>CM076579.1:76629004-76950507 GCA_034641835.2 Pinus albicaulis | reverse complement strand
ACAGAGCTAATTCCTCTTGAATCAAACAGGCCTGGAAATCGGCACAGGATCTCGAAATCCCATATATATGGAATGTGATTTGGAACAATTATCTCAGGGCCCTCCGTGCCACCAATATCAGAATTACTAAGAGGGAGGACGAACTTTTATGGGCTTTATCTCCCAGGGGCAGATACTCACCTAAGGAAGGGTATGTCTCTCTCTTTACTGAACTTGAACCCCATAACATAATGTGGTGGTGGAGACACCTTTGGAAGCTGAAGGCACCACCAAAGGCCAAACTTTTCATGTGGTGCATACTCAGCAACTACGCTCCAACGGAGGACAACCTCATCAGGAGATCCATCCATGGCCCCTCTAGATGTTGTCTTTGAAAAAATCAGCCCGAGGACACAGATCACCTCTTCCTCACCTACCCAACTAGAAAAATGATCTGGAAACTTACCACAACTACTCTGGGCATCTCATATAATTAGCATGGAAACTTTGTCTCTGAGGCTTGGTCGAATTGGTGGCAATCATTTGTCTGCCTAAAAGATCGTAATCTCCCCCTCTTGATATCTTGGGGCACATGGTTGGCTCGTAATCAGTCTATCTTTCAAAGTGATGTGATAGAATGACCTCGCATAAGTAGCACTATAGTGATGTTTTTCCTCTCAATTCCAAACAATGAGCCCAAATCTCAAGGCAAAATACTCATACCAGTGGCTATTGACAAATCCTACCCATGGGCCTATTTCGATGGGGCATCAAACATCCATGGCTATGGAGGGGGGGGTGGGGGGGGCTACTCTCTATATTTTCGATACTCACTGCTATAAGATTAAAATTGGATTAGGCCCAGCTACAAACAACTATGCCGAACTCAACAGTCTCAGACTCCTCTTTACCTTCGCCCGAGAGAAGAGTTGCAATGGGATTCAGATATTTGGGGATTCCAAAATTATTATTAACTGGGTCAAAAATGAAGCCCGATGTCATGTTCATACTCTTAGATATTTGTTGAATGAGGTTATGGTGCTAAAATCATTTTTTATTCCATTATTGTTGCTCACATTTACAGGCAAAGGAACCAAGTGGCTGATCAACTATTCGAAGAAGCATCACAGCTACACTGGGGTCACTGGTTCATTATTGAACAGGATGGATAGAATGAGTATCACTATTTCCATCAACCCTTCATATAGGATCTGGAGGGTCAGGGGGCAGTCTAACCAGGCCGTCGATTTTGGCTACATTTTTGGCAGGGCTTTTGGCCGGTTTTTATTTTTCACACGTGATTATGTAGATATTTTTTTTATATGCACAATATTGTTACTAAAGGTTATTTATGAACATCTGAACTATATGACAGTAAGTGAGTTTTGAATTATGCATAGATGATTAGGCTGCTGATACAACATGTAATTTTCTCTCATAAATGAAAATTACAATTTTTTCCTTGGAAAAAAAATGAACTTTGAATTATGCATAGATGACTATGATGCTGATACAACATGTAATTTTCTCTCATAAATGAAAATTACAAATTTTTCCTTGGAAAAAAAAAAAGAATCTAACATGCGCTAGATTTGGTTTACCATACAATGCTTGAGTTTTTGCTAGAAGGAAATCTAGGGCACACTAGTTTTGTTTTACCTTGCAATGCATGTGTTTGTTTTTTTACTAAAATTTGTTTTACCTTGAAATGCTTATGTTTATGCTACAAGGAAATATAGCACATGTTATATTTGGTTTACTTCCAATTTTGGTGTTTGTACTGGAAACAAATCTAACATGCACTAGATTTGTTTACCCTACAATGCTTGTGTTTGTGCTTTTTTTTTACCCAACAACGTTCTTGTGTTTTTCCTTACACTACATTTCTTTTACCTTTGTTTCTAGCAGAAACAGAAGCATTGTAGAGTAAAAAAATATATTGTCAGGAAAACACGAGAAATGTCATGTAATTCTTGTGCTTGTGCTAGAAACAAATCTAATGCACGTTAGATTTGTTTTACCTTGCAATGTTTTTATTTGTGCTAAAAACAAATCTAACTCACACTACATTTGTTTCACTTTGCAATGCTTGTGTTTGTGTTGGAAACAAATCTAACATGCACTAGATTTTTTTTAACCTACAATTCATGTGTTTCTGCTGTAAGGAAATATAACACATCTTAGATTTTTTACTTTGCAATGTTCGTGTTTGTGTTGGAAACAAACCTAACACGTGCTAGACTTGTTTTACCTGCAATGTTTTTTTTGTGCTAGAAACAAATCAAGCACATGCTAAATTTGTCTCTAGCCCTACAATGCTTTTGATTTTACTAGAAACAAATCTAACATGCGCTAGATTTATTTTACCCTACAAACCTAACATGTGCTAGACTCGTTTTACCCTGCAATGTTTTTTTTGTGCTAGAAACAAATCAAGCACATGCTAAATTTGTCTCTAGCCCTACAATGCTTTTGATTTCACTAGAAACAAATATAACACACGCTAGATTTATTTTACCCTACAATGTTTGTGTTTCTTCTTTTGGTTTACCCTACAATGCTTTTGTTTGTTCTTTTGGTTTACCCTACAATACTTGTTTTTTTTGTTATAAACAAATCTAGTGGGTGCTAGATTTGTTTAAGCTTGAAATATTTGATTTTGTGTTAGAAACAAATCCAACACATGTTAGATTTAGTTTACCATGCAATTTTTTTTTTGTGATAAAAACAAATCTAGCATGTGTTAGCTTTACTTTAACCTGCAATGCTATTATGCTACAAACAAATTAATGCCACTAAAATATCAAAGGGAAGGCTAAAATAATTATGTCTATCAAAATGTAAAACTTTCTCCCTCTATCACACCTTTTTTTAGGGTGGTTCACGGACACTGAGTGGTCACTACATCCACAAGAAAATTCGAGTAAATCAACTCGAAGGGATCTACCCGTCGGCCACACTAGCAAGGCCTAACCCCAAGGTCATCGAGGAGACTTGACCACGTGACCTCCCAATAGGCGAGGTACTTAGAAATAGGAACTCAACCAACTGAGCTATCCCTTGTGGCTCCTCTATCACACCTAATACTACATGCATTTTATATTTTATAGTTGTAGGCACTTTCATTTTTTCTTTTGGTCCTAGTACATCAATAACATAAGCATGTTATTTACGAAACTCCTCCCAAGCCTTAACAGAGATATTATCCATTACAACACCAAAATTAGAATCTCAAGAATAGCTACCAATGAAAGTTTCAAGAAGCATAAGCAATTGTGACCCATAAGTAGCACCTTCTACTATCAATATTTTTGCTTTATTTATGATACGCTGCTCAACATGAATTACAAAATATGATGCAATTATTTCACTCATTACTACCACGCAATGTATATTTCACTTGATTGGTTGATGAACCCATATCTTTAGCATTTCAAAGGTTGCCTTCTTTATTCTCCACACATCCATTCATGCAACCCTCCCAAGTCTGTAATTGCTTGAGGGAAAGAAAATTCAAGAAGGGGGGACTATAATGTCCTCTCCAAATTAACGGGTTATGGAGTAATTAATAGCCTATCCAATACTCATAGGCTATAGTCCTGGATAAAGGGAAACACAACAAAATATTTTATGTTGGGAAAGTTTGGGGCAGCTAGGCAAAGAAACCCAAAATTGGGGTTTGGAGTAAAATTTACTCAATCTATTAAGAAGAGACCCCTATAAGAAATTTATAAATACAAGAGGGTTGAATTCAATTGGGATCATCATTGCGTATCAACTCATTTATTTCTTGAGCATTAGCTTTGAGGGTTTTAAGACCCCTTTTCTCTCTTGTCAATTTCGGTGGTGAAAGATTCCAACTTAGTTGATGCACATTTTTCTTTTGTTATGGCACAAAAAGGAGTAGCATTTCTAAAGAAGATGAGTCCTTAATTGAAGTCACAAAACTAACAAATCAACAAGGAAGAAGATTGGTTCTATCTGTGGCAACCTCAGGGAATTATGGGAAAAATTAGGGTCTCTGGGCTAGAAGAAACAGAGCTATGTGGTTGACCCCGTGGAATTCGTACTATGTGGGACCCCTGAACACTATAACTTGTCTATGAGGAGCAATGAAAATATGAAGGTTTGTGGATTTATTTCGCTCAAATCAAATTTTTTCCATTCAATTCTATGTTGGAAAATTCAAATCTGTGGATGAGAGAGACTCCCCGACGTTGGGGCCATTTAAGAGTAGGGACCTTTGAACTCACACGATGGTGAAACACCTCTGAACCAATAATGTGTATGTCTATTCTTGTAGCAGAATATTCTTGTGGCTTAAGTCGAGGTCATTGATAAGAAGAGGAGGCCAAAGTAATTCCTAAAGTGGACTTGGTAGATAGAGGATGGTCGAGGACTATAGCACCCTCGAATCAAGCATAGCAAGTAGTCTAATATAGGTCTGAAGTTGTCTAGAGGAATTTACTTAGGATGTTTCAACTGTGGGCCCTGGTTAGGGCATTGATCTATTGACGAGAAGCCTACCATTGTCATCTGTGGATCATATATGTTCTAGACTGAACTACGAACTGTATGAGATTGACTTTTATGGTTTTTGCACATTATTGAATAATACAATGTCTTGCCAAAGGTTTTTTTGTGTTGTTGTTTACATAAAATAGAAATTTTAGACGGTATATTGTTCATTGCTTCATTACGTAAGTTTGTTTGTTCAACAAGTATATCGAATTGAGCTATGCAGTAGAGAAAGGTAAAATTAAATTGCTACAAGAAACACTAGGGTAGAATCATCCTAGCGTATGACACATTAGTCATAGTCCTAGTATAGTGAAGCTCACAAGGTCACTTTCTAGTACAGTGACACCCACAGTGCCTAGCTCATCTCAAACCTGAGTGAACTTCCAAAGATATGTGACGATGGGCTCTCCTTCTCTCATCTGGATACACCTTAGCTTCTACTTGAGAGCTAACTTCCCAACATTAATGTAGCCTTGAAACAGATCTAAGATGGCTATGAACATCTCATATGCAGTCTTCTCGTAGAAATGAAGATTAATATGATTTTTACCCCCTCTAGAATAATCCTCTTTGCCTTGATATCATTCTTAGTGTGTCGGGCCAACTGTTGGGCATCTTATGGTGGTGGTATAGTGTCCTTAACGAATTCTTCAACCCCATTGTCTTCCAACAATATTTTCATCCTTTCCTTCCATGAGGAGGAGTTGGATGCTCCTTCTAAACAATGATATGCTCTCAGTCCTTGGTACGTCATCCTCCTTGCCCAAAGAACTGCTCTTTACAAATCCATTCTCTGGTGCTCGTATTTATGTTGTTCTCTGCTCCTATACCATGTAGATTTTCCTTTAAATTATGTAACTCCTTGTTGAACACTCTAAAACTAACTTTGATTCACCAAGGCATAGAAATTATCTACTCTAAATAAGCAACGAAATAGAAACAGAGATAAGGAAACACAGTCACACAATAACACAGTAATTTTTTCTAGGGAACCCAACTGGGAAAACCCTCTTCTTGTTGTAGAATTTTATTGACAAAAATTGAACAAATATATCTCTTTACAAGGAAAATTGTTTCAATAGAAAACTCACTATTCTCACTACTTACACTAAGCTTGAAACTCCCTGCAAGAAACCCTGAACCATCTCCTCTTTCCTTGCACAATTTCTCCCTATTTCCTAGCACAAGAAATCTCCTATTACCTAGCGCAGAATAGGCTCCTATTCTTTAGGAATTTACTCATATTTCCTAGCACAAACTTGCAAGGAATGGTATCTCTCAAATATGAATACAAGCTCCTCCTTGATACGCTCTCCTAGTAAGAAGCTCTCCTCACACAGACTCGTGCAAAACAAAAAAAAATACAATTGTGCCTTTCTTCCTTCTTTTAAGCAATTCGATCGTGTAAATTCTGGCAAGTACAATTTAGAAAAGCAGTTGAGATTGGTAAGTTAACTGAGTTCGAACTAAACACTTCTCCACTCATAACTTGGAGTTATAACTTGTCTTTGTCTCAATCGAAATTGAAGCTCTCTACTCACCTTATTCCAAACTCGAACTGCCTGTTGGAAGTGCACTTGACTGTTCCTCCAACTCCACCCATCAGTTTCCTTGTTTCACGAACTCATCCATGCTAAAGAAATATTGACTGTGGTCTTTCTTGACTAAGGCACGAGTCAAGAAGACCTTCCACACTGTTGTTTTCAACACAAACCCCAACAACACAAAAGGATCTACTCTATGTCTACAAATATAACTTAAAGAAGAGGCAAACCAAACTCCAAAATAGGCTAGGTGTCAGCCAACTGCCATTTGAACACCATCACTTTACTAACTCATTCAAAATAGAAAGAGCATATAAAGCCTGGAAGGATTACAAAGAAGAGGTTACAGATGTAAATGATTAAACTTTTATTGGCTAATCAAGGGAGGTGAATAGTCAGGAAGCTAAATTACTTTACCTACCCAGAGTCCAATTTTGTATAAAAGAAAGTAGTAATTACCAAAAAGGATTCACAATTTTGGAGACAAGTGATCCTCTAAAATAAGCTGAGACAGTGATAGAAAGTATTTGAATAAAGCTGGAGATGTTATTTGTGGAATCCAAGCTATCTTAATTTCTGTCAATAAGGTAAATTAAACAAACAAATATATATATATATATGTCCAACAAGTGAGCATAAATAGGTTAAATAAATTTCTAGGTGCATCAAAAACAAGATATAGTGCCAGTGCAAGTGTAGATCGTATAGAAGCATATCTAACCTATGAGGTAAAAAACATAAGACCTGAAGTCTATCTTCTAATAAATAAAAAGATACAAAGTTGCAAGTCCCAAATTAGAAAATGGGCTATGTTTATGAATTGTTTCTTAGCACTAATCCATATATATATGCATTGCTGACTTGCTGATTAGGACAACAGTAGATTTAAATTTTAAATTGTATCAAGCCATCTTATACATTTATTTTTGTTAAATATCGAATTAATTTAATATAGCATGATTTTTCAATTGATTTCATTTTGTGTACTAGGATTTAACTTTCTCCATTTTATTTCCTGCACTTCATTTCTTGCAACTT
Organism: Pinus albicaulis; assembly: GCA_034641835.2. Taxonomy (NCBI): domain Eukaryota; kingdom Viridiplantae; phylum Streptophyta; class Pinopsida; order Pinales; family Pinaceae; genus Pinus; species Pinus albicaulis. The sequence continues at coordinate 76,943,425 of CM076579.1, read as the reverse complement.
AGGACGGAAATGTATAAAAGTCTCAACCCTTTTAAAATGAATGTTGTAGCCTATGGCACAAACTATAGGGTCCATCAGTAAAGGGTGGGAATCACACCTAAAAGATATTAGCTTGATGGACCTGTGTGTGATGATGAGAGTCAACAGTTCATGTCAACACTAGTGCAGTGCCTTACTCTAACTATCATACTATAGGACACAGAAAAACTAGAAAATTCTCTTCACAAACTAGCTATGTTTCTTTTCCTATTCCATTTTTTAAAACATCATTAGATGTTTTTAAAAGTAGTAGGTTTAACGCAAGGGAACTATAAATTTAAATGATCAAGTTTATTGTTTTTCTAATCATTGTATGCCATATGATTGTTTAATGTTTGAGTGAGAATTTTCAGTTATGAATCATGAATGTCAAATTGAAATTGTGTACGGATGAAATATTGAATGACAATACATTGTAGTTGAGTTTTTAATTTCTAAATTTTTTCAGGTATAGAAATTCCATATGTATACCCTGGTCCCCTAACATCCCCTCACCCCCTATTTCATAAGCATCACAAATCTATCGATAGCAATGTGCCTTCGGGACTTAGTTTTAATATCATGATTACGTCACTAGAATTTAGTATGCAATTAAGTGTTTTCCATGTAACTACAAGTAGATGACAAACAACACAACATACACCTTGAATAGAATTGTGAGCTGAAAAACAAATAAAAACAATAGAATCGAGTATATAATGAATACATTAAACTAAGGATATCCATATTGTTGTTTCTATTGACTGGAAATTACACTTAAATTCTGTTGTAAAGGGCTTTGATTAAAGGGAAAAATCTGCCATCTAAACAAGGATGTTTGTTGAGGTGTTTCCTACGCTTTTCCCTCACTGATTCTTGTTATTAAATTGGATAATTTATTGCTATTATCTAAGTGAAAGGTAGGGTAGATCCCAGTTTATAGAAAGGTCACCTCTTTCTTGACCTTCATATGTACGTGGAGCGCCCTTGGAAGGGCCCTCTAGTTAATTTTCTGCAATCTGAAACAACATTCATAGATAGATCCTAGCATTTTGTAACAGCATTATCTCTCATCACCATTCGCATATATTCCAACTCTCTAAATATCCTTAGAATCCATTTGTCCTAAGTTCATGTTTGGCATTGGTCTTCCTCTCAACCACCCAAAAAATATAAACTCAAACCCTTTTATTTAGTGTTTGATAAAACATCAATAAATCCTAATTTTACATCATAAATCAGATTTAGTTGTCCAAGTATTGCCCTCCTGTGCCGAAGGAGAGCCGGACTAAAACAAGTGAAGGAATTATTGTGGTGACATTAGGTAACTGTTCTGCATTGCCCTTAGAGTTTCACTTGTGTTTTATGTAATGACCTAGGGCAATTTTGCTCTTAGGGTTTCTTAAGGAACTATGGTCTCCATCTGAATTTTTTCGCTTATTCGACCATGAAATAGGTAGTAACTGTGCAATTGAGCAACAATACAGTTCTAATAACCTTGAGTGATCATTCATAAATAATAAATACAATATAATATTTCGTACCTTATCCCGAGATTCAATTGTCCAACACAAATTCAACTGAATAGTATTGTTTGCCACTTAATCCTGAATCTAGTGTTTCAGGTATCTAAGGTTTCCACTGAAATTTATTTTTTCATTCAATTACAGAACCAAAAATTCTTTTAATAACACAGTATTAGATGGATTATCGTTAATTATCAATGCTCAATCATCAACACTTGTAGCACCATTCATTCATACACAATGTCAGTGTCACTTGTTCGAGTAGAGATAATGAATCCACAGAAAGGTAATCCACTAATTAGCTATAGATATATCTATCAGTGACATGATCATGTCTATGGACAACTAATAGACTGAATGAAATACCCTCAAATCCAATTCTATCACAGGAAGGCTAACACTGAGTATAAGCAACTGTGAACTCCCTCTGTAACGACTTCCGCATCTGCCTCAGGACCTTCACCGAACAAGTTCAGGACAGAGCGTATATATTGGAAGGCTTCAGTTATGTTTTGAAAGGATTCAGACTGTCCTAGGTTTAGAAGTATCTTGACATCCCATAAATCTCAGACCAAAGAGAAATTTGATGGTCTTCCTCAAACCTCATCCTGTTGCCACAGAATGTTTCATCCTTGTCACTCTATCATGGGAGAAACTTGAGTTGTTCTCCCTCAGATGACTTGGAGTACTTCAGGATTATGCCTACAATATAGGAAGCTTTGTTTGCCTTACGATGAACTACAAATCTGCGCTAGGAAAATTTCGTCCAACTTCACAGTAGGTCGATTTGCTTCACTTCAAATCCTTCCACCAATCTATCTAGTTGCTCCCTATGTAAAGAAATTCCTATGCCAGAAAAAAATAAGAAAGATAAAAGATGGAAATAAAATTCTCAACCAGGGTGGAACCTATTACCACTAAAATTGATAGGAGAAATGGGTCTTAAAAACCTCGGAGCCTCAAACTCAAAGAAAACAGAGATAATTGTTTCAATCCAACTATGATCCAAATGAATTCAACCCTCTTGTATTTATAGATTTCCTTGAGGATATTCTCTCATTAATTAATTGAATAAAATTCACACCAAGCCCCAACTTTGGGTTTATTTTCCCAGCCGCCCCAAAATTTGCCCAATAATTGGAATTTTAGGGTTTTTCACCATTATCAAGGACTATAGCCTACGGGGATTGATAGGCTACTTCGTATTTTTGGCAATTGATTTTGCGGGAACATTACAATCTCCCCTTCCCAACATTGCTTGACATCAAGCAATGACAATTTCGTTGCGGCTTCCTCGATTTCTTCCTTTAGAGCATGTTCCATGGCTTTCTTTGTTCCCACAAACTCCATATTTTCTTCAAAGAAGGGCAATATTGTCTTCTTCGCTAGTTCATTTGCTTCTGCCTCCTCTCATTTAGGAACAAAACTATCTTGAATTGTCTCTTTTCCAGTTACATGATCCATTTTTATCCTTGAGTCTTGGCCTATACAAGCCAATTTGAAATTAACACTTGCCTCTGATGGATTTCCAATGTTTATTTCAAAAGGATTGTTTTCACTAAATGGATTTCTACCAAAAGTGCCCTCAAAATCTACTGCATTCTCCCATTCCACCCAATCAGGGGGTTTGACAGAAAATATATTAATATTTCTTTCAACATATTGAGGGAAGGTCAAATTATCAGATATATCAATATTCTCTAGCTCCAAAGACAAATCAGAATTTAAGGTGCTTTTTGGCTTGGCTTCTATATCTACACAATTTGAAATTCCTTTTGTAGAAGTAGATGTATCTACCAACTTCCCATCTTTTAACACAATTTCATCGTTACTGCTACTATTACCACTAGTATTATTTGATGTTGTTATGTTTTTTGTTTTACCATCCTCTACTCTGGGAGATGACGAAACAAGAGATGTCGACACTAACTAGTTAGTATGCCTGTCATCTTGAAGGGAAAACCAATTTGTATTGGTGAGCATCGTCTCTCTCAGCATCACACCATCCTATTTTCTGCCCATTCTGAGAGAGAATACAACGAATTCTGCTAACTCATCATCGAAGAAGGCATACTCATTGTCTTTACCAATGGCTCCATGAGCCTCTTCCCCATCTTCACTGCCAACCATTCCATATCAGAATACTTGACTCGGGTTATTGGCCATTTTTGAATTATCATAATCTCTGCTGCGAAAATCATCTTCATCACCAGCTATAGTCCGTTTGTGTATTGTTGAGTGTTTTCATGTCCACTGGACAACGTTCCCCACTACATTACATTTTGAAGGAACATTTGTTTCCCAATTAGTCCACTCGTCATTTCTCCGCAACAATGGTTGTATCAAGATATTATTTATTCCCAACTGAGTAAGCTTGTTTGTAATTCATTTCAAGTGACCAATGTTCCCTATTCTTGGTGCAACCTTCCCTGGGTAAGATATTGTTGGCTTATTCTGATCAACAGGAACAGTGGGATTTCTTTTCGTTGCCAAAAAACTTCCAATTAAGTTACAATCCTAAAGGGTATGCTTGATGGGAGATGTATTCTTGTTCTCTAAGCATGACACTATGATGCTCTTCACTTAATGATGCAAGGAATTGCTAAAAGGATAGTAAAAAAACAGATGTATAGTCATTTGAATAGCACCCAACTTGACTAATTCCTGCTGAGCAAATTCACTGCCCATCCTTAGTGGGACTGTAATGAACTCCACTATCTTTAAACAATGATTTCCAAGAGCAGGAAAAAGTTCACCATATGTAGTTGGTAATGTGTTTTCATTATAAGATACATCCAATAGCTTCAACAAGTCACTTGCATATAGAGAAATATATTCATCATTGTCCCTGTCCAAGTCAAGTTGAAGTGGAAATTCATATTGGTCATTTATCTAGATCATTGTGTCTCGCAAGAAATTATATTCAGGTCATTTCAAATAAAGTTATAGTACATGAGGAAAATCAAGGAAAAGAATGCCCTTTCTAATGTAGTTGGCACATACAATAGGGCTACGAGTGATTGCTTTAGATCTAAGAGTTAAAGTTCCTCCATCAATAACATGTGTCGGGGTATCCATCAAAACAAGTGGAGTGTTTGAACCAACGCAAGCATATATGTCAAGCTCAGAAAGAATCTTATCCTCCTATATAATGGCATTAAAACCTCACATCCTAGATAGGCCATTTGTGAATATGATCTCTACTAAGTGAATATAGTAATCTCCAGCAGGAAGATCACCAATTATATATGAAATTTTTTCAAACCTAGTTGTTTGATAGACATATGGGAATTCCTTTTCAACAATTGTCTCATATGTTTTAACTTTTGACTGAATATCTGACCATAAAATGTAAATCTTGTTGAAAAGCACTTCCCAGGGAGTTTTCAAGGGATGAAAACAAGTTTTTGGAGGGCATTTTGACTAATTTTTAAATTTCAAATGTAAAAATGATTCCTTTTTTTGAAATGGAACTAGTTGGAGATCATCAGCACAATGCGCCATGCTATGTTGATCGTGAGTGTGCATAGCTCTCTGCGAGTTCCTATCCAACTGAGTATCCTTTTGGGACTACAGTTCATTAACAACAGCCTCAATAAGAGATTCTATATTTACACCAGCTTCGTTTATCAATTCACAAGCTTGTCCTTTAGAGCTACTGAAAGTAGACACTGGGCATTCTTCCTCCTCTATCGTCGGTTTTTCTTCATCTAATCCCATAAATTTTCCAGTGTTCCCAAGTAGCTTCACATCATATTTCCTAAGAATTATTTTACTGATTTTCCCTTGTCACCTTACCTGTGTCTTAAGAGATTGGCTACAAACAGGTGATTTTTCTCCCCTCCATTTTCTCATTATTCTTTCTGTAGTCTTCTAACATTAAAAATCTACAAAAAATTCTTCCACGTTTTTCATGTAACTGGGACCCCTCTGTGAATTCAAATTTGATCCACATGAAGTTGGGATAATAATGAGAGGTTTCCAATTTTATATACGTCCGTTGCCTTCTCTTATTTTTTGTCGATTTGGACAATTTTCTTTCGGTCACAGATTCTTTCAATAATGTAGGCGGTTGTGCAATTTCTTCCATGTTTTTAGAATTCTTAATTTCTATTGCCAACATTTCCTTATCCATTTTAACACATGCACCATCAAAATCATCAGCAACCACCTTTGTAAATTATGTTTTTTGACCATGTTCTGTCCCTACTCCATACTCAGTGTTTGAAGCAAATATTCGCAAATCACCTTCATGCTTCCTTTCTTCTCTTGCTAGATCCTCGTAGGCACTTGTCTGCTTCTTGTATAGCCACAACCAAAGATTAGAACGTATATTTGTTGTTGAGTCGTGTTCAAGGGGAAACCCTCTGGATGGAGTATTTTTTGTCACGCTATTAGAGGGGGTACTATTGTCTTTACCTTCTCCTATATCAAGAATAATTTCATCCTCTGCATCTGTGTTTAGCATATATGAAATTTGAATGATATTGCTATCAGAAAATTTGTCCCTTTCCTTGAGAATTCCAGCTTGTTCCCTGAGATTTAGACGACTTCTTTTATCTTTAGTACTGCTACCACTGGCCATGGATTTATTTTAGAGGCTTTGGCTTATCATCAATATCATTTGATCCAACTTTCTTGTAGCTAGCCAGAAAATTGTTCGATATACCTCCTTTTTGTTGTGTGCTCTTATCATCAATCTCTAGGGATTGATATTTTTCATTTTCCTTAGATACTACAGCCTTTTTGTTAAATATTTCTAATCTTGTAAGGGCCATTTTGTTCCCTTCTTGCAGTCTTTTAATAGTTTCCGCTTGCTGCTCTTCTAACTTCTACCACGACTTTACATATTCCTTGCCAAAAAAAATTTCCAGCTGCTCCATCTTCAACCACCCTCCAGACTAGCAGGAGAGTCAGCTCTAATACCACTATAATGACCTAGAGAAATTTTTTACTTAGGGTTTCTTGAAGAACTATGGTCTCCATCAGAATTATTTCCCTTATTCGACCATGAAATAGGTAGTAACTGTGCAATTGAGCAATATTACAGTTCTAATAATATTGACTAATAATTCATCAATAAGAAATACAATATAATATTTCATACCATATCTAGAGATTCAACAGTCCAATACAAATTCAACTAAATAGTATTGTTTGCCACTTAATTCTAAATCTATGATTCCAGGTATCTAGGGTTTCCACTGATATTTCTTCATTCAATCAATGAAAAAACCAATAATTCTTTTAATAACATAGTATTAGATGGATTCTCATCAATTATTAATGCTTATTCATCAACCCCTGTAGCATTGTTCATTCATCCACAATGTCACTTGTTCGAGTAGAGACAATGCATCCACAGAAAGGTAATCCAATAATTAGTTATACATCTATCTAATCAGTGATTTGATTCTGTTTATTGACAACTAATAGACTAAATGAAATACCCTCAAATCCCAGTCTATCACAGGAAGGTTAATGCTAAGTTTAAGGACCTGTGAACTCCCTCTGTAAATGCTTATGCATCTTCCTCAGGACCTTGACTGAACAATTTGAAGACAAATCGTATATGTTAGAAGGATTCGGTTATGTTTTCAAAGGATTCTCACTATTCCAAGTTTAGAAGTATCTTCGCATTCCATAAATCTCAGGCCACAGAGAGATTCAGTGGTATTCCTCAGACCTCATTTTGTTTCCACTAAATGTTTCAGCCTTGTCACTCTATCACACGAGAAACTCTGAGTTTGTATACCTCATATGACTTCAAAGTTCCTCAAGCTTCTGTCTACAATATAGGAAGCTTCAGTTGCCTTAGGATGGACTGCAAATATGCCCTAGGAAAATTTCGTCCAGCTGCAGGTCGATTTTCTTCACTTCAGATCCTTCCACCAATCTATCTTTTTTTCCCTATGTAAAGAAATTCCTGTGCCAGAAAAAGATAAGAAAGATAAAAGATACAAATAATTTTATCACCTAGGGCGCAATCCTTCACCACTGAAATCAATAGGAGAAAGGGGTCTTAAAGCCCTCAGAGCCTCAGACTCAAAGAAAACAGAGATAATTGTTCCAATCCAATGATGATCCAAATGAATTAAACCCTTTTGTATTTATAGATTTCCTTGAGGGGATTCTCTCCTTAATTGAGTAAAATTCACACCAAGCCCCAACAATGGGTTTCTTTGCCTAGCTTCCCCAAAACTTGCCCAAACATTGGTATTTTGGGGCTTTTCCCCTTTATTAAGGAATATATCCTATGGGGATCGATAGGCTAATTCGTATTTTTGGAAATTATTTTCACAAGAACATTACATTTTGCAACTTTACCACATAAAGTGAAGGTTTGGGAGGCCATGAAGCCAATGCTCAACCAACTAATTTCCTACATATTTCTTCTTTTCTTGGCCAAACTAGTGATCTAAGTCTTCATCCTCGACAATAATAACACCATTTGGGACATTATCATCAAAGTCATCATTACAACAACTATATAGTACCATTGCAGACTTCTCCAAATCACACATGTTGACTTTATCAACTTGGGGTTTGTATGTAATTCCTTCACCTCACTTGATTTAACATACCTTTATAACATCATTAATCTATAAACGCTTTTTATCTCCATTGACGAGGATAGATATTAGATTTCACTAACAACAATGTAATAATAACCACTTCAAAGGACATAGATAATTTCCACTGCAAATAATAACTACGAGTACCTAAATAAGACAATATCGTCCATGGACCATGTTAGATTTCCTTAAACCCACTAACTGATTCACAATTTTCTCAATGTAAAAATATAAATACAAATAATAGTTGTTCCAGAAACTTAAATTGCAAATACATTGATTTTTCTAACCAGTGTAGCACGACTCTTATAAGACCCACGAGTACCTGTGGTTCTTGATAGGTTCTATAGCAAGACAAGTCACTCACATATGACCTGCGGTCTCTACCCGTACTCGTCCAAACCCACATAAAACCCGTCTACTCGTATTGAACCCGTGAAGGCCTGCATGTAACCTGCATAGGACCCACATAAGACCCGTGGACCCACTCGAAATTCATATTTTTTTAATATTATTTTTTTTGGAGATCATATTTTTTGAAGTTTATTATGTATTTTTCCTAGTCTTATACGATTCTTATACGGGTCGTTCCCGAGTCTTATACGGGTAATCAATCCAATAGCTAGACGAGTCTTATACAAGTATGAGTCATAATAAATCAGAAGACAAACACATTTAATGCTTAGACACAAGATATACCCAAGAAACCCTAACTCCAGGGAAAACCTGCAAAATTTGTGTGCATTTTATTGTCTTCAGCAAAAGGGCACGAAAACCTGCAAACTTTGTGTGCATTTTATTATCTTCAACAAAAGGGCAGTCTTTAGAAAGTTTACAGCAAGGGAAAACTTCCCTTTCTCCACAAAGACACACTAATCAACTCCCAAGATAAATTGATTGCCCTACTATGCACTCGAACTAGCTATCCAAGAACCCCTATGCAAGCCTCTGTGCACTGCTCTACTGCAACTGCTCAGAACTGCCTCGAATCTACCTCTATTTGACTACTTCTACTCTAGAAGTGATCCTCCGACCCTCTGGAAAATTATCCTGGCCAACTGCAATTGAATCGATCTCCTCTTGAGTTGAATCGAACTGCCTCTAGCGGTACTTTGCGCAGGCCCCTGTGCAGCCCCTTTTGTCAACTAAAAAATTCCTCTGGCACTCCGAAAAACTACCACTGGAAATTTTAGAGTCTCCTACTCCAAAATTTTGTTGCCCCTCTACTACAGAACTCCCTCTCAGTGCTCTACAACCTCCTTTCTCTAAATCACTGCAATTGGATGTTGAACTCTCTCTGAGATGTCTTCTCCTCTACCCATCGAGTTGCTCTTACAATCTCTCGTTAGTGAACCAACGACAATGCTTAGATCTACATAAATGGATAAGATCATCTCAAACTCAATCCGCGTGAGTTTCTATAGTATTCTCACTTTTCCTTAATTAATTCCTATTAATTAACTAGTTTTCCCAAGATAAATCGATTTCCCTACTATGCAATCGATTTGCCAAAGGGTCGTGCAAATTTTCCTATTTTCACACACATGCAAGTTGTAGATCTCTCCTCCTGTGCACATGTGTGAGTGGAATAACTACGCTAAGGCTGGGAGAACAACATGACCCTCACTCAATCTGTTTCTTAGTCACTAGCTCTGCGATCTGTTGAAACCCTAGTCTCTCTCTTCATTGATCTAACAAACTCCTTGTGCTCCACTGACTGGCCACTTACTCACTCTATCTCCTCTTATAATTTGGACCAAATCCCCTTCTTCACACTCAATGGTTGAGATTAGATCTTGATGAAGGGATGATATTGAATCATAATTTAACTTAGGAATTTTAAGTTTTTCATAAGTCCAACTTTAGGAAATAGTTAAATAAACTAACGCACTACTCAGGGGTTATCTCCTGGGTCCCTATACTAGCCTTCACACTTAGGTAAGCAGAACCTTTATTGCTCTACTCCAATCAACACACCATATATGAATTGGAAAAACTGCATATCTACAAATAATGTAAACTCCTTGTTCAATGGCCTTACTCCAAGTCTCCAACTAGAACCCTTAATTCCTATGATGTGGCACTTTATATCAATTTTCAATTCACCTCTTTTGCCTCCAACATTAGCATAAAATTCAGGTTTTAGAAAATATGTTAACCCTTCTTATTTAACAGAAGTCTTAGACATATTCATGTATTTGAACTAGGTCTCTACAATCATTAATAAGATCAATATCTGTCAACATTTTGTCCTTCAACATGATCACTAATTTTGAATCCCCTAAAATTAACAGCTTCTCACCAACAAGAGGAAAACTTGATAGATAGTAAAATTATTTGTCTTTTTCAGTTTAGAATATAGATTCTAAATCTTGTAATTATTTTTCTTAACTCTTTATTGTGGACTATTTCTAAACATCATATCACAATATAACTTTAAGGTTCAAGTTTGAACATTCACTGTATATTACAACTCTTCGGTCATGATGCCATGTTTCATTTCATGGTTGATGACAAATGTTATCCGTTGAAATTTGAAACTTGAAGGTTGATGTTATGATTGATCAGTTAATAACAATGGTATAAGTTATAACTTCTAGATGGTTTTCCACGAGATGTGTGCGAATATGGAAGGAGGATGAGGGCGTGTTTGAACTTTGTGTTTTGGGTGGCTCGAACCCGTGACCTGTGGGTTTGCGGACAGGAATTTTGAATGGCACCCCTGGTTCTTTGTGTCCCCAGCGGTTTATCCCCTCTTCCCCGCGCAACGGTGCTCTAACCCCTGTGTTGTTGTTGGACTGTCGTGACTACCTCGCCACCCCCTATCGACGGTCTCCCAGTCGTGGTTGTCGATTGTGCTTTGACCATGGCCTCTGAAATAGACAAAGATATTTTCGACTACTCCGAGGATCATTTCACGTTCGCTGACATCTGGTCTCACCCTTTGCATTTCACTACAGGTATGATATGCACTTTACCGATTATTTCCTCCCATTTACAGGACGTTTTGAAGAGAAAAAGAAGGTTTCTTATGAACTCACACTACATGCTAAATGAGCCATGACCAATAGATCTTACATGGCAGAGACATGAGCCATTCCTTTGATTGTATCACTGCTAACTTTAGAAGATCCCAAAGCTTAAGAAAATCCTGTAACTGCGCTCCTAAATTTATCTATTATGCAATTTGGTGCATACAGCTGATGACCAATGTTCTCAGAAATAGATGCAGTATAGATTTAGTGTTCTTCAGCTTTTCCTTTGTTGGTGAATATAAGAAATCAATTTGAAAGAGGCCTGATACCATTCCAGCCTTCATAAATCTTCTTTGGGACATAATTGTCAAAGGCAAGAGGGATGCTGCTACTGCCTTGTTTAATCTTTCAGTTTTTATTAAAGTGATTCAAGATAGTAGCAGTTGTTGTAATTCCTCTGTTTATTAATGTTTTGACAAATGACACACCAGATCTTACATACAATGTAGTTTCTGCTCTTGTTGTTCTTGCGACACAACTAAGATTGGCTTCTACTTCACTTAAATGCAAGGAGAATACTGTGGCCAATTTTCCATCACTGTATTGCAATGGAAGTGAAAAATTTTAAATAATTTTTTGAGATCACCATCATTAATGCCTCATGTGTATAATCTTCTTAAATCTGGTACTACTGGAAAAAAAAAAACTAGATTTCTTCTCAAAATCCCGGGGCAACTTCAAGAACTCTCTAAACAATTTTCTCATACGATACTGAAACTTTAGTCAACACAGTGCTTTAGCAGTTGGAGAATTTTGTATACTTTTGCATTATTTTTGTCAATTTTTAAGAAGAATTTTTTTTCTTCTATGTTAAGCACCTGCCACCAATTCGTGCAGGTGCTCGCCTTTTACTGGTATAGCATATTCTTTCACTTTGGTAAACAAGAATGAAAATAAATTTAAGAATTATCTTGTAGGACAGGGTAATTTCTTGTACTTTTTAATCTGCACATACAGCTGACAAAACTTAAACTTTAGTCATCTGCAAATCCTTTTTTAATCTGTACATATAGCTGAAAAAACTCAAACTCTAGTCATCCACAAAACCTTGGATAAGTTCAAGTGAGGGCCACGTAGATCAAAACCAGTTGAAATGGAAAAAAAAATGCAGGTAGGACACAGTTTCAACACACCCCTGACCACTGCCAGGATATGAATTAGATCTTAGAATAACAAAACCATGCAAATGAATTCTGTTTGTGTGCATCCACTGCAAGAACCCTTAACCCTTTGTTGTTAAATTCCCTGGCAGTAAGCGCAATGTTCTAATGCCCTAAAACCCTAAACCCTGGAATTCCTTAGTGTAATGAGATAAAGAAATATTTGGAGAAATAAGTTCGTGAAGGGGGCAGAGTGAAACCTTTTCCTGGAAGTGTCACTGGAGGATGAACTGAACAACCTAGACCTCGAACGATAGCAAACTATGTCAGAGCCTCTGGAAGGCACACCACGGTAGCAGACCATGTCGCAGAGATTCTTCCACACCAAGCAGAGGGATACAGTTAAGTGAAGTGAAGGGAATGCCAGATGCAACTATGGAAGTTCGGCAATCTTAACGTGGGAGAGATTTTACTCCACATGTTATATTTTCATTTGATGAACCATCAAAATGAAGTGTTGGGATTGTCTGCGCTGAAAATAATAGTTTATGATCTGAGTTTTAGGCATAGCATAGTAATAGATTTTTTAAACATAATTTTTCTTCATTGGAAAATAGTGATTGAGGTTAATTTAAGTTATATATATATATATATACATACATATATATATATATATATATATATATATATATATATATATAATTTATTTTTAAAGTTATGGTTAAATGAAATAATGAAATCTTATTGTTTTTAGGATAATAGACTTTCAAAATGGTGTATGAGGTCTTATTGTTTGTAAGGCAAGGGAAACTTATGTTTGTAACATAGTAGTAATAATCTATTTTTAAGGACAAGGCTAAGTAAGATGATGGGACCTTATTATTTGTAGGATAATCCACTAGGTGTATTTGTTTCTTAGAAACTATGCAAAGATAGATGTCCCTTTTATGGCCAAGTTCCACCATAATGGTTGATGGCTTGTCCGGAGGGATATCCCAAAAAAACCTGGATGCCTCTCTAATAGGGCCTGTCTGTCTGGGTGCATTGGCCATGGTTGGGCCCATGTCTCTGAAATCTTCAGCTCGACCACCCACTTTATGTCCCCATTTCATAGATCTACCTTCATCTGGTGTGTTGAAACTGTCTAGGGTGGGTAAGAGTGCATCCCCCTAAAAAATACTAGCTTCCCATCTGGCACCATAAACTCCATCTCTAACTTCTTCCAGTCAGTGGTGACCCTCCCCAATGAGTATAACCACTAGACATCCAACACCACGTTGGTCTATTAGACACTAAAAAAAAGTGATCAGTAACTGAGTAGTTCCCCATCACCACAGTAAACCTGAGAGCATACTTCGTGCACTACATGGTTCAGTCTCTTGGCACCAACAAGAACCCCTCAAAGGTCTCTGTGTGGATGCCCCTATGCTCCACCATTTGGGAATCAATAAACTTGTGGGTGACCCCACTGTCTACCTAAACTAAAACTCGTTGCCCCTATACCGTCCCCCTAATCCTGAGTGTCAAATTATTTGGAACTCCCACTGATGGGGAAAATGGCCCCCTTTAGGTGGTAGTGGTGGTGGTGGTTCTCCCCCTGATGATGGTCCTCCCTCATCTCTCGGATCAGCTCAAAACTCAAACTCCTCATCTGACTCACTATCTGAATACACCTCAATGTAGTGGGCCTTGCCCTTGGTGCACTTGTGCCCAGATTCCCAGGGTTATCGGCACATAAAGCACAAATTCCTCCTCCTAAGGTCCCTCAGGGTCTCCTCGTCCATCTAACCACATCCTCCATCCATCTAGGGTGGTATAGTGTCTCGGCTCGGTTCCCTTGTGCTACAGTGGGTCTAATGGGGACAAAGGCTTGGGTCTTGGGCACAACGTCAATAATATCCCAGTTCTTGGAGATAACATCTTTCAAATATGTGGGCTTGTATGCCCTCACCCAAACACCCAATGGCTCTGTTATCCCCTCCACAAATAGCATGATCAACCAAGCCTCTTAAATGTCAGTCAGGTCACTGCCAATTCCTGAAACACCGTAATGTATGCCTTTGCGCTGCCAGTTTGTCTTAGATGGGCTAACTCCCTAAAATCTAACTCTGGGTCTTTCCTCTCAAACTTCTCCAACATCCTTTGGGTGAACTCTATGTAAAAAGTGATGTGAATATGTTGCAACATGATTAGCCCATGGTACCACCACTCTTGGGCTTACCCTTCCAAATGCAGGGTAACAAACCAAATAACATCGATCTCCCGCATGGGGTTTAGGTGGAAGTATGTACAGTCCCTTACGAACCCAAGCCCTGGCATCCAATTTTTATAGTGCAAGAACTCCAGTGAAGCTCACGGGAATTATCGTTAATGTCTTTTGCATAATTATGTGTAATCAATTTTTAAAATAATACTCTTGTGGGTATAGAAGATAGCCTTTGGAAATATGTCAGAACTTATAATTCCATTTTTCACTTTATCCTCCCTTTTTTTTAAGGGATAATCAGTGCTCCGGATGTCAAAAAGATGTTGAGCCCTCTTGCTCTTTGTAGTATGGGTAAATCCATAACCTTTTTACTTTAATATACAACATAATTGTGACTATGAAATAATGTGTAGTAATGTTGCAGACCTTAATTAAGGACCAACAGTAGAACATTGATAGAGCTCATAGAGGTATGTGGAACCTAAATCCTTCAAAGACCTTGGTCCTCACATCATATTGTTGTATAAAACTAACAATACTTATGTTCCCCAAGGATATCTAGGAATTAGGTTGATGCAAGAATGCATAACTCCAAAGTTTTTGGACACATTGAATTAACCAAGACATTGACAAATTCACATGACACAAAGCTTGTCACAAGTTGCACCGATATGTAAAGATACCATAATGGATTCGTGACAAGGAGGTCTGTGAGAAAAATGCAAAGGTTGTGGAGAAGTTGTCTTTCATATTGCTCAGTTTGGGAGCTCATATCTCAAAGCTCATGGTTGCTAGTTGAGTATTTCAATTCCACGTTTGACAACCACACTTTGTTTCCAAAGTTGAATCATTACCAGCATGCCCTATGCCCGAGCTGGCTCTCGACATAAGTCCACAGAAAAAAATGGGGGCACTCATTGCACTTGGTCAGGATGAGGTTGGATGGTAGCAAATGAGGTGAAAAGATGGAGAAGGGTTTGGAGTGAATCATGAAGATTGTGATTAGTGTATTGTCAAAGTGTTTCCCTTTGGATTTGATTTGGTGAGAACTTAGAAGTCAACCTTTCAGAGCATGATGAAGGAAAAAATATGATGTAAATGAGTTTAGCCACTAGTAGTATTGTGTTTAAAACTTAAGTATTGAAAAAGGAAGCCACAATTCATATCCATTTTGAAGGGATACAATAGTTACAATTATTTGAATTTTAAAATTTAGAAAAAAAACTGCATATTTGCTTTTGTATCACGAAGATGTTTAGTCCCAATATTTTTTTCTGTACACAAAATTTTCCATCTCATACTGTATCTATATACAAATTCAACCTCGGCTACTATGTCTTCAACATGGCATCATCATAATGGAACTGATCTCATTTAAGCCTTGTCCTTCAATTTGTAATCTCTATTGAGAGGACTAAAAATTCTCTGCTCCATAGACATTTGTCCAACTACATATTTGAAATTCTTCTTCTTTCTTTGTCTACTATAGATGAAACTTGTTATCAAACACCTTGCTACAACATAATATTTTCTTCCAGTACCATCATTATATTCTTATAAATTTTGAAGCCCCAAAACTTCTTATATTCACATACAATTTCCCTTCACCATCTTAATCGCCTCACTCGAGTCTATTTCTGGGACTCCATATACAAGGTTGCCATGTCTCTGTAAACAAATATTCAGCACCAACACTAGAAATTGGATACATTTTTCAAGAGTTGTCACAAATGAAAAAACAACCAAGAATTACCAACTTTGCATGGTTGCAAATAAATCCCCATCCCAACTTTCCCTTCTGTATTTTGAGGCTCCATCAAACTTAAGCTTGAAGAATCCTTTATATATTCTCATTAATCTAATAACCCTTTAAATTGGGGTTTCTTGAGATCCGTCATTTAATACTAAATGGTGCATATCTTGATATTTGTGTTTCAATATTGAATGTTGCATTACCAAAAAACATTGTTAGCAACACTGCTCCATTTCGATTTCCAAGCGTCAATGCCAGACGGTATTTAACAAAAGAGCCATTTATCATTAATTTTTTGGTCGGTTGTAGGTAAACACAAGTCTCAATGTATCATAGTTTGAGAGGTGCTTATGAGATGATTAATGTAGTAGCAATAACTCTTTTACTATGTAACATTGACTGAATTTCAATGCATTCATTGCTGGTATATGCCTTATCAATGCATACATTTTAGAGAACAAATCTAGCATCACAATTAGGCCTTTGTGCATTTTTTTCAATCAATGTAAGCAGGGAATGGTTGCATATCCTTATTGATATTTGTTTCTTGCCATGCAAACCTTTAAATATATCCCACAAGCCAATCACAAGTTCAAAGCATCATATTTTCAAGACAAAAGGCATCATCACATATATATAATGCAATCCATCTTGACCCAACCAACTCCTGTAATTTATTATGAACTCAAATTTAGATAAAAAATGTTACAAGGGATAACATAACTGGTAGAAGTTTATTGCCTGCCATTTTGAAAATCATAACTTGTCTTTATGATTTCCATGCAATCCTCCACATAAAATTTACCAAATATTATGTCTATCATAGTGTGTTACATAATGATTATGAGTCTAGGCTAAAACATTTTCGTACCAGATCCAACCAGAAGGTCAAGTCCCTCCCAAAAATAGAAATCCCCTTTTATGATTATAGTTACAATCACTAATAATCACCACAAGAACACCGCCTCTCATTGAAATGATGGAAGCGGTTGGAATCCCTCGTAACAATCTCTCTTAAAATAATTTTTGAGATGAACTTGATGGCAGAGTGGCAATAACCACACACTCAAAGGTTCTTAATTACCCGAATAGTTGTCCCACAGGATGTCTTAATAAGCCCAAAAGCAATGGCCAACTTCTCACTATAGTGGCAATGAAATTGTTCCTTATGATCCTCTTCCACGTCGTTCAATACAAGTATTCTGTCAGGTACATAACCCGGTGTGTTCATCTCCCTAGATAATTTATACAACTCTTCAATCAAGTATTCTAGGACATCTTGACAGGTAACTCCAATCTCTGGAATGTTGTTGATGGAAAAAGGTTGAACTGAGGTTGAGAACATTGTTGGGGTTTTTAGGGAGAAACACTCTTGTGAACAAGGAGCTATGATTTAGAAGGAGTCTGAGAAAGAAAGGAAATCTAGGAAAAGCAATCATAGTGTTAAGAAGAAGAACATAGTTCTCCTTTCTCTGGTGTTGGGAGTCAACATCACCGTTTTGAAGACTAAGGAAATCTCCCAAAAATTCTTGGTCGGGCAAGTAACAGATCAAAAATTTAGGTCCTTAACCCCAATAACGTTGGTGGACAAGGAAATATCACCTATTGTAAAATGACCTCAGGAGGTGTCTCTGCTAGCTCGAGGTTGGATTCATGTGTGCTTTCATGATGCGGCCGACACCAATAACGTACAAGAGATGGTTTGGAAAATTGAATTATTTATTATACAATGTATATTATTATTTACAGTTAAGAAAATTTGTATACAAAATTGATTCATAAATTAAAAAAATTATTTAGTTCACAAGGATAGGACTTATTCCTAATAACCATAGTATTTTTATCTCAACAGGTTTTATGTATTTCAAAAGAATTCAAAGTTGTATGTTTAATTTTTGCCTATATTTCAAAGAGCTACATTTAAAATTGGATTTTTTCTTTTGGATGTTTTTGGAAATTATCATTTTTAATAGATGTAAATTATAATCAAGCCATGAGAATGGAATATTTATGGAATCTTCTTGTTTGATGAGTAATAATGTCCCAAATTTCGTTTATTGAGCCTTGAAATTTTGAGAACCCTAAAGGATTTAGGAAACTCCCCCTCACCCCTCCAATAATAAAAGAAAAAACTCGTTAACCTATATTCAACCTTTTGGTCACAACTTCCACTCTAACCAATTCCAATTCCAATGTTTGTTAGATTTTGGAGTGCACACTTAGAAATGAACAATTGATAATAGAGAGAGTATGAAACTTTATTTTCTAATGATGTTGTAGCGATGATGTAAAATCTTTCATGTACATCATGTCATTTATAGTACCCTTCAAAAGGGATGGTGGTTAAACAAAAAAAACATTGATTACATTTTAAAAAATAAACATTGAAAGTGTTGCATGATGTCAATGCTAAAAATAAAGTCATACAATAATTAACACGTTGTCATAAAAAATATAAAATTCAGATGTATTATTCTCATCTAATCAATCTTTACAATAGGGATGTATTTACTCATAATTGATCTTCTCATCATCATATACTCTGTTGGCAATATGATGCAGAGAGTTGTCCTTGATGGCAACCCACTGAATGAAGATGAAGACATGAGATTGTTAGCATGTGTTTTCCTTGATGGCAATACACCTGATGAAGTTATTCTTGACTTGATGGACTTGGTAAATGATGTAAATCTGATGTGATATGATGTTTGTTGACAATATTATGTAGAGAGTTGTTCTTGAATGGCATTACACGATGAAGATGATGGCAACTTATACGATGAAGTTGTGATAGAATATGTCTTGATGAACTTTGTTTAAAAGATGAAAATCATTCGTCTGAGAAGGTAATGAAGAAAAGGAATTCAATATGTACTAGATCTATGATGAAAAGAGTATGTCTCAAGGCATCGCGGATACCTAGGATAAGTCAATAGTAATGAAGTGAAATACATACAGTCGTCACTTATTAAAAAAGGCGACTCATAAAGTATGATATGGGGGTAACCACCATGGTATTGACCCATTGTATTGGGTAATGATTAATACAAATGACTGATCCGAGAATAACATGCGAATGCTGATTTGCAGGCTCATGGTATTTTTTTGGCTCATGGTATTGAAAAAGGGTAAACCTATATAAAGAGAAGAAATTCATTGTGCAAATCATGATTGTGGGTGCAAGATGTCTGAGCTTGAATGAATACTTCTCTCTGAAGTATATCTGAATGGAAAGGGTTACAGTTGAATGATAGATCTGAATGTGTGATGCACCAATGATGATGAAGGGGGTCTAGATCTGAAATGTACTTGTATTTTCTAGATCTGTGATGAGGCGAACATTTGTCTGAGGTAAAGGGTAAAATCTGAAGTAATGTATCTGTGGTGAAGAATTGCAATGACATAAAAGTTTGAAGAACCATATGCTAGTTCGTCGAAGAGGAAGCGCGTATATATGCGGCTTCGCTGAAGAGAAAGCGCGTATGTGCAATGAAATTGGATCTGTAATATGTACAGAAGTATACGCTGGTTTATGTGAACGGAAGCGCGTATATACGCGACATCAGAGAATGGAAAGCGTGTATGAAAACTAGGGTTTGCTGAAGTCTGTGGTAAGAAATTTCTGATCTGTTCTGCTGTGTTACTGCTATCTGTTGATGATGTGTGACTATGCTTAAATGTATGGAGTGGGTCCAGTCTGAAAATATGATGAAACGAGGCCTGCAATTTGTGCTCTATTGAATTTGTTTGGATCCAGTGTGAAAATCGATGAAACATGGTCCATAGAGGTGCTGAGGGTTGTAGCCTTCAGTCAGGGGGTTAAAGCTCCCTTCCAGGTGAAGCTGGTAAACGAGATCAGGGGGTCGTCGCTCCCTTCCAGGAGAGGCTAGTAAACGAGTCAAGGGGTTGTAGCTCCCTTCCAGGAGAGGCTGGTAAACGAGCGTAGGTGGGTGCCTGCGTGCTGGTAGGAGTCTGCACTAGCACATATGTTGTAAGATGTTTTCTCTATTATAAAATATTGAAGGCTGAGCAACTGCAGCGGTGGTTTTCTCCCGACTTGGGTTTCCACCTAAAAATCATGGTGTTCATGTGTGATGCTTTGTGTGATGGTTTATTCTATTGTTACTACACATGTTTACTGTTAACTTAACATCAGATGAATGAATAGTGCAATAAATGTGATTAATAAAGCCTCTTCCTATGTATGATCTCATAATGTGCGAGTTGTGAAAGGATATCAACGTGTCTGTGCAGTTTGTCAAAGAAAATGACGTATGGTTTTAGAGAGTGAAAAAATAAAGTTTTGAATATGCGGTAAATGCGATTCACCCCCCTCTCAGTATTTTTCCCAACATACTCACACCTTGATGAACATTAGAAAATAGGCATAAACTAGTCCTTCCAAACAATTGTGGGGAAAATCACACAAAAGGTTTGATTTTCATCCCTTCCATGGACACCTTAAAATATGCATTGCCCTTCAAGCAAGGATTTATCTCAATTAAAACATAGGATTTTAACTCGAATATTCACTCAAGAAGTATACTCTACCCAACAATGTCATCAATTGTTCTAATATCAAACTAAGTCTAATACTTTTGGCTTACAACATCACCTTTATCCCAAAATAAAATGCATTGGACCTTAGTACCCCACTATGGATAAGCACACTATATCCTCCTCTATCCACTTAGAAAATACTTGATTACTCTTTAAATACTCCATTTATCGTCATGGCTTAGTGAAAAATTCATATTCCTTGAGGCATAAATTGCACAGTAACATATTCAAACAAAGTCCTATAAGTAATATTTCTTTCCCATTTTTCCCAAGAGCCAATAAAATAGTTATTTTTACTAAAGCACCCCTTCCCAATGTTAGCATATACCTTTCCCAACCCATTTCCAAGCATAATTACCATCCCTAAATAAAATTAGGGAAAATTTGTGGTCAGGGCTAAAAGAATTAAAGTCACTTAGAACCCATTTGTAGCTTAAACCCCACCCCCAAAGTCATTAAACCCTAATTTAAATTATCTACCATATTTCAAAAAATTTAGACAATTATTTCCCATTATTGTATGTTGGCTCTATGAGAGAATCAAAGTTAATGGGATGTTTCCAAATATGCTCTATTCTTGTCTAATGTCCTAACATATTCCATCTTTTTTGGCAAGAAGGTCTTGTTTGAGAAACATACAATAATTGCCATTAAGTAAAGCACGAAATGTTAAAGATTTAAGGGGGAATCACATTCATTATATATTATTGGTGTCTTAGAATCTCTAACACTACCAATCCAAATGCCACAACAAACTACTTTGCACAAATAAATATAAACAACAATAAATCAAATAGTGAAAAGAATAGACTATTTTATTTTATTTTTTACATTTTTCAATAGTCATGGAAGATCAAAAAAACCCCCCAAAAAAGAAGAAGAAAAGTTTGTATTGATTGTAGAAAAATTACAAGTGTGGGAAGAAGCATGTGGAGGAATCATTTGAGCTACATTTAGAAAGGGTACATATTTTAGAGCAGGGAGTGAAGATGTGAATAATGATAACTTTGTATGTATTTTATGTACTTGTTAAATATTTCATATACATTTCAATCTATTTATTGTGTTAAGTCACTTATTTGCAGGTTAAGGCGTTTCAAGTAGTTACTTAGGGTATATTTCCAAGGTAATTCCTAACAATTGAACTTAAAGCATTGTGCTTAAGGTTGACTACTACATTGTTCTCTGAGTTAGGAAAAACTATGGGCCCTCTTTCAGTAGATACTTGATCAACTTTGGAGGGGCATATCTACTTCTATAGTGAAACACATAGAGGAATATTTAATCCAAAAAAATATACTCAGAATGCATTTGTTTATGCACGATATTTTCTTTCTATTCACTGTGGTACTTATAACTTTGAGCACAATAACTAGCATAAGGTCAGGGGATATAAGCCCAATCATATAATAGGGGAAATTTACCGACAAATTGGCTAGTATAGGGGGAAGACACCTAGAGATCAAGTCAATTATGAATAACTGTTTTGGCTTAGACCATTATTAACTTAGTGAGAATCAATTATATGATGTGGAATATGCATGGGTTAATCCAATGCATCGTGAGCACTAATAATTCTTCATTATTAGCATGATGGTTTGTCATCATGGTCAAGTAGATGTCTATGCTTAAACACAAGCATGGATCTCAACCCTAACCTATGACTTACGGTGCGTGTACTAAAACAACTTAGGTGTCAATAAAAAACATGTTTCAAAACATTATTGACTTAATTTTTCACTTTTTTATTATTATAGTTATTTCCTTAACTATTACTATAGATAATACATACATATAGTTAATGGCCCTTGAGTACTAGTGAAGTGAAGTGGTAATATTTTCTCACCAATATTTTATTCCCATGGTACAAGTTAGTTCGCTTAAAATAAACACATAAAATTACCATAATAATGAACAATGTTGTTAGCTTAAATAACAGAGCACCTCTCAATATCTTTAAAATATTTATAATTTTTAAAAACTTCTTTTAACTTTTGGTTTTCATATTACTACTAATAACATATAAATAAACAAAATTAATGATAAAAAAAAAATCTACATACCTCTTTTATTGTAGGTATTGTATATGTCATCATAGTCATTCAATTGGAAGGCAGATTTTCAGATTTTCAAACCTATTAAAATATCCATTCAAAAATTAAATTAATTGCTCACATGAACTTTGAGCCAAAACCTTATTTCTGCCATGCGGTTAAATTTGTTTTGTTTGAAAAAATTGCAAAAAAAAAACGAAACAAACTCAGAGACCTCTTAAGAATTATTACTCGCCTTTTCTAAGTGGGCAACTTGTGAGCTTCATTATTGTGGAAGACTTGCGAAATTCGTTCAAGCCATTCGAATCAATTCACATTCACAACTTTGAGCTTGCGTTCGACACCATTTCACCATTAAACCTTCAAAATTTTTCTTCTGATAGTGAGGTTTTAGCAAGCTTTTAAAGCTGGAGAAGGTACACAAAGACGAAATTAGCAGGTTTAGTAGTAAGTCACAGTTCCCAACAAGTAATTTCAAGGCCTGCTATAGTTCGAGGTATCCAGTAATACGCGATCGTATGGGAAGAGAAGGGCATTAGCAGTGGGGGCTATTAGTTATAATAATCACAATGCCCAGATGCATTCATCAAGGTTATTTCATTGACCTAGAAATCAGTGCATGGGAAAATTCCTCCAGTATGGAAACCACATCGCTGAACACAGGGTAGAAACTAGATAGCAGAGGATTTTATGTAGGGAGGCAATGACAGCGACCATAATTTTCATCACCTAAGCCCCCACCAAGTGGCAATTTTTTCCAGGTGAGCAATTTTGAACCCCATCCACATTTGTTAGGATTCAATATGGAATTGGAGTTGCATACCTTTCTGAATTCGATATCCGTCAATTTTAAGTTGTTGCTACGTTGAATGAGCTTTGTTGCTGCATTATTCAAGTTGCATTTTTTTCAGATTTTATTGAGAGATTGTTGTTTTTTTTTGTATTGGTTTGCAGTCTTCCCTCCTTGTTTAATTAATGAAGGTGATACACAAAGTGCATAAATATAATAGGATTCCATAACCAAGTCTCCTATTTCAGAAATGAAAATATTTTTTTTGTATTGGTTTATAGTCTTCCCTCTTTGTTTAATTAATGAAGGTGATACTCAAAGTGCATAAATATAACAAGATTCCATAACCAGGTCTCCTATTTTAGAAATGAAAATAATAAACACTGAAGACCAGAACAGATGAATTAGCGTACACATCTGGCCTTCGGACAATTACTCAGATTTTCAAAAACATTTTAACATGTTCCAAGATATTTTTGACATGTGATTGGCTTCAAACTTTCAACTCCAACAGATAGAAATGTCGCATTATCATTGTAGATATCCTATGGATTGTTTGAATTTCTGCATCTATATTACATGCCTTTCTTTCAATTACTGGGCCATTCCATGCCCTTACAGGCTGTAATAACATTATATATGATGAATTGACCTTTAATGAAACAAGTCCACCTAGGTTTGATAATAATCTTGAGAATATGCTTGATTATGAGTGTTGAGCTTTGGTAATACTATTACATGAGTAATTCAATAGAGTGATAGGCTTCCAGCTCATAGTCACTCTGGAATCATTGACCTTGGGTATAAACTTGTTAATAGCTTTGTTTAAGTTAGGTCTCAATGATTGCTCTGTGATGGATTCCTTGTAAACCTCTGCAAAATGTCTCGATTGAAAAAATACTAGGTAGCTTTATAAAATTAACTCTGGAATTTGTCTAATCCCAGGACTTACCATCATCATTGTTCATGTTTGAGAGGGTAGTAGCAAGCTTACCCAAATTCAACAACTAGTCACACAGTATTCTTTGTGCTTCATAAAGTTTGTGAGATGACTCCAAGACAGGGTTGCATTGATGTTCCTCACTTAGTCTTTGCAATTGAAAATTCTTTCGTAGAGAGAACTGAGAAGTAAATTGTTTCTCAATTTCATATTTTAAGCCTACCCTTGGTTGATTTGATACTGGATATTCTCTTTCCAGGCCTTCTTTTGAATATAGGGCCCCAAAAAAATCCTTTTGTAGGCCTATTGCATATTTTAAGCCAGTGGATGATGGCCCTGCAATTGTGTCCCTTTGGCACTTTGAATCTTGACAAATTTTAGATGATTACTGAGTGTGGCCACCCTGACTTGAAGTGATTCATTGAAAAGGATATTATAGAGGCATTGTCTTATATATTCCCTTATTCTTTGATAACATTTACGTTTTATTTGGATAGAAGCAATTTTTCCTCCCATAGGCTCTAAGGAGAGAGGTTCCTTACAAGTTATATAAACATTATTTTTCCAACCCCAATCATAAATTATTATTGAAGGTCTTTGGACAAGTTAAACTTCATACATGCTTTTCTGGCCCCTAAGGGTTGTAAAATTTCTCAGGCCTATGATAGATAAATTGAGTGAGCGAATAAGAAATATGTTTGTGGAAAGGCCAATATTGCATGGCTATCTCAGGGAACTTGATGCACACAAGGAAACATAACTGTGCATTTCTCTTTGGTGAGAGTTTCTAATACCACCAGGAGAAGCCAACTAAGGTGTTTATATGTACCGAGGAATGTTGCAAAGAATTTCATCGAAGGAAACTTTATTCAAAAAATAAAACAAAAAATAAGCCCATGGTCAAGCTACCAGTAGTTTTCCAAAGCCATATGAGACTCCCCTACCTCTTGCATCCAAGCCTTGATGATCATCCATAGAGGAATGTGGTCCATGAAATGGCTAAGAAGTGATTGATGCTGATAATCAACACACACATAATTGTATTCAGAAAGCTAAATGGCTAGTGGAGTTCCATCATGATCATATCCATTTCATCATGGAAGACTTCCAAAATGAACTTTCTAGGGCATTTTGACCATTGACGGATTTCTCTTGAAATTCTCAGTCAAACTTGGTCAAACAGTCCTGAAATTCTTGGTCAAACAGTCCTGAAATTATCGGTCAAACCTGGTCAATGCACTGGTCAAACATGTAGTCAAAGATGTGGGAAACGCTGCAGTCAAACAATTTAGATTTCATCGGATTTTGTGCCACCAAACTTGGTCTCCAAAAATCGAATTCTGTCCCAGAAATCGAGAGTCGACCAAAAATCTAAGAAGTTTTGTCAAGGAAACTTTTGAATGTATATTTATTTTTAAGGTCTTACGGATTTTTGACACCTGATTTGTGGAAGGTTCTCAAAATCTCCATCCAGGAATACACTAATTGCGTGGTAAATAAAAGGAAAAATCTGTTTTCTCGAGAAAATCTATCTCTTCTCTTTGGCGGTTAAGGAGCACAAGATTTTGGAGGCCATGCTGGGTCCCCAATTGAAGGATGAGGTCATGAAGATCATCTTTGTGCAAAATAATTCGAGGGCTGGGCAGAGAACTCGATTCCACGTAGAGATCATAAACTTTTTTCTTTTTTTTTCAAATAAACGAATAAATAGAAGGAAATTCATACTGCTAATTTAAAAAAAAAAACAGAGAAAGAATCGAATACCAGAACAACCCATTATTTGTAACTAAAAACATTGTAATTTATGAAATGAAAATTTATTTGAGCATTCACCGAAACAGTACTAGTCTATATGTCTCAAAAAATTTGTGCAAATAGTTTAAATTGCAGTCTCTGATACAAGGAAAAATATACATAATGGCCACCCTCGAGAGGGGCTAGCAATAGAATGGACAAGATTACTAAAGAATAACACTTAAACAATGTAGTGTGACCATGAAAAAGCCACAAGTATAATTTGTTAAAATTTCCAAGAGAAAAAACTCAAGAACAAAAATTAGGGCTATTTGCAAAAAAAATTAGGTCTATTTTAATGGTTCTCTTTCTTTCAATCAATCCACATAAAAAAGATTCAATTGAAGTTTGTGGATTCTTTAAATCATCATATTTTTCTGTATTAAATCCCTATGAGGAATTTATTCATTCAATCTTATCCAAAGAAGGAATTTTTTGTTAAAAGAAGGGAGTGAAAGAACTGGGAAAATTACTTATGAATCTAATGGCCTTTCTACGTGATCTGACTATCTGCTATGATGGGATAGTCATAAATGCCTGTGGAAAATTTTTCATTCACTTTGAATATGAGAATAGAAACTCTTCAGTAGCATGTAAATCATAAAACAACAGGGAGTCTGGGTTCATTCTTCTCCAGGAGAACTGTAGGGACACTGGTTCCTAGAACAATTGCAAATATTGAATTACAAAGCACTTATTGATTCTTTTCAAAAAATATTTCTCCTTGGGACATCCTCAAGGAAATGTTAATGAGTAGATATAATTATGCTTTATGATCAGAAATGAGACAAGGGAGAATGTGCATTCTAGCCTCTAATCCTAATAGGAGAAAAGAAATTTGAATGAGAAATCTATTTAACCTTGCAGCAATATGCCTCAGACCGACTCTTTTGTTTGACCAGGTGTACTTACCAATAGAGGGCTTGTTGTCGAGCAAGTCGCAGTCCTGCATGAGGTCCTCCACCCATTCCCTCGCCAGATCCCTTACGATGCTTCCTCCTCACTTCTCTGACAAAAGCAAGGTGAGATTAAGGTCGCCAGCAATGATGGTATTTTTCAGATTCTCCATTCCTGTCAGATTTTTGATGGAGTCCCATCAAGCCTTTGTCTCCCCTGCATTTACTGGTACATACACATTTATGAGACAAATGATCTCTTTTGTGTCAAGATGCTGAAGTTTCAAGAACAACTGGTGAGTGTTTAGGATCTCTTTGACCATCGAGAATTTTTTAATATTCAAGACAGTACCCAACCCGCCCGAGGCTCCTTGAGGAAAGACTGTTTGTCCTCCACCTTTATTCCAAAATTTCTTACTTATTTGGATGAAGTATTTTTCATCCATTTTAGTCTCCTAATTGAGAAGTATGTCTGGGGTTTCTATCCTTAGAAGACTTCTTATGGCTTCTTCTTTAACTCTTCTCCCCATACCCCTGCAATTCCAGGAGACAACCTTCATCACATACTTTTTTGGGTGTGATGAGCTCCCTTGGAGCCCTGAGTCTGATTTCTTCTCATCTTCGGCGTTTTTGCCAAGAGATTATTGAGGGTTGGTTGAATGCCATAGAGATTATCTTTGTAGGTTTCCTGTTCTCTCTTTTCATGGGTGTACTTACGACCTCTTGTGTATCTTCTAGCCGAAGTTTGTGAATCCCCTATTTCTCCTTCCTCCTCTGAATCCTTTGATACTTTTTCTTCCTCAACTTCTGCATGTTTTCCTTTAGATCTATCTGCGGCACTTTCTCCTTGCCTCAAGCCTGAAGGGGTCCCTTTGTATCGGGATCCTTTCTTATGCATCTTGACCTCCTGGGTGTCCTCTATTGCTGAACTTAGGGGCCCGAATTTTTTTTCTTGACCATTCGGGGGAGGGGTTTGAAGAATAGAAGCTGACTGAGGGTCTTTACCATTTGGGATGCCAGATTTGTGGGATTTATGGGAGGTCTTTGTCCACTTGACCTAGTTCTAACCCTCCTCCTTCCCTTTCTCCGCCTCTCCATTACTCAGACAACCCCTAGCAAAGTGATCGTAGACATGGAATTTCCGACACTTGAAGGGAAGCTGCTCATAATCTAGCTTTTTCACATGGGTCCAACTGTCGACATTGATTTTATTGACTTTGGAAGGCCCACCTCTAGATGTACCTCAACACATATTCTCACACAGTCATATTGGTCCTTTTTATTTCCCCGGTCAATAAATTTACCTAGGGCATTGCCTATGTGCTTCAGCGAATCCCAGTTCTAGCAATGCACTGGGAGATTCGGCAACCTAACCCACACAGGAACAACAGTTGGAACATCAACTACTGGGTCGAAATCTAGCATCTGCTTATTGAGAAATAGGCCTTGAGGACCCATGAAGTAGGGTCCATTATGAAAGATCAGATATTTATCCTCTTTTGAGATGAATTTAAACAGAAAATAGCCTCTCCCCAAGAAATACGAGGTTACACTGTTCTTGATCAACGACGTCCAGTTCCTGACGACCCAATTCTCCTTGTTTTTTGGGGAGGGTCAGAGATCTGTGAACTGTCCCACGAGAGCACGATCCGCTAGAGACAAAGCTACCTGGATTACACCCTTCGGGGGAAGAGATATTTCTGGAATATCATCAAGCTTTTTAAAAAACTTGGCTGTTTCATTTTTCTTCTTCTTCGTCATCGAAGCCAGTAGTAAGTTGAACGCATCAGCACCGGATGGAGGAGGACGGGTGGAGGAACCTGGGGCGAGCCCAAAAGCGCCATGGCTATGAGGGAAGCCCTAGGATCAGTTGTATTTCAGAGCATTATGAGAATGGTTTGCAATCATCATTGTTGGGATGGAGATGGAGTTGACATCCAGTGCCAGTGCCTGAATAGTTAATCTTTTCATGAATATCAGAGTTGTTGTTGTTTCTCAGATGACAGTGAGGAATTAGGGTCTCTTTGTCCGGGGTTTATTGTTGTGATTTGTTCTTTTGCTTTCAACACTATTCAATTTGGGTTTTTTTTACAAGCTACACAGAGAGAGATTGAGATTGGAAAGAAAAATTCATCAACCACCGGGCACTGCATCTTTATGAAAAAATTTCATTCTAACATTTGTGTTTTAGCTACTCATCCTGTCAAATCCAGAGCCCTGATTTTATTATTTCGAATTTTAAGAGACATTTGAATACCTCGCATTTTAGCTTGGCAGGCCTCACACGGTTCAAAATTGTAATTTGAAAATTGTCAGAATAAATCATTTGCGTACCTTGGGGTCTTAGTTTTAATAATATGATTACATCACTAGACTTTAGTATGCAATTAAGTTCTTTCCATGTAACTACAAGTAGATGAAAAACAATACAAAATACACCTTGAATATAATTGTGAGCTGAAAAAAAAATAAAACAACAGAATCGAGTACACATAATGAATACATTAAATTAAGGATATCCCATACTAGAAGTATCAATTTTATATTGGCTACCTCTGCCCCTTCTGAAAAATGTTCCACATCAAGAAATCAAGCTAACCATAGACTCCCAGTGTCTTCTTATCTCACCAAAAAAGAAAGGCAAAACCAGTTTTGCCAGTATGTCATCATGCTAGACTTTGTCATAAGGTGGTAGAGTCCAACTATGACTTACAATACCAGCAAAGGCGATAAACCCCAAAATCAGTATTGCAGTACCACACCATCCACATTCAATTTTGGACACTGTCTATCCCTCCATACAAATTGAGCCATATGGAATTATGTACAGCTATAAAGCAGATTTCTCAATTTAAATATGCTTGAAAGATTGCCTATGATGTATTAAAACTCCAAAAAGAATGCTTCTCGTTGAATATGAAAGTATTAATCCAATGGCTTACTAAATGTAGATGCCTTCCAGATCTTCCCAGTTTATCAATGAGGATTCTACTTAATTGAGTATCAATTTCAAAGTGCTTAGTAAAACCTACGACAACATTTCCTTTAAAAAATTAATCCACTTAGAAAATCCATGACATAGCCATACAAATCACAAAGATCATTGCTCAGGCCTACCAATATCTCCTCCACCTCATGACACATTTCCTTTCCAATAATAAATGTAATCTTCTAGATCCTAAACTGGCCAGGTTCTTCCTACTGTTATTTTGATTGAGCCTCTTACCCCTCATGTTGTATGAGGCCTTGATCCACATTGAAGACCTACTCAAGCAGACCCCATATGGAGGAGGTTGGCTTGATAGCCATTTTTTTTTCTCTTTATTCCTTTTATTTATTATGAATCATCTTTTGAAGTGTTACTTCACATATTTGGGGCACTTTTGAGGTATTACTTCACATATTTGGGGGCACCTTTTGAAGCCTTTATCTAGACAGTTTCATGCATATTTATTTGCTTCAGAGAACAATTCACATCTCCCTAGGCACAAGAAAATATGTGGAGGCATGCCACATAAACAGGGGCTACAATCCATATTTTTGTTTCTATTGACTGTAAATTACACTTAAATTCTGCTGTAAAGGGCTTTGATTAAAGGGAAAAATCTTCCATCTAAACAAGGATGTGTTTTGAGGTGTTTCCTATGTTTTTCCCTTGTTGATTCTTGTTATTAAATTGGATGATTTATTGCTATCATGTAACTGAAAGGTAGGGTAGATCCCAGTTTATAGAAAGGTCACCTCTTTGTTGCCATGCATATGTATGTGGAGCACCCTTGGATGGGCCCTCTAGTTCATTTTCTGCAATCTGAAACAACATTCATAGATAGATCCTAGCATGTTGTAAGAACATTATCTCTCATCACCATTCAAATATATACCAACTCTCTAAATATCCTCTGACCCCATTTGTCCTAATTTCATGTTTGGCACCAGTATTCCTTTTGTATCTACCAACTTCCCATCATCTTTTAACACAATTTCATCGTTACTACTACTATTACCACCAGTGTTAGTTGATGTTGTTATGTTGTTTTTTTTACCATCCTCTACTCTGGGAGATGACGAAACAAGAGATGGCGGCACTCACCAGTTAGTATGCCTGTCATCTTGAAGGGAAAACCAAATTGTATTGGTGAACATTGTCTCTCTTAGCCTCGCACCATCCTATTTTCTGCCCATTCTGAGAGAGAATACAACCACTTCTACTGACTCATCATCAAAGAAGGCATCCTCATTGTCTCTACCAATGGCTCCATGAGCCTCTTCCCCATCTTCACTGTCAAACATTCCATATCAGAATACTTGACTTACGTTATTGGCCATTGTTGACTTATCATAATCTCTGCCATGAAAATCATCTTCATCACCAGCTATAGTCCATTTGTGTACTGTTGATCGTCTACATGTCCATTGGACAACGTTCCCCACTACATTACATTTTGAAGGAACATTTGTTTCCCAATTAGTCCACTCATCGTTTCTCCGCAACAATGACTGTGTCAAGATATTATTTATCCCCAAATGAGTAAGCTTGTTTTCAATTTGTGTAAAGTGACCAATGTTCCATATTCTTGGTGCAACTTTTCCTGGGTAAGATTTTTGTTGGCTTATTTTGATCAACAGGAACAATGGGATTTCTTTCTATTGCCAAAAAACTTTCAATTAAGTTACAATGCTAAAGGAGATGCTTGATAGGAGATGTGTTATTGTTCTCTAAGCATGACACTATGAATCTCTCCACTTGATGATGCAAGGAATTGTTAAAAGAATAATAAAAAAGCATATGTATAATCATTTGAATAGAACCCAACTTGAGTAATTCCTACTGAGCAACTTCACTGCCCATCCTTAGTGGGACTATAATGAATTCCACTATCTTTAAACAGTGCTTTCCAAGAGGAGGCCGAAGTTCACCATAGGTAGTTGGTAATGTGTTTTCATCAGAAGATACATCCAAAAACTTCAACAAGTCACCTGCATCTGGAGAAAGATATTCATCGTTGTCCCTGTCCAAGTCAAGTTGAAGTGGAAATTCATATTGGTCATTTATCTAGATCATTGTATCTCGCAGGAAATCATATTTTGATCATTTCAACTGAAGTTATAGTAATGGAGGAAAATCAAGGAAAAGAACGCCCTTTCTAATGTAGCTGGCACATACAATAGGGCTACTAGTGACTGCTTCAGATTTAAGAGTTAGAGTTCCTCCATCAATAACTTGTGCCAGGGTATCCATCAAAACAAGTGGAGTGTTTGAACCAACCCGAGCATATATTTCAAGCTCAGAAAGAATCTTATCCTGTTGTATAAAGGCATTAAAACCTCACATCCTAGATAGGCCATTTGTGAATATGATCTCTGCTAAGTGAATATAGTAATCTCCAACAAGAAGATCACCAATTATATATGAAATTTTTCCAAACTGAGCTGTTTGATAGACAAATGGCCATTCTTTCTCAACAATTGTCTCATTCGTTTTAACTTTTCAGCGCATCTCTACCCATAAAATGTAAATTTTGTTGAAAAGCACTTCCCATGGAATTTTCAAAGGAGGAAAACAAGTTTTTGGAGGGCAGTTTGACTGTTTCTTCAATTTCAAATGTAAAAATGATTCATTTTTCTAAAATGGATCCTAGTTGGAGATCATCAGCACAATGCGCCATACTATGTTGATCGTGAGTGTGCATAGCTCTCTGCGAGTTTCTATCCAACTGAGTATCCTTTTGGGACTATAGCTCATTAACAACACTCTCAAGAAGAGATTCTATATTTCCACTAGCTTCGTTTATCAATTCACAAGCTTGTCCTTCAGAACTAGTGAAAGTAGACACTGGGTATTCTTCCTCCTCTATCACCAGTTTTTCTTCATCTAATCCCATAAATTTTCCAGCGTTCCAAAGAAGCTTCACATCATATTACCTAAACATTATTTTACTGCTTTTCCCTTGTCACCTTACCTATGTCTTAAGAGATTGGCTACAAACGGGTGATTTTTCTCCCCTCCATTTTATCATTATTCTTTCTGCAGTCTTCTAACATTCAAAAGCTGCAAAAAATTCTTCCACATTTTTCATGTAACTGGGACCCCTGTGTGAATTCAAATTTGATCCACATGAAGTTGGGATAATGATGAAAGGTCATCAAGTAGATATATTTCCAATGCCTTCTCTTCTTACTTGTTGATTTGGACAGTTTTCTTTGTGTGATAGATTATCTTTCAATAATGCAGGTAGTTGTGCAATTTCTTCCATCTTTTTAGAATTCATAATTTCTATTGCAAAAATGACCTTGTCCATTTTAACACATGGACCATCAAAATCATCAGCTACAACCTTTGTAAATTATGATTTTTGACCATGTTTTGTCCCTATTCCATACTCAGTGTTTGAATCAAATATTTGCAAATCAGCTGCATGCTTCCTTTCTTCTCTTGCTAGATCCTCGTAGGCACTTTTCTGCTTCTTGTATAGCCACAACCAAAGATTGGAATGTAGATAGAAGCCCAGGAACTATAAATACTCAAAAGATGAATCAATTCCATCTATTATTCTATGATCATCACAGGTCTGAGTTCAAGTAGATAGAAGCCACACCTGTTAAGGGTGATTTTGATGACAATTTGGGATTGTTGTGACGGTGTCATTCTCCTTGAAGTCATCTGCACTATTTTGGGTCACCTACAGCTAGGCCACAGGGCTTAAGAACCCTGTCCTGGAGGCCGAGAACCTACAGCAAGAAAGCCACAGTCAGGGCTGCTTTATCATGAGGATGTGTAGTGGGTTTTGAAGCCTAGAAGAGGCTTATGGGCTACCAGCATTTGAAGGGACTGGTTGAAGGTAATACAATAAAATGATTTAATTAGTCTAAACCTACCTCCATTTTGTGACTGATGTTATTCTTAGTTGCTAAATTTGTTCCTTATCAATAGATGGTCCTGACATACCCTTCAAAAGCGCAGCTGATTAGATTGATGTTGAAGCAGGAATTGAAATAAAACTGTATGAACTCTATCCTACTTACGAGTTACATTCATCACTCTAGTATTGGGGCAAAAGGAGACAACCTCATAGTTGGAACAATCACTGATAATACATGTTTATATTAGGAACTATCTTTTATTCTATCTTCCATGACGGAGTTTGATAATACACTCTCTCACACACTCTCAATACCTTGTTAGCCTAGGAACCATATTTTAGCCATTGTATCTCTTAGTCTTTGTTCTCTTGTATTTTGTACCATGATGGAACTAGGGTTGGAAATGGATGTGGTGAGCTTGATCATCAAGTGGACTGCCTTGAGATGCAATTGAACTGGAGGGAACCATCCATCTTTTGTTTATTTTTATTTTTTTCACATTTTCAGTTTCCATAAATCTTCTCCATTCTGTATCTGGGCACTGTGGTTGATTTTTTTTTAGCAAAATGAGGTGCAATATACAAGTTTTTTGTGTAGGTCATGAATTTGGTAAAAGATAATCTTTTCCAGGTACCTTGTTCAGGTATCCATTGTCAAAGTCTAGTACTCTCTATTTTGATTCTTTTAAGGGATTGAGGCTTGTAGTTCAAATCTTGCATTTTTTATTGAAATTGTATCATATAAGATTCAATTTAAGGGACTGAGGCTTGTAGTTCAGCTTTTGCATTCTTATACTTAGTCTCTTTGATCAAAATTTTAGATATCGATTATCAAATTATTTTGAAAATTTGTTTTTCAAGACATGGAGTAGTAGTCCTGCTTTTTTTCTCTATAGAGTCGAAGAAAGATATCCTGAATAAGAGATTTGTGGATATAGTTTTCAAAGATTGACACTCTTAATTGGGGTAAAGTAGTGGCAAGAAGCATTGGAAACTAGGGCTTTCTAACGAGGTCGTAAGTTTTAAGGCTTATCATTGATGCTGGCAAATCTTAACAAATATTGCATGCTGTTTCAAATTGAATTCTAAACTTTAATTTTGTTTCCTTTGAATAAACTCATTTCTTATTGTAGTGTCTTCCTAGTTATTTGAATGTTAGTAGCATCTATAAATTTGTGAAACAAACTGCAGTACCGACCTTTGATGCTTATAGTGTTATTCTTATATTTTTTCTGTTTATATCCATTTTTCCATTTTAAAGTATCAAGAAAAACATGAAAACTAAAAATATCCAAGTGGTGATTGAGTTGAGATAGTTTTAAGCACCAACAAGAGATGTAATGCGTTTGACCCCTGCTATAATAGATCACGAAAAGAGTGGAAACCTGCATAAAAATGAGGAAAATTTTGAAGATCAAAATTGTGCAAACTTTGATGAGTATAGCTTTGAGCAGTTTGTAACAATTGCATGGAGTTGCTTGTACTGTGAACATTAGTTTAGGACCAGTATAGCTTCGAGCAGTTTGTAACAATTTCATGGGGTTGCTTGTACTGTGAACATTAGTTTAGGAACAACACAAAACAAAGGAAAAATGATTAAAACTATATTTAACAATTTTTACCAAATAAATAGATTTTGAAGTTATGAATATCTGTTTGCAGCCCACTCCACCTATCTCTTGGGCTGCCTTTTTATTTTTAAATTAATTGTTGTCATATTCCAAAAATTTCCATTTTGACAACAATTTATAAGATAACTTGTTCAAGCCCATTCATCACTCCCTTTGTAAACCAAGAGATGCCAAAAACAACCATAGTTCTCTAATAACATTGTTTTTGTAATTTTGTCTACACAATTTTCTTGGGCGGGGACTTTTAAAGATCTATTCCATCATCATCATTGACTTGTCTTACAAAATGATACTTCATATCAATATGCTTAGTCTTACTATGAATGCTGTATTTGTATCCAAATCATTAGCACTTTGGACTATCATAGAATATAATTGTGTTGTCTGTGTTCTTCCAAGCTCAATTAGAAGACCCTTCAACTGAATTTTTTCTTTGCAAGCGTGTGAAACAACAATGTGTTTCTGACTCTAGTAGATAAATCAATTGTTCCTAAAGCTTTAAGATCCAACTAATAGATCCATCCCACAAGAATAATAAAAGCAATTGTTCCTAAAGATTTTAAGATTCAACTAATAGATCCATCCTGCAAGAATAAAAACATAATTTGAAGTCGGCTTCTTTCTTCTTCTCCTCTTTTTATTTTTATTTTAATTTTTAATTTCTAAATCACCTTCAAATTTGGAGTAGGTTTTTTTTTTTTTTTAATTTCTAAATCACCTTCAAAAGTTGCGGGAGGTGCAGCATGTTAACTCACAATTAACAGGATGCCACATGGGAAAACAATCAAATTTTGTAGCACCCAGTTTTACAGTTGCTTGGGGATAAGCAACACTTGAGAGGGGAGAACTGTAATATCCCTTCCTAAATAATTTTGTCAATATTACCACAAATTTTCTCTTTTGCTAATTTTGGGGGCCTAAGATAATTTTGGAGAGGAAACATAGGATAAGGGGGTCGAAATGTTTGCCTTGGCGGAATGTGGGGGCCACCTCCCCAACTAATATGCACTTCTTGAGGAGAGGGAAATCGTATGGCCAAGGGAAGAGGTTTGAATTTCTTAGTGAGGGGCCCACATGGAGGAAATGAACATAAATTATAAATAGGAGAGAGGAAGAAACATTTGAGGCCTTTTGATAATTTGACATTTGAAGTGTTTCTCTAGTTGTTTAAGAGAGTTACATAGTGTTGTTAAACACACGAGTTTCTCAAGGAGGAAGCTCAACCTTTATTTGACGGACTCTGAGTACCACCCTAAGAAGAATTCTTCATAAGTTTTAGGAGTTGGATAGAGGGCCATGCATGTAGTATGGTTTTTGAGCAACTGAGATGCATTCAGGAGGCCACACAGAGAGTTGAGGAGGAAGAGCTTGAGTTGGGAGTTGTAGCATTGTTGAAGTAATTTTTGGTCAATTCTAGGAAAAAGGAGGAAGATTTGCAAGGGTAGAATTCAACACAAAACATCAAACTGATTTTCTGGAGGAGAAACTATGTCATCCTACCCAGAAACTGCGCAAGCATTGTGGAGGCACAATTGTGGGGTGGCTTGTGAAGGGATTTTGAGCACTGGGTTTCCTGGGCTTGGCTTGGGGTGCAATTGAGAAGATTTTTCCATCCACTTTGGGACATTCATTCCAACATCAGTCACAGTTCTAGTTTTTCTGCACTTAGAGGAGGGTCAAGCAATTTGGGGTCTTTTTTTTAGCATCAAAACCAGGGCAAACCCTTTCTGGGTTTTTCTAGGTTTTTGACAAGGATTCCATGTCTAATTTATCGGAATTTTCTGAGCATTTAGTGTTGATATTTTTGAGTTCTGGGGTAGCATCGGATGTGCTCTAGCTTCCAAACTTTGTGGAGGGACTAAAGCACGTGAGATCTCCAAGACCCAGAAAGGGATTTGAGAAATTCCATCCATTTTAAGAGATAATTAATTAATTAATATTTTTAATTAAGGACCCTAAGTTTGACTTAGGAAAATTAAAAGATTAAAGGTAATCAATTTAAACATGTGATGGAAATTACTTAAGTCACATGAATCAATTTTTCTTTTAATATTAGCCGTTGATTCAGGATTAGATTACAGCTGGTGGTTTCCCAATGAGAAAAGTATGAAGGAAAGGCTTGGTGTCAGTTGGAGAACACACACGGAGGCAGAGCACTGAGACTAAGCTGGAATTCCACAGCGTGGTTTGCTAAGAATTTCCAGAAGTGTTTCAGCTGCAATAAGGGGTAGTATTGGCGAGAGGGATGATTTCATCTCGAGCCAAGAGTAAACAAGAGGCAGAGAAGCATCAGTCAGAGCAGCGCAGAGGGAGAAACAACTACACCACGCAGAGGGCTTAGTGCTACACAGGTGATATGCAGACCCAAAAAGTGTAGCGTAGAGGCAGCAGGATGCCATCAGGGTTTATGCTAGCCTAACTACGACAACATAGGGACAACATAACCCAGTCTGGGGTTACGCAGGCCTCTCATGAGCAGAGGCACACATAGGCTAGCAGAGCTTACACATAGGGCTTCAGAGTTGCACTAGGGTTTCTAAAGACAGAAAAGGGCTGAGTTCTGTAAATCCTATTTGGGGGTGTGAATCAATCCAGTTTTCCATCTCTGAAAAAGAGGTATTGCTACAGATTTTTTCTCTATCGGGTTAACCAATAAGGTGCCCAGATTTGTTGTACTTGAATCTACTTAATAATAAAAACCATCCAGCAGCTAGAAGACGGATTTTCCCACATTGGGTTTTTTCGAGGACAGTTGTCCAGAAAATCTTGTGTGTCACTTTGTCTATGTGCACGTATTTAGTTTAGATTTGGATCTATGTAGGCCGTTAAAGTGTTTACTTCAATTTTAATAATGAACATTTCAGATTAATAACTTGTATAAGTAGGAGAAGTAAATCATGATTTAACAATAGGGTTTTTGCATAAGTAATATTCATAAATTTTCACAGTTAGGAGGGGGGTAATCAGGGTATCAACACAACCAACAGTGCAAAAATCACAAGGTTAGTGCAGTTTTTTAGTGGGAAAATTGCAGGAACAATTTGGCATTGATAAAACATCCACCTGAGGCTTGTAGCTTGCCTTGTGAAAGCCAGGGTGTGCATTTTTTTTTATATTGTACTCCAACAATATATTATAATAAAATTTACCCATTTTGGTGTGTTTGGAGAATTTTTGTTTTATGGGCGTTTGCTGAAAAATATTTGTGTTGGGTTTATTGCATGTTTTTGTTATCAATCTTAATTTTACCATACGGAATATTATACCTTGAGAGGCTTGATCAACATATCAAGTCAGATTTGAAACAACATTAAAGTAATCCTTATCGATCGAAGGACATTCTTTCAAGCACACATGAAGAGCCTAGGAGACACCTTCATAGAATGATAAAATAATAACATACTTTGAGCATCTTTTGAGTTGACAATAGAGTGCATTGATCATGACATTAATTGAGCTTTCTTCAAGCCTTTGTTGAAACAACAGTCACTCTTGAAGCATAGCTGAAGACCAACACTTGAAGAGTTGTTTTTTTGAATCAATCACCCTTGGAGTATTGTTGAAGACCAACACTTAAAGAATTGTTTTGTTGGAGTAATCATACTTAGAGCATAGTTGAAGATCAACACTCGAAGAAATGTTTTGTTGGTGCAACCATAAAAGTTTTGCTAAAGCAGACATGAATTTTTTGTAGAATTACATTTGAGAGCACTTTCCTGACCTATCTTGGATACATTTTTTAGAAGTAGTTGAAGTTTTTGATGGAGGCTTGAAGCAGTATTGAAGTCACCCTAAGGGATTGAAGCAAACTGAGAGGGTTGGATCCGTAGAGGATTGGAGTTGTCGTACAAGGTTGGAGCTTGGATTTGTAGTTGAATTTTAGAGTCCTCATTCATGGTTCAAGCCTTGAAGGAGTTAAGGACTTTGTTGTAAAAGTTGAAGCTTTGGTTTTTAGATTCCTCAAATTCATTAATAAAATTATTTTCTTGTTGTACATCTTGTGTTTTTGTTTAATTAGTGATTTTAACTGGCATAATATAACAATTGTAAGGAAATATTGATTCAACCCCCCTCTCAATATTTCCAACACTAGCACACCTTACATTTTTTCCACCTTGCAATATTTTTATTGACATGTTAGAAGGAATTTTCACAATGCAATGTTATTGTTCGTAATCTGGTTGTTTATGATAGAAGGAAATCTAACATGTGTTAGAGTTCCTTCACGTTGGAATGTTCTTACTAGTAATGTGCTTGTGCTTGTGTTAAAACGAAATATAGCACGCACTAGATTTCTTTTGGCATGCAATGCTGTTGTTGGTAGTATGCTTGTATTTGTGCTACATGTAAAGATAGCACTCATTAAATTTCTTTCACCTTGTAATGTTGTTATTGGAAAAATGCTTGTTTTTGGGCTAGAAACTATGCTAGATTTCTTTTGGTTTGCAATATTGTTGTTGTCTATTTGGTTGTTTATGATAGAAGGAAATCTAGCGCGTGTTATATTTCCATCACCTTGGCAATGTTATTGGAAATGTGCTTTTGTTGTGGCTAGAAGTTGTGCTAGATTTATTTTTCTCTACAATAATGTTGTTGTCAATTTGATTGTTTATTATAGAAGGAATTCTAGCATGTGTTAGATTTCCTTCACCTTGGCAATGTGCTTGTGTTTGTGTTAGAAGGAAATATAACATGTGTTAGGTTTCTTTTGGCATGAAATGTTGTTGGTAGTATGCTTGTATTTGTGCTACATGTAAACCTAACATGCATTAAATTTCTTTTACCTTGCGATTTTGTTATTGGAAATGTGCTTGTGTTTGTGATAGAAGTTGTTCTAGATATCATTTTCCATGCAATGTTGTTGTTGGCAATATGCTTTTGTTTATGTTGGAAGCAAATCTAACACACTAGATTTCTTTCACCCTACAATGTTGTTGTGTGCTTGTGTTTGTGTTATGCGTAAATCTAACATGTGTTAGATTTTCTTCACCTTGTAATGTTTTTATTTCCAACATGCTTCAATTTTGGCTCGAAAGAAATCTAGCATGCGCTAGATTTTTTTTTCACTGCAATGTGGTTGTTGACAATATGCTTTTGTTTGCACTAGAAGTAAATCTACCATGTGCTAGATTTATTTTATCTAAAAATGTTGTAATTTATTTGTGTTTGTGCTAGAAATAAATCTAGCATACATTAGATTTCTGTCACCCTTCTATGAGTTTATTGACAATGTGTTTGTATATGCATTAGAAGGAAATCTAGTGTGCACTAGATTTCTTTCGCATTGCAATGTTGTTGTTGGCAATTCAATTGTTTGTGCTAGAAGGAAATCTAGTATGCGCCATATTTCCTTCACCAAAATGATGTTATTGGAAATTTTCTTGTGATTGTGCTAAAAGGAAAGCTAGCATGTGCTACATTTCTATTGCCTTAGAATGTTGTTGGTAATATGTTTTTGTTCATGCTATAACAAAATCTGGCATTCGCTAGATTCTTAAGCTTTACAATGTTATGCGTTTGTGTTTGTGCTAGAAGGAAATCTACCACATTGGATTTCTTTTGTCTTGCATAAGGTATTTTTGACAATATGATTGTTTGTTCTAGAAGAAAATCTAATATGTGGTATGTTTCTTTCACCCTGCAATATTGTTATGTGCTTTTGTTTGGGAGAGAAGGAAATCTAGCATGTGTTAGATTTCATTCACCTTGCAATGTTGTTATTGGTGACATGTTTGTGTTTGAGATAAAAGTAAAAATAGCATGTTAGATCTAATTCACTTTGCAATATTGTGATTGGAAATATGCTTATGTTTGTGACGGAAGAAAATCTAGCATGATATAGATTTCATTTACCCTAGAATATTGATGTTGCCAATATGTTTGTGTATGGTGGGAGGAATTCTAGCATGCACCTAATTTTTTTTACAATGCAATATTGGTGTTAGAAACATGCTTATTTTGTACTAGAATAAAGTCTAGCATGCAATAGATTTGTTTCACAAAGTAATATTGTTGTTGGCAACCTGCTTGTATTTATGATAGAAAGAAATGTTACCTGCATTGTATTTATTTTGCAATGTAATATTATTGGAAATGTACTTATGCTTGTGCTAGAAGGAATTCTATCATGCATTGGATTTCTTTTTCACTACAAGGTTATCATTGGCAATGTGCTAGAAGTAAATGAAGCATAGGTTATATATCTTCCACCTCGCAATGTTTTTTTTGGCAATGTGATTTTGTTTGTGCTAGAAGAAACTCTAGAATGTGTAAGATTTCTTTTACTTTGCAATGTTTTTGTGAATAACATGCTTCTATTTACGCTAGAAGCAGATTTAGAATGTGGTGGATTTCAAATGCCTTACAAAATTGTTGTTGGAAATGTGCTTGTGTTTGTGCTAGAAGGAAATCTAGCATGTGCTAGATTTATTTGACCATGTAACGTTGCTTCTAGCAATATGATTATGTTTGTAGTAGATGGAATGATATTGATTGTTAGGTTTCATTTAAGGCGCAGTGTTGTTGTTCGAAATAGGATTCTACTTGTGATAGAAGGAAAGCTAGCACACATTATATTTACTTCATAATGTAATGTTGTTATTAGAAATATGTATGTTGTTATGCTAGAAGGAAGGTTATAATGTGTTAAATTTCCTTCATCTTGCAATGTTATTTTTGAAAATGTGTTTGTGTTTGTGATGGAAGTAAAGCTTGCATCCGTTGAATTTTTTTCGCAATGCAACATTATTGTTGGAAATGTGCTTGTATTTGTGTTAGGAGTTATAAAATGCACTATATTTCTTTGTTCTTGTTCCAAAAGGAAAACTATCAAGATTTCACCCTCACCAAGGTTAGTGCTCTGAAATTATTCTTGAAAATGCATTTGTGATTATGCAAGAAGGATACCTAGTGATTACTAGCTATCTTCTAGACACCATTACACTTATGCAACCAATGCTCTAGAGGTGACATTGTCTCAATAATCACAATAATTAGAGTTATAGCTTTTGATGTTCCCTTTTATTGAATTTGGAACAATTTATGGAGATCAATGATAGTGAAAAATAATTGTATATAGATATATGTTGTTGTTGGCACTACATTTGTGCTTGAGTTGGAAGGAAAGATAATGGTATAGCTTTCATTTTGGCACAAACACAATAATCCAATCATAATTATTTGATCCATGGAGAATAATTTTATCTTTGCATAATTTTGAAGTTTATGAATAAATGTATTATTGAGGTATACTATATTTTGCTTCCAATGAAAATATATGCAGCTTTAAAGTATCAAGCATAATTTTTTAATATGTATTGTTCTTCTCTCTATTTTTTTGTATAGTTATGAACTTCCAAAAACAATTTCACTGATGTTTGGATGCATTAGATAAGACTCTTCCTCATCAACATAAAAATCTAGGAAAACTCAAATCTACACTTTTCGAGGACCTAAAGTTAACATCCCTTTGTATCCATCCTCAATAGTATGTCCTTATTGTGTATAGGTAGGGAGTGCTAACATTAGAACTAAAGATTTGTAAAATGAAATTTCTTTTCTTTTAGAATAAAAATGAGAATTATCTAGTATTTACAGTACCAAAAAATTTATTTGGAAGAAAACCTCTAGTTTGTCTTTTGATTATCAAGTTGAACCATCAAACATCCTCTCTAAGTGAATATAATTTCTCCTTTTCATGGGGCTTTTAGACATCTTATGTAGTATCAATCTCGTAATTTCTTAGATTTTACAATGGACCATGTTTTGGTTCTTCAACTTCTACAAATTTCTTATGATCATTATTCATACACATGCATTAAGACTACAAGTGTCATTTCTGAAGTTAAATAGGAACTTGGTGGTTTTATATGAGCTTATATTTCTCATTAAAAAATTTTATTTGGAAGAAAACCTCTAGTTTGGCTTTCTATTATCAAGTTCAAACATCAAACATCCTCACTAAGTGAAAAAATATTTTCTCCTTGTCATGGGGCTTTTAGACATGTTATGTAGCATCAATCTTGGAATTTCTTAGATTTTACAATGGACCATGTTTTGGTTCTTCAACTTCTACAAACTTCTTATGATCATTATTCATACACATGCATTAAGACTACAAGTGTCATTTTTTAAGTTAAATAGGAACTTGGTCGTTTGATATGAGCTTATATTTGTCATTCTATGATGCTATCTACATCTCTAATTTCATGGTCTTCATATATATTTTTTTGTGTAATTTGCATGTAAAGTACTTTTTGGTAGTAGGAACTAGATGGTGGGGAAAATTTTTTCATTACATACAATATGACTAACATACTATTTGAATTATTGCATCTATATTACTTTTTGAAAGTTGTGTGTTTTTGCGAAAATATAAAATCACACTTTACGTGGTTCAACCTTTTAATTAAAATTTATGGTTTAATTGTTGTTACAGAATTGGTACAAG
Source organism: Pinus albicaulis (assembly GCA_034641835.2). Classification (NCBI taxonomy): domain Eukaryota; kingdom Viridiplantae; phylum Streptophyta; class Pinopsida; order Pinales; family Pinaceae; genus Pinus; species Pinus albicaulis. The sequence goes on along the minus strand of CM076579.1, from coordinate 76,899,238 downwards.
CTACAATGGAAAATATATCAAAAGGGGACTATGTTGATCTCGTTATTAATGATCAAGTCGTTGGGCTAGGAAGGGTCGAATCTACAGAGTCTGGAACTTATTATGTCAGAGAAAGGGTTAATGAATGTTATGCTACAATTTTGATAATTGATGTCACTCAACCACATTTGATTGAGGATGTTGATGAAGGGGACATACATCCATGGAAGATCATGGATTTGAGGCACAACATAGGTAAATAAAAATATTGAAGCATGTGTTCAAATATTATTGATAGTATAATACATTTTTTTTGAGTAAATACTAACCTATTTACATTCGTTTATAGGTGCAAATGTTTCTTCTACATTTTCTATTGGAGAAAAGGTAGATCTTCTGCAAAATGGAGTGAAGGTTGGTGAGGGCTCCATATTCAATACATAGCTTGGGCATAAAGTGCATGGAAAGATGGTAAAGAAAGGATGCATAGTGGTTAAAATTGAGAAGGTTTTAAAACATGATGTTGGTCTACCACATCCAACAGGATTTGAGCATACACTAGGGGGTGCATTGGAATCTTATGAGATTTGGCCAGAATCAGATTTGGAAACTCATTGTCATGATCATAGCATAAATATTCCCAAAGATAGGGTTAAATTCATATGTAAAAAGGTTTCTCTTAGAAATGAATGCATGGGAACAAGAATGTGCATTGCCAAAGGAATGCTAGTTAATGTCTGCGAGGATGACATTGTTGAAGGTGAAACTCTAGGAGAAATGGAATTTGGTGTTTTCTTGGAAGAGATAGATGGAAATTGTGAAATATGAAGAATTGGGGATAAGTCTATAAATTTTTTGGTTAGATGGCCAATAAATAAGTTGGTGGAAAACAAAGGTGTGATATTAAGGGTTAAGGAAAAGTTCAAGGAGCTGACCAAGGAAATGGTGTTATGGGATGTTATAGAAGACAAAAATCCCTTAAACAAATGGGATGAGAACCTTTGTAATGAAAAATATATAAAATCAATTGATATGCATGTAACAAGGCCATGTAAAAGGAATAAATGAGTTATGGCTACAACAAAAATTGCAAAATGTCAAACAAATATAGATGAAGAGAAAGAAATTTGAATTTTGGCAGTAGATGTATGTTGTACAAAGGATTGTGTTCAAAATGTGGATAGGAAGGCCATTGTAGGTTCTAGAAGGGGTATGAGACAAAAAAAAAAAATTGGTATTAGGGAATTTGTCTTGAATTCACTCATGTCAAGGAGTCATGGCCATGGCCATGGCCTACCACCTATTTCTAGAAATGTAAAGGACATGAGATTTAATGGGAATATTATTTGTAAGAAAGAATTGTATAAAATACATAAGATTCCTCAAAGAACATTCTATAACTACCAAAAATATTTCCAAAATGGTCATATCAAAGCTATTCATGGTAACACCAACACATGCAAAGCACGAGGACACACCGTGGCAGCCATAGAAATATTGCACAAAATTGTAATGGATAATTCAGATTTTTCACCAAACCAAACACGTCAAGTTGAAGAAGATGGAACATATGTTCCCTTAATATTTCTTCCTTCGAATTACACACAAAATTCTCTGTTAAAAGAGATCAATCAGGCTCTTCAAAAGCTCAATTACCCATCAATATCACAGTCAACAATGAGCAAGATATATAATACTAAGTTTCGAGATGTGGCACTTTCAAAGAACACCAACTTCAGTAAATGCAGTGAATGTATTGTGTTGAAAGCACAGATGAAGTCATCGACTACAAAAGAGATGGAAGAAAAGGCACGAGGTAGGCTGAAAAAACATAACAAGATTGTTATGTGTGGAAGATATTGCTACTATGCCCATAGAATTATGTCAAAGCAGTTTCCAAATGAGTATTTGAGCATTATCCATGATAAAATGGATAAAACAAAGACTTCAATCCCAAGGCTACATGTCAAATCAAAATCTATTGTAGGAACAAATTTAGGTGTGTCATTGACAGGTATGCTAAGACATAGGCATAACACAGGAGGTATTGGTCATTTCTCCCTACCATTTGTACAAATGGGATTGCAATTTACTATATATCCCTTGAAAAGTGCTTAAGGGACCTTGAAGACCCACAAATTGATATGTATGGTGATCTACTTTATGAGAGTGGAAGTTCAAGAAACCCACTTACAAATGCATTACTTGACACCTCTATTTACTCAAAATGTCAAGTTTACAAGGATGATTTTATATCTCATGGAAGATCAAAGAGCCAAAATGTTGATTTTAAGACTCTTCCTCCACATTTGTTGTTACAGTTGGACAATGCAGCAAGTGATAATAAGAATCACTATCTTTTCATGTTTTTATCACTTTTAACTGCACTTGGTGTCTTCATCACTATTGAGGTTGGATTCTTGCCTGTGGGGCACACCCATGAAGACATAGATGGAACCTATGGAAGAATTTCTTCCAACCTAAAAAGTAAAGATATATATTCTTTACCTGAAATTATGGATACATATCACAAAATTGAAGAAAAACAAGTGTTTCCACCTACACTTATTGACAAGGTCTATGACTTCAAAAGTTTCCTTAATGGATACATCAAGGAGGGAAAAAATGCACTAGTTGGACATCTTAATGTTCAATACTTCCAATTTCTTGTACTCAATGATATTCTAGTACTAAGGTACAAAGAATCCATTAGAGATACTGAGTTGTCAGAACCAATTGAGTTATGGAATATAGATGATGAAGGTCGACCTATAATTCCCATAGGGAACCCATCTTTCTTAGATTCCAAAAAGAATGATGCCTATTTGAAAGAAATAAAGGAAGGGATAACATCATACATAAAAATGCGGAAAGAAACTATTGGGAACGAAGATTCACCAATTGCTACAAAGGAATGGATAAATAAAGTAGTGTATTGGGAAAGAGTTCTCGATACAATAGATGGAATCTATAATGATAATAGAATAATAGATGGAAGTGATTCATCTTTTGAGGATTTCTGGCCGAAGACAAGGCACGTTGTCGATGTTGATCGTAATGCGCTCCATGTAATCTCAAGTATTATGGATGAAGATTTTGATAATGCAATGGATGAACCCGTATATGTTGAACCCAAATGCAACAAGCCAAAGCCAACATTCAATCCAAAGATTGATGGTAAAAAAGGCATGATGTTGCTAGTTAGATCAGGAAATGAGGATGTAGGAGAGATGATTTGGATGGCAAAATCCATCTCAGATATATTTAGGGATAGTGAAAATGAGAATCTTCATGTAAAGGTTGATTGGTGGAAGCCTATTTCAGGGAAATACAATGGAAAATTTTTAGAGCAATATTGGATACCAAATCTTGATGACACATAACTTGGCTCTATTCCAATTAATACCATAATTTGGGCATGGCTGCTGAAGAAATAACATTGCAAGAAGACCAAGATAGATATATATCGTCTAGAAGTTTTTCTTGAACTACTTGGGCGAATATCTTAAGATTAGGTTTCTTTGATTAATGAATGTGATTTTTTTTTTAAGGATATTTTAATATGCATTCAGACACTTTTCAATATTTTTTGTATATCAATATTATTCTCTTCATATTATTTTTGGAGGAGTTTTATATTATTTAGTATTTCAATGTAATCATGTGGTGGTACAAATGACATGATTGTGCCATAAAATATTTAAATTTTAAAATTTTTGTTTGACCAACATGACTTGTCACCATATCAAATATGCATAATCAAATTCAATAATGCACTTAAAAACATCTTCTAAGCTTGGTCTATTAAAACAATAATGGAGCAGCTAATTAGTATTCTATTTAATATAAACTATTTAAACACTTAATGAAAAAATGTAAGACATTTGTAATAATGTTTGAAGTGAGTTTTCCTTAATATTCCTTATTATAATTGATCTAAATAAAATTTGTTGTTTTGTTGCACTCTAATTTAAAAAAAAAATGATTTTGATCATTGAACAACACAACTAGACTTATAAAATATTTTCTCTTATAGACTTTGAAGTGGTGCCAACATTGTACTAGTTTAATAAATTTGTACTCAACATAGGAAAAGTAGTTAGTGTCAATTTAAAATGGTTAATAATAGTAAGAAACACAATATTTATATATTGTTAAATAACTTTATAGGTAAGAATCTTTTTAAAAAATCAATTATTCACGAGTCAAATTTAATACATAAATATAAATATTAATGATAATAGAAATAATGTAACTTGGAATCTAAGTTTCAGTTGAATGTCAATATGTTCTTTTCAATATAATATCCTTAAACACTCCAGGAATAAAAAGTAAACATTTATAGTAAATAGTTTAGTCAATTTTCTCTCTTTCCTCTTAGATTTGAAAATAATCAAATTGTATTACTTTGTTACTATTCTAATTCATGATTGATTTTGATAATTAAAATGATTATTAATTGAGTCAAGAGGTGAGGCTCATTCTACAACCTAGTATGAGGAGATGTGTAAGTTCGACTATAATTTTGTTTTTGAATGATCTATTAATATACATTCATACACACTTTTCAATATTTGTTGTATATCAACTATTCTCTTGATATTATTTTTGGAATTTTATATTATTTAGTATTTCAATGTAATCACGTGGTGATACAAATGACATGACAGTGCCATAAAATATTTAAGTTTTCAATGCTTTGTTTGACCAACATGACTTCTCACCATATCAAATATGCATAATCAAATTCAATAATGCACTTAAAAACAACATCTTCTAAACTTGGTCTATAAAAACAATAGTTTTAAACTTAGTTTTTAACACAAAAGTACAAATAATAAATAATAAATAAATTATACTACTACTCTCATTCAACATTTAAATCAACATTTAATCCCTCTAGGCTCATGTTAAATCTATATTTAAGGTGGATCTATGCTAGTATATATTGGACACATTACTATGATAATTTGTCATTAAATAACTTTATGTAACTTAATATATATCTTGGATATTAATGTATTATTCATCAAGTCAGTATAAATTAAGTTAGTTTTTAACACAAAAGAACAAATAATAAATAAATAATAAATTATATTACTACTCTCATTCAACATTTAAATTCATCGTAAAAAAATATTTTCTCATGTCAACTTTAAAATGATTCAAACTTCCTACAATAGTATGTAATGATGATGGTGATAATGATGATTATCATCCAGTAAGACCAAATAATATGGTATATATGAAGCCATGAAGATATTACTCTAAATTCTTAAGAATTTTATTGTTATGCTAAAAAAACATTAAAACAAGTGTTTCAAGATCATCATAATTTTGTTTAGTTAAAAGATCAAGAAGGTTGGTAGTGCCACAAATATTTTGAAATTTAAATCCAAATTTGAGTATACTGTGGATGATCTAAGAGGGTTTTTCATCTTCAACCATATTACTAGTGTTGCAAAGGCTATAGAGTTTTAAATTGTGCCAACCTTGTTGTAGTAATAATCGTAATTTAACACATACATTGTCATGATATTTACTATATCAAATTATAATTAAATGGGTTAATAATAGTAACATACAAAGCATTATTTTCATATTAAAGTTAATCATAATAACATACAAAACATTATTTTCATAAAGTTAATAATAGTAACATACACAACATTATTTTCATAATATGACTTTAACAAACTTAGCTTTTAGTACAAACCATAAAAAATATTAAAAGAGATAATGTAAGGAAACCAAGATTAAGATGTGAAATATTTTCTTTCGCAAGTTTATATAAATTTGTTTAATATAATTTACCATGACAAAATTTTCACCAAAAATGGTGAATATCTACATTAAAATTAGTAAACTAAGTGATTTTATAATCCCACATTTTGAAAAAACTTAATCTAGTTAAAGTTTCTAAATTCTAGATCGACGAAAAACTTCCAATTTTAATGAAATATGTGTTCTATTGTTGTTTTTTGGACGACATCAGTATAGTGTTAGCATTCACATATTTTCAATCATCTGTACCTCTTCCTGCAGATACTAGGTTCTTCTGGGGTTGTCTCTTTCCAGTCACCTATTTAGTACCCCTCAAGGGAATGCTCCATAACTTGTGTGTGAATTTTATTTCTACAATTAGGTTTTTCATGATGCCTAGAAAACGTTTACTTAGCCACAAGGGAGGTTCAAAAACAACATCCACCTCTACACAATGTCGTCTCTTTGGATGGGAATCACTGATCAATTTCTTCGATGTCATGCCTCTGGTGGCTCGATATGAGATTTAGACTTTGGAATCAAAATAATTTGGAGGGAAAATGTATCATTTTGACTCAAAAATATTTATACGTAATACCAGTTAGGTTCGTGACCTAGGAAAATGGAGGAAGAGATGATTACACTTATTTTCTGTAATATCCCGTTTTAGGGATATCTCCAAAACATGGCAAACTCTAACCATAGAGAGACTAGGAGGGCATTTACTAGATATTCCGCCTCTGAAAGAGGACGAGATCTGGAGGCTACTTGGCCCTTTCGAGACTCTGTCTAAGAGTGAAAGATAAACACACCAAGTGGTATAGAACTAGAGCGCTCAAAACAATAATAGAAATAGAAAGATAATACAGCAACTATGGCAACAACGGAAACTACGACAACTCAACCAGAAAACATAGAGAGAAAATGCTGAGTAATTTTATTAATCTGAGAAATGTAATGAAGTACAAGAGGAAATCTTGCGCAAGGAAAGTGAGAAAACACTCTCATAAAAGACAGGAAATGGCTTCTCTATGAACTGCATCCCAGCTGCTGGAAAAATGCCGTGTAGCTGCTACTGCTGGAATCGACTCAAGATTAGGGGTTGATCCCCCTTGCCGGAATGAGATGAAAATCAGCAAATCTCCTCTGCTCGACAACCCCGACAAGATCCACAAACCATTCCAAGAATGGCCAACTCCCAAAAATACCAGAAACTGCCTCCCCAATGAATTACGCTGGCCTCCAAGGGACAGTGTAGTAGATGGATAGAAACAGCTGAAATACTACCAGAAACTTCGCCAAAAACCTCTGACGGGCAAAGGCTGACCCTTTGCTCGAAATCTTGGTGAAATCGTCTATAGAAAAACCAATCTGGAGCTCCTCCACAATGGACTGCGTCCTCTCTCCCAGTGATTGCGCAGTCTCTATCAGCTCTAGCTCTGCAAAAAACCAAAACAATAAAATGACTCACAAAATGCAAGGAAAGAAACCTTGCCCGAGCAGGCACTCGAAGTCCCCCAGGGCTAAGGGTGAGATCTTTGCACGGAGACACCCGGTGCACTAAACAGTGTTGCAAACAGGCTAAACAGCCAGCGTACGAAAGAAGACCAAAGTCTCACTCCAAAATCAACAAATCCAGAATGAATGAAATGAGGAGGTTCCTCCATATTTTATAATGTTGGTTTCCCTCCAAAACCCAACGTACCCTCTATCTCTCCTCCACATCCTCATTCTTATCTGCGCAGAAGCTTGCATAAGCTTCTAGAGTGTACATAGGCTCCCTCCTCTATGTGGTGTTAGGCCCCCCTTGACTCCCACTTAAGTCACAATGTTGTGCTACCAGGTGGATGTCTTATTTCACTTAAGTGAGTTAGACCCTCTTCACTCACTTTTTATTTATTTACAAACTATATATGGCAAGCTAAAAAAAAATAGAATATTCCAATTAGCTTTTTCTAATTAGGAATATTACAGTCCCCCCCAGAGAAATGTTGCTTGTCCTCAAGCAACTGCCTGAACAAGCCTTCTCTGTAGCTGATGCTCCCCACTGACACTGCAAAATGTGCCTCAGTCCCAGATGCGCCACTAAAACCTCTCTGACCTCTGCATCTCCCTGATATGAAGGGATCTCTCGATGCCAGGATCCCAAACTGATCTCTCACTAACCAACAGTCCTCTCGGATCCCATCGCCACCCTGGCCAATAATCGCCCAAGTCCCACAGCTCAGATTGCGCACTGCCTCTAGCTATGACTGATGCTCTAAGAGGCAAAGACCATGACCCATGATGTGTTGTATCTGTGACTGTGTAAGTTTTCCCATCAGCTGTGTACCAACACATCACCTCTCTCCAATCCAAGTCCTGACTCAGTCCCACGCTGATCCTACTCTGCTGAAATTAGGATGGAGTGCTGAAGAAATGATGACCTGTGCCCCCCTGCCATTTGGAATCTGTAACATCTAATATGTCCAAGGGCCCCTGCTTTTTTGTGCTCCCTATGAAGAATACCGTACCATCAAGAGGGTACCAACTCATGATCTCCCGCCAGTCCATCTTGGAAGAAGAATCTGATGTAGCAACAACAACTGCATATGGAACAAGCATGGAGTGTTACCACCAGCCCGTAATCAATTCCCACTACTCTGCCCTGTCTGTCAATGAAAGCTGCCTGTAGAAGGAAGACCCTCTCTCTATAATGGGCCAAAGTGGGCAAGATATGCTTCAAGCTCCATTGATGTACTCCTGGAGAGTGCTACCCACTAGAAATACTGCAGATCTCCTGACTGTGTGTACATCTATCTGCGCCTCATCCCTGTGTCGACCCATAGATGGATGCTCCACCATATCCAACAGCTCCTCGCACTCCTAATCAGGAATGTCATGCTTCTGTTGTCTACTGGCCCCCTGCAGAACAATCCCATCAACCTCCAACACCTCCAGAGGATATGGATCTGCAACTGCTGTCACCGTACTCGATCTGAGTGCACTGACTACCCCACCTCAATGGCTGACCCCAATGATAGCTGCACATCCCTCATTGGCTCAATGTGGGCGCCCATCTGGCTCTCCCCCAAAGGAATATCATGCCTGATGTGAATAGTTTCCTCCTCGGTCGACTCAGGATCCATCACCTGCTGCTCTAGTTGAATCGTCACAGGTGACTCTTCACCCAGAGTATCTCCCGTAGAGTCCCGTGACTGCTCACCCTAGACACTAGAATGCAGCTCTGGTCTATTTTCACCATCTCTGCATGACTTCTCTCACTCCCCAGGAGCGTCCTCAACTAATGCTATGGACTCATATGAAAAAGAGTCCTCACCCTGGCATACAGAAGGAATGCCCTCATGTTCTACCTCTGCCACCTCGTCTGCATTGAATATGCCATCCACCCTCTCGCTAAAGAGTCGATACAATGTCTGGAGCCCAGACACATACTGGGATGCTACCTCTGTTGTACCCAGTATCCTCTGCTCATGCATGATCTTGACATGCCCTGAGGGAAAAGTGACACATGTCTCCCTCATGACCTTCTCTCCAAGCGTAGGCTCAACGATGACTGATGTGCCACCCCTGTAGAGGATCATCTCATCCCCTAACTTGTGGCTGTCAACTAGTGCCCCGAACTAGTGCCACTGCTAAGAAATCTCTCCCCTAGTGTACTGAGTGTCATCCAAATATCTTGGGTGAGCCTCGCGTACCCCACTGCTCATGCCCAAGGTGCCAAATTACAATGACAAAATCGACTGTTCCTGTGAGTTATGTAGAAGAGGGTTAGGTGCGTGAGTCCCCACCGATGCTGTCAAGTATCGCTCATCAGTCTCCCTATCGATCCTGGGTGAAATACCCCCAAAGGTAAGCCCGGTGTCCCTGTCATTGAGTCTCCATAGAGACAATGCTCTAAGACCCTACTGTGCAGCACCATACGCCCTCGCATACCATTGATCATCCATGTACTCCTCGACATGCCATTGCACACTAAGGCATACCCCTGTATACTGTTGGATACCCCAAGCTACTATTGTACCACCCTATTTTTATAGCATCATTTTTCACCCTCAGGTGATTCATGATTGTCTTTATGGCTTTGGGCACCCATTCCTACAGACTTGAACAAAATTCATTAAAAAACAATGTTAGAATTCCCATACGCGGGTATGCCAAGACTTTTCCGCGTGTATACGCGAGTCCACATGTACTTTTCTGCATATTCCATTAAAACCATTAAAAAAATATATAAAATTCCCTATTTTCGGGCTGGGTTGATGGTTGCTCCAGTAGTTCAACCACCCCAGCGAGTGGCCAACTGTTTCCAACTGGTTGAAACTACTTTGAGGGAGTATAAAAGCCCCTCAGATGCATGGCCTAAGGGAGAGAGAAATTTTATAGACATTATACTTTGTTGGAATCCCAATTCAAGTCTGAATTCCCATGCCTCTTGAACTTTCCTGGATTTATATAGGAAACCCTTGTTTCCTGGAGATGTTCATCCATTTATATGCCATCTCGAGTGCACAAGTCTTGAAATTTTTTTAGCGAGGCAAGGGCGGGACGGATCCGGACGATGGTCTGCTCAAAGATCGTGGAAGGATTCAGGTGATCTCTCCACTTTTTACTACTATACATGTTGTTCATAATAATGAAGCAAACCATTCCACCCCGAACTTCTGTGTTAGTATCTATTTGTATATGTGAAAATATTGATTATTAAGCATTTGTTATCGTTTATATCATATTTCACATGGATTACACTAATGTTTAGGAGAAATATATGATGTACAACTAGGTTTCCGTGCACGTTCTTTCTTGTTTTCCACGTTGAAGGAGGAAGGCGGGCCGTAGGGGGCTCCGGACTCATGATCTACATCGAATGTAGGACTACGGGTGAGTTCTGCTATCGTTGTTTTCTAGTTTTTTGCATTCAAGTATGGTTGTGTGTGAGTCCTTCTGAATGGCATGCCCTGCTCTGTGGAGGTTTTGACCCAACAAACCTCTAGGATGATTTTCCCCGAAACAGAACCGGCGACTCCGCTGGGGATCACATTCTTGTGATTCCCCTGTTGGGTGGTTTCAGCTGTTTGATAGCTTTCCAACAGTTTTAACTTTTATTTCCAGTCTAGTTTACTCTTTCTCAGTCAGAATGAAGCCCTGGTTCTTTATCCAGGCTTGATCTTTTTTATTTTTTATTATTTACCTTTTCATACACGGTTTTGTTTGTACACAGATGTGTATACACACATTTTTTGTTAAAGGGAGTCGCGTATACGCGTGTTTCCTTTAGCACAATCGCGTATGCACGCCTGTTGCAAAATCTTAAAGCGCGTATGCCTGGGGGCAAATTTTGAAATTTTGGTTTTTAGCTTTTCTGGTCTTGTCTGCCTGTGGTGACCTGTTTCTGCAGTGTTTTTTAATCTCTGGACTGTGTTTAAAGTGTTTATATGTCTATTTCTCTCTCCTTTGTGTGAAGACTCTTTTGGTTGGTGAAATTTTTGGTTGTTGTGTTTGCAATTTTGGTTTGAGTACCAAGGTCTTTTTTTGAATATTCTTGGCTGTTCTGCTTAATCAAAACAAAGAGCTCCTGCTCATTTACTCTTTCCTTGTGCATTGCTGCACATTTTGAATTTTTACCTATTTGGTGCGTTTGGTTTCCTTGATGTTCAGTAGACTAGTTTTGTTGCAATTTTCGAAGAGTCTCTTTTTTATTCTTTGAAGTTTTATTGCAAGTTTATACTATTATACTGAGTTGATTTATTGAGTTTCTTGTCTTCCTTTTTACTCGTATAAAGCCCCACTGCGAGAGTGGCATGGTTGTCTTTGAGCATTTTGTTGAAGTTATACTTGAAATTCAGAGTTTGTTTGACTTAGTTATCGGATAGTTCAATTGGTATTCTTGAAATCTCTTTTTATAAACTAAAACTGGCATATAGGTTAGGAAATCCACTTTCTGTTGCATTTTGCATACTGGCCTCCATTCTGATCACTTGCCATAGGGTTGATCCCATCAGGTCATGAGTACTACACCTATTTCACTCGCCGATTATTTAATCATGACTTGATGGTAGAGCCTTCCTTTACATGGGCTTCTTAGTTAGTTCCTCGCTATCAGTTGTTGCCCATGCTGCATTTTTTGTAGGCTCAGGAGTCCTCTTTAGTCCCGCCATGACTTATGTGTTTAAGCTTCATTCTTCTTCTTCCTCACTATCATTTTTTTTGGCTATTACCCTAGAGGCTCCCTGGTGTTGTTGAGTTGTATTACTGCATTACATATTGGCTACTTGTTTATCCTGGCCTTTAAATGGCCATTTTGACTCCAATGGTTGGCTTGGAACTTTGGACCTTGACTGACGTGATTTCGTTTAACTAATTGCATGCACTTAGCTATCGCGACTTGACACCCTTTTACCCATGAATGGAAGATCTTTCCTGAAAGTATCACTTACTCGCCCGCCACCTTGCATTACAGTCGTTCCAGTCCCAGGAACTAGTGCACCTGTTTCTTGATACTCGTTCTATCCATTGTACCATAGCATTCTTTTATTCTTTTTCAGGCTTATTATATGAAAAAGACAAAAAAATCAAATATAACAAAAAGAGCAGGAACGGGATGTATCTTCATTGTTTTGATGGCAGTACAGAGTCAGTTTGTCGCCCTTGAACAAAGCACATATACTTATATATATTTCCTACATTTGGGATGGTTTTAGTTTTTGACCTAGGTTCAGCCTTTACCTTGTTTCACTTGTTAGTCCTCCCCCGGTTGGTTATCTCTTCCAATCATATGGAGAGTTTGTTCTGCCTCCTGCATAACAGAATTATACAGTGTCACTTTTTACTGCCATGGTCATCATGAGTCGTGCTTTTGTTCAAGGGAAGTCTAACCAGAGTCGGCCATTCTGCGGTGTCTCTTGACTCATTATTCAGTCGGCCTTCCCGGTCTTGTCAGTATCTTGTTCTATCACATCAGATGTTTTGGTCTTCTACTCGTGCTGGTTTGAGAAGGTCCCCATTGACTTCTTGCCGGCGGGTTTGTCTCTTATCGACTACGACACATTGCTCTCAGAGCAAACCTAGAGCCGCACCCTGGCCCTATTTCCATCATTGATAGGTGACCTTGTGCTCAGCATTTGATCATCATTATGGGTCTTTGACTGAGTGGTTTCCCCTGTGTTCAACGTCAGCATACATTATCACACTTGGGATTCATGCAGTACCTTGATTTCCATTTGACCCTATCGGTGGATATCTCACCTCTGTGTCAGCTTTCATTATTGGTTGGTTCAGAGGGTTTCTTCCGTGCGCTAGCTTCATCTTGTGCATGTTGGAAACGTACTTCGGTTTGGTTCCGTCACTCTACTTCGTCTGATTCCTTCCAAATCTTGGCCTGCGGGTTACACTCGCGCTGGACTGATGTGGGATGCCTTAATGCCTTCCTTCCAGCGGATCTTTTCCCATCGACTCCGACTCATTGCTCTGGGAATAAGGTCTAGAGTCTTTTTGTCAGTACCTTAGGGTTTGCAGTCATCAGTGGCAGACTCTTCGCTATCGACAGTGGGGATTCATCGTTGCCTCCTGATTGGTAGATTCTTTCAAGTGTTCGACTTCAACTCATTCATTCGCACTTGTTAGATTGTACTGGGGCACCTTGACACTCATTTTCATTATTGGTGGGTTGTCTCGTGTTGGTTAATGGTATACATCATTGACCGATAATCCAACGATTTCTCACATGGTCGACTTCAGCTCATTTATTCCCATTGTGTAGAATTGTGCCATAGTGATCGGTGAAGACCTCGGGTTGCATCAGCATTTCTCGGCTCACTTTTGATAGTCCATTCAGTTTTTGCCAGTGATGCCGTTCACCCTTATATGTTGCAGTGTCAGTACAACAGCCTCCTATATGTTGGCTCCCGAGTTGCGTGATTGTACCGTTTATTCCACCTCTTATGATTTGGTACTTGGAGATTCAGTTACTTATATGATCAGACATCCAGTTTCAGCATCATTGATCAGCTTTCTATATATGTGATACTTGGACATTGATTCAGACTTGTACTTCCGGGCCATGCTCAGATGATTCATTGTGTACTTTCAGTTTAGCTATACTTGTATACATTTTGGATCTATTATGTACTTTCCATATGATGTATTTTTGACTGAGCATGGGTATGCTCGCCTCAGCATGACTTGACTTTCTGTTTTCTTTCATTGGTTTTTGGCAGGCTGAAATCTGGTGAAGTCCTCTCTTGTCCTTGCAAAGTTCTTTCTATTTGCATAATACATTTTGGCTATCATGTACCCCTTCTGACCTCATATATTAGGGGGCATCTATTATAGCATCATTTTTCACCCTCAGGTGATTCATGATTGTCTTTATGTCTTTGGGCAGCCATTCCTACAGACTTGAACAAAATTCATTAAAAAACAGTGTTAAAATTCCCATACGCGGGTATGCCCAGACTTTTCCGCGTGTATACACGAGTCCACATGTACTTTTCCGCGTATTCCATTAAAACCATTAAAAAAATATATAAAATTCCCTATTTTCAGGCTGGGTTGATGGTTACTCCAGTAGTTCAACCACCCCAATACGTGGCCAACTGTTTCCAACAGATTGAAACTACTTTGAGGGAGTATAAAAGCCCCTCATGTGCATGGCCTAAGGGAGAGAGAAATTTTATAGACATTATACTCTGTTGGAATCCCAATTCAAGTCTAAATTCCCGTGCCTCTTGCACTTTCCCGGATTTATACAGGAAACCCTTGTTTCCTGGAGATGTTCATCCGTTTATATGCCATCTCGAGTGCACAAGTATTGAAAATTTCTTAGCGAGGCAAGGGCGGGACGGATCCGGACGACGGTCTACTCGAAGATAGTGGAAGGATTCAGGTGATCTCTCCACTTTTTACTACTATACATGTTGTTCGTAATAATGAAGAACCATCTTGTTCCTGGAATTCTGTGTTAGTATCTATTTGTATATGTGAAAAGATTGATTATTAAGCATTTGTTATAATTTATATCATATTTCACATGGATTACACTAATTTTTAGGAGAAATATATGTTGTACAACTAGGTTTCCGTGCACGTTCTTTCTTGTTTTCCAGGTTGAAGGATGAAGAAGGGTTGCTGGGGGGGGCGGGATCTACATCGAACGTAGGACTACGGGTCAGTTCTGCTATCATTATTATCTATTTTTTAGCATTTAAGTGTGGTTGTGTGTGAGTCCTTCTGAATAGCATGCCCTGCTCTGTGGAGGGTTTGACCCAACAAACCTCTAGGGTGATTTTCCCAGAAACACCTATACTGTCTCGTGCCCTAACTGTGTCCAGGCATCTGTCACTCCCCACCTGCTCTCAATGTGATGTAGGACACTCCTACTCCACAATTTAGTCCCACACACTATGGTACACCACCATGAAATTCCATGTCCACCGGTAGTCCACTGCTCAATGCTAGAGGCTCACACACATCGCTGGATGTGATGACCTAGAGCTGTACCTCTACATGTCAGACTACCCCCAATCGGTATCATCGTCTCCACTGTCTCATGACTATACCCGCCGACGAATGGATCATCACTCCAAACCCTCCTCGAGGGGTCCGAGAACTGAATCTCCCTATGTGTCAGTAGTGTTACCACCACTTCTCTGCTCCGCTGCATCCTATGTGCCCCAAAAAAAGGTGAAGAATCCTTGGCCCCATACAAAGCGCCATTTGGTGGCCTGCCAATGCCACCTCCTCTGACAAGCTCCTGCTAAGGTATGTTGACCACCCCGTGATCCCGTGTATGAGTGTCATAACAAGACAACCTAGGGATTTTTCCCATAAACTGGTTGGCCACTGGGGATGACCGAAAATCCCCTAGCGGATGTGCATGCTCTACTGCTAGGCCAACTGTATCCTCCAAGACAGAGTCAACCGACGTACTTGGGAAATGATAGGTAATCCCGCCTAGACCCCAATGCCAATTTGGGGTTCCTATATTCCCAGCACCTGGAAACTCTTGCTAAACTACACCCGGGTCCACCACTATCATCATAACCCACTCCACCGGGTACCAACTCAAAATATCTCTCCATCCAACCTCAATATGTGGATGTTGCACCCTGTGCAACCCTGATCATCTCATCCTGCTAACCAAGTCAACGTATGAAATCTAACTAGGTGACTCCATATTTCTCTCTCTAATGGGAAGAGGTGCCCCAACAATGCTGCTAGTCCTGTCCTTGCACGCCTAAAGGGTAATGATCTGATGCTCCAACGTGCCCTCTGGTTGTACCATTAGGGAATCCAGTCATTCCACAATGCGAGCCAACATGGCTGCCGAATCGGCACAAGACACTCTCATGCCCTCCAGCTCCTTGTCCTGCAACAAAATGGCCTCCCGCACTGACGTGGCCTTCCCTTTCAAAACTAGAAGGTCTGCTTGAAGCCCATGATACCGCTGTCTGCGACCATCATCCAAGACCTCTGTATCTCCTAGTGCCTCATCAAAGGTGGTTACATCTTCTGACACCTCACCCATCTGTCATGTGCTGCTACCACCCGAAGAATCGGACATGACTCTGGTCATCACCTCAATGGATGGCTCTACTGGGGTAGGCTCTACCTTCTCCACTACAATATCAACCGACACGGTCAAGGAGGTTTCCAATGAGGGTGAGTCCTGTGTCACACTAGGTGTATCCTTGAACTCCCTGCAATCTTGTGTGCCCTCATCCTCCAAGTGCGAGGTAACTATTTTGATGGTTTCCCCCTCCGATACTCGGTCAAGCTAGAAAGAGGCATCCAAATTCTCCACCCAAGCTTTTTTCGAATGCTTGGATGACCCGTCAAATGTCGGTAAATAGAATCTTCCCACTGTGCGCTGCAAGCCCCCATCATGTGAGTGCTTGTTCCCTCTGTGAAAGTTGCATGGTCTGCTATCCCACTGGAGATGAAAAAAATCTTTGAATGGAAGGGCATCCATGAACTCCTGCGCATATGCCTGATACTCGCCGAAATAATCACCCATGTGGCTAGGCTCTACCTCCTGCTGGGCTCTTACGCTTGTATCTTCTCCCAAGAGAGTGGGCATAGTAGAGTGGGTAGGTGCATATGAAGCCGTTGGTTGAGGAGTATCATGCTGAGCAGCACCCTGCTCCGTCAAATGGTGGGATGTACCTGATCCCTCTCCGACTTGGAAAACCCCTGGAGTCTCACGCTGCCTAGGATCCATAGCTGTGAACCTCTATGCCATCACCTCAATCTGCCTCGACAGATCCTGTACCAATTTGAGGAGCATCTCCCCAAATCTATTTGCATCATCATCAACTTCCATCGGTTCCTCCTACTCTATATCTACAGGCTCCTCCAGAAACTGCACTGCTGCTCCAAGAATACACTTCGGCCAGACTTCAGCCTCTGATTTACCCACTGAAAATTGCTCAGAAAATTCTAAGAATTTGGGAAGGTGATCCTTGCCCAAAACCCAGAAAAACCGAGAAATGGTTTCTTCTAATTCCAACCTTCAAAATCTGACCCTTTGTAGTTTGGCCCTCTTCCAATTTCGTTTTTTTTTTTTTGGCACTGCAACTGCTACTGTCAATCGTTGCTCTCCAAAATCCCCAGCAAACCTCCTCAGTGTCATAGACCACAAGCTGAGCTAGAACTATGCTCTGATACCATTGTAATATCTCGTTTTAGGGATATCTCCAAAACACGACAAACTCTGACCAGAGATAGACTGGGAGGGAATTTACTAGATATTCCTCCTCTGAAAGAGGACGAGATCCGGAGGCTACCTGGACCTTTCCAGACTCTGTCTAGGAGTGAAAGATAAACACACCAAGTGGTATATAAGTAGAGCACTCAAAACAATAATAGAAATAGAAAGAGAATATAGCAACTACGGCAACAACGACAACTACGAAAACTCAACCAAAAAACATAGAGAGAAAATGCTGAGCCATTTTATTAATCTGAGAAATGTAATGAATTACAAGAGGCGATCTTGCGCAAGGCAAGTGAGAAAAAAATCTCAGAAAAGACAGGAAATGGCTTCTCTATGAACTGTGTCCTAGCTGCCGGAAAAATGCTGTGTAGCTGCTACTGCTGGAATCGAATGAAGATTAGGGGCTGATCCACTTGTCGGAATGAGATGAAAATTAGCAAATCTTCTCTCTTCGACAACCCCGACAAGATCCACAAACCATTCCAAGAATGGCCAACTCTCGATAACACGAGAAACTGCCTCCCTAGTGAATTACACTACCCTCCAAGGGACAGCGCAGTAGCTAGATAGAAACAACTGAAATACTGCCACAAACTCCGCCAAAAACCTCCGACGGGCAAAGGATGACCCTCTGCTCAAAATCTTGGTGAAATCATCTGCAGAAACACCAATCCGGAGCTCCTCCATAATGGACTACATCCTCTCTCCCAGTGACTGCGCAGTCTCTATTAGCTCTAGCTCCGCAACAAACCCAAACAATAAAATGACTGACAAAATGCAAGGAAACAAACCTTGCCCGAGCAGGCACTCGTAGTCCCCCGGGGCTAAGGGTGAGATCTCCACACGGAGACACTAGGTGCACTAAACAGTGTTGAAAACAGGCTAAACAACCAGCGTGGGAAAGAAGACCAAAGTCTCACTCCAAAATCAAAAAATCCAGAATGAATGAAATGAGGAGGCTCCTCCATCTTTTATAATGTTGGTTTCCCTCCATAACCCAATGTAGCCTGTCGCTTTCCTCCACATCCTCATCCCTATCTACTCAGAAGCTTGTAGAAGCTTCTAGAGTGTACATAGGCCCCCTCCTCTACGTGGTGCTAGGCCCCCCTTGACACCCACTTAAGTCACAATGTTGTGCTACTAGGTGGATGTCTTATTTCACTTAAGTGAGTTAGAACCTCTTCAATCACTTTTTATTTATTTACAAACTATAAACGACAAGCTAAACAAAATAGAATATTCCAATTAGCTGTCACTAATTAGGAATATTACATTTTCACTCAATATTCCAACACCGAAAAATGGTCAACTTGTTACATATGGTGTGACATCACAAGAAATTGGACAACTAGAAGCTCTTTGTTAGCCAGGAGGAAATCAAGAGAATTATGTGGGACATCCGGTATGATATGGATGAGGTGGAAGTGAGCTTGAACAAAATTGAACTCTACATCACTATGGATTCGAACACTGATTCTCCTGCACCATAGAATAGGGAGATGATCATCAATGTTAACCCCATGAACCCCCCTAGTGGAAATTCATCTTGATAACATCCAATGGTTATTGTGGATGAATGAATTTTATATCATCTTCTGCTATTTGGACTCGTGTTTCGTGATGTTTGTTGTATATTATATGTTTCTGTCATTTTGTATTATTTCTTGTAGTAATTATGGATATTTCTAGTTCACTAAATTGTATGAAAATGGGTTTTTCCAGAGGGTTACTTAGCCAGGCTACCCTTTTCTTCCTTTCAAGCTTTACTCGTAAATATTTCTCATTTTCTTGGTCAAATTAGTATCCAATTATTGTTTTTGGATGTTCAAAAATTCTCTTATGGTGGCCCTAGCCCATAAAATTTCCCACGACATCTCAATTGTAATTTGGAATCGCAGAAATTATCAACAAAAGAAAATTGTGAGATTTACAAAAAAATGAAAGAAAGAGGATAATGAGGAACAAATTGAGAAAAGAAAGGACGGGGATGAGTCAAAAGTGTGATTATTCTCTATTTCTACAACACATGTCAAGATTTTATATACCTTAATTTTTCTTGGGATTTTTATAGACTAGTGTATTTGAAATGTAAAGGGGAAAATGGGTTTTATTGTCCAATGGAATTAAAAATAATAATAACAACAAAAATAACAACAAGTGTTGCAGGGAAGGGTATTCCCTGCCACTAAAAATCATAAATTGAAATATGAAACGGAAAAAAATATTGTCTATTAAGGAGTAAGGACTTTTATAAATTTTTAGTAATTAGTAATGAGTAGTAACTCTGCACATCCACATTTTTCCCTTTTAAGTACATAAATCCTTCTACATCTCCAACCATTGAACATATTCATTCAAATAGTCAAAGGAATGAGGGAATATTATAAATGCGTGCAAGATTCTAAGAATATTTTAGAATTTATAAAAAATTATGATATTAAAATATTATAACGTGTAAAAGATTGTAAGAATATTTTATAATTTCTCAAAATTTGTGATATTAAACAATTGAATTGTGTTCTTGTTCACTGTATTTAAAAAAACCCCTAAAATATTAGATCAATCAAATTAAACTCAACAATTTAAAAAAACTGCAACAAAATTGAATATGAAAAACCTATTTAAAAACAAAAGACTAGGTTATTCATGATAGGCATGAGAGGACTATACATGAGAGCTTTCTTGTCCAATTCCGCCTAGATGGTGGGCATAGGTGCCTATATTTGAATATTGAATGAATTATTGGTAATTTTTAATTTTTTAAATATTTTCAAAATTGAGTTTATAAAATTTAAAGTAATTTAAAATTTGATTTTTAAATTTATTTATTCAAATTTGAACATATCTCTATATTTAGATTATTTTAGAGATTTAACTTGATTTAATTGGCCTGAAAAATTTCCATTATATCCCTTAATTATTTGGAAATATACAATTTGTTATTATATCTATAGAATATTTTAAAATATAAATTTAAATTTAAAAATAAATTTGAGCTACAAAATATTTTAAGCATTTAAAATAAGAAAAAATAAATTCCAAAATATTTTGAAATTTGCAATTGAAATAAAAGTAACCATTTATCAGATACTCTTAAGTCCCACAGGCAACCTAAGTCTCAAAATCTAAATCTACCTAAAATTAAATAAAAAATAAAATAAAATAAAAATATTTTTTCAACCCTCGTTTAAGTAAAAATGAAGTAATTTGTCAACCCAAGTTTATGTAAAAATTGAAGCAAGATGTCAACCCATGTTTAAGTAAAAAATGAAGTTATTTTTCAACAAAATATATAGTGAATAACCTGCTACTCTTAATGTGTTGAAATATGTAATTCCTACGTCTCTTTAGTTGTGACTTTCTATATATAGAGTGTGTTCCTATTCCATAGGAGTTAGCTAAATCTAGGTTCCTTGTTTGGTGTGTGGTTGAGATATTCTTCCAACCAAATTATTGTGTGTCCAATATAGCTTCCCTATCTTCAAACAATACCTCATATATATATGTAACTCTATTTGAGTAATAGAACATAGCTCGCATATTGAGATTTCGTCTTGGTATCGGAGCCTGTGAGGGCCCTTGGCCCCTCTTGGTCTGAGGTAAATAAAATATTGTACTTGTATTGTTTTAATTCTTCAGAACATCTCTATGAAGCGTGTTGATGTGTGGAGAAGAGAGTAGCTCGATGTAACTTGTTGCCTACCTCATGCTGCATAGATTTGCATGTGTGGTATTCTGTGAGCACAACAACGTGCAGAGGGAGTAGTTGCATGCTCTGGATCATGTTGCGAATATTATGTGTTCTGGAGCTGCATGGATCATGGTACATCCATGCGTGATTGAGTCCTTGTCGTTGCTGGTTGGAGGGGTGGATACATGTTGCTGTAGGTCAAGTGAAGACCATGGTCAAAGAGAGAAGAGAGCAGTGTAACCTACTGCTGGATCGAGCGTTGGTGGATCCGTGGTTGGATCTACTCTGCCATCATAAACACTAAATTTATGTGAGGTCTAGGGAGTCCTCCATATGTCTAGGGTGTTGAACCACTCAGAGTCTAAGTGGATGAACATGGACGTAAATTTATGTGTGGAGCCATAGAGCTGGTGGTGTTGGTTTTGGAAGTGAGATTTTGTGGATCGAATCCCCTCGAGAACCACAACTCATGGAGGTGATCTTGGCTATGAAAGCCTATTCCTCCTTAGAGGCCTTGAGAAGATCGATTGTTTTGTTGATCGATAGAGAATGGATTATTGTGTGGTCATCGATTGCTGAATTATGTTGTAGACTGAGTCAAATCCGAGTGGAGAAGCACCATTTGAGTCGGATTAAGGGTTCTGTTTCATGGGTTCAGTAGTTTTGTGCAGTGAGCATTCAACATTATAATTCGAGCCAATGAAAATAAAGATTTCACTGAGTATTTTGTTTCTTTTCCATATTTGTAGTTTTTGCATGACTAAAGATTAAAGCGTGGTCATTGAGGCTCCTTGATGTGAGCCTGATGGTTTGTGTGTGAATTTGACTTGAGAACAGTGATATCTAGCGTTGAAGAGACCTAAAGCCTATAATTTCCACCAGATCTGAGTCGGTGTGGTGTGCCTCTGTTAACTTTGGTGTTCCTACTAGGATTCAACAAATGTTTGAATCTGGCTACGGTGAAACATTGTGACAATGCCTTCACGTGGGAGGCTGAGTTGTTTATTTGAACATCACATTAAGCAGTTATGGGGCAACTCCACTGCTGCAGACCATTCTCCTTGGATGCCCATTGATTTTATAAATATTGTTATCGTTGGATTCCCATTGGAGATATCGTGGCATCATGACAGAAGTGGCAAAGACTGGAAAGACTCATGGATCGGTTGGAGTGGTGACCGATATGATGCTGGTGCACCTAGTGATCAAATTTTCTCATGTGTTAATTTGTTAATTGATCTGATCTACTGGTGAATCATGGATTTGAGCCATCGTGGAGAAGTTAAGGACGATTGTAGGTCATGTTGTGACATCTATGTGTGCATCATGGTGAATTGTTGAAGCGTGGTGGATTCCATGGTTGTGGTGTGCAACAGATCGTCTTCATGCATAGTGTATTGCTAATGCCGGTGGTGTTTATTTGGAAGCCGGAACCCATGGTGAGAAACGAATTCTATTTGGAGTGTTGCACATTGTTTCGTGTGGTTGCTGGGATCTCAGGATTGTTGTGTTTAGGAGAGGGTGTAGATCTGGTGGTGCCCCAAAGGACAATAGTGCATCGGAGCCCGATGTGACCGGTGTGGTAGCGCAACAACCAAAATAGCAGAGCATCTGAGGAAGCCCTTTATGAATCAACTGGGGCAGATGTCAGAGAAGTTTCTTATGTTGTTGGTAAGGATTCGAGAATTGGTCCGAAGTTCTTAAATGCTAGTGTTGGTTTTGGTGGGCCTTGTTGTAAAAAGGATATTCTGAACCTGATTTACATTTGTGAGTGCAATGGACTTATAGTAGTTGCAAACTACTGGAAACAGTCATTAAGATCAATCACTACCAGAAGTTAAGGTTTTTAAACCGTGTGGTTTCTTCGATGGTCAACACAATATCAGGAAACAAAAATTGATGTATGCAAGGGGCTTCTTGGAGACAAAGTGAATATAAAAAATTATGACCCACAAGTAGCAGAGGATAAAATTTAGAGGGACCTCTCCATGAACAAGTTTTATTAGGACCATCTTCCTCATTTTCCACCTATGATCCCTTCTAATATCAAGCAATTTAGCATGGTTTGGGATGCTTATGATGCAACCAAAGATGCTCATGGAGCGTGCATTTTAACATAGTGGGATGAGTTCAAGACTCTGGTAGAAGTAACTCTTTGATTATCTTTTCCAACCACAAATCGGGGAGAAGAGAGATACAGGAAGGTCGATTTTTTCTTAGAGCCCAAGAGAATGGCCTATTTGTAGCTTGAGAATTCGATGGAGGTCGATTTGAATTTGAGGCTTCAAACGTGTGTTGTTGCGTCGCGGAGATTTTGCAACTGATACATTGGTTCTGTCACACGGATCTCAATGGTTGACGGGAAAATTTTGGTGGATCGAGCAAAGGCGTCATGAATTTCTACATGCGACATGGTGCAGTGGCTTGGAAGGAGAATTGTTTTGGTGAGCTATGTCCGAGCAACGATTACAGAGCCATTGACTGGGTGCGGTGCAATTACATAGGAGCATAGTTTATCAGTGTTGCACAGTGGATTGTAGCGTATCACCACTGGAGGTGCATAAAAGAGGTGATTCGGTTCATATTTTTTGAGATAGCTTAATAGGTATGGCCAACTTATTGGAGCTATGACAATATGTGGATTGGATTTATTGAGTCCTTAGAATTTAGAATGTATTGAATCATTGAGCCTAGCTAACTCAATGGAGTGGTTTTGTTAGAATTAGCTACTCTAACAAATCACGCAGGTTAATTCAAGACAAAGATTAGAAGAGAAAAAAAGAAAGAGGATGCAAAGATACTCTCTTGTGGATAGTAAGACTGAACTGCAACAAATATTAATTTTGTGCAACAACCCAACAATGAAACTAAAAAATAAAGGATGATGGACATCTAGGTGAATGTTTGTGTGAATTAGTGTGGGTTTATGGGATAGCCTCACTAGCATGTTGTATTATGAGTCACACATTTGTAAGCAAGTCTAAGATGTTTTCGTAGTGGTCTGTGTAAAGTATGTACGTGGAACTCCAAGAGTTGGAGTTGTGTTAGAAGCCTTGTAAGGCATATGTGTCCAGGTAAAATTTCATCGTAATCTCAAAACCACTTTGTAATTACAAGTTCGTGGTTAGCAAGAAACCATTTTTGCAGTGTTGGTTTGTGGTTAGCCAGAAACCACGTGTAACAATGAAGTGGACTGGAAACAGGCATGTGCCAATGTTTTCCCACTGATGAAGAGCTCCGGTGAAAGGTCGTCGATGAAGAAATCCGCTGAAATGTTGCCGATGAAGAAATATGGTGCAAGGTCGCGAATGAGGAAATCCGGTGAAAGGTCACTAATGGAGAGATTTGGTGAAAGGTTGCCGATGAAGGGATATGGTAAAAGTTTGCCAAAGAGATCTAAGGTAGATCTACTGTTGGTGAGAGTTCAGCGATGAAGGAAGATCGTGGTTACAGGTCATCTGATAAAACCAACATTGTAGGGGGATCTGTAGATACAGGTACATGTATGCAGTGATAATGGTTGACAGAATCATGTATGTGAAGGACATCCTACGAGACTAGCGGTTGCAGCGGTTGGTACCCATGCATTATGGTGGATGGTTGCTCCTTTATATGGACATCAAAATATCTTTTTCTTATGTTTGACCATGACTAGACTTTGCAGACCAGCATGCGAAAGTCAAAAATGAAGATGCCAAAGAATCAAAGTACAAAGCCAAAGTAGTGGTGTGTTCTAGCATATGAATGATTTAGTCAAATTTTGTTTATGTTTGTGGAATAGACTCGTGACTATGTTAAAATATGAGTCACATATTGTAATTGGAGCAAATATACATGTCACATATTGTTCGTTGTGGTCTTTGAAATGTTTTATGTACATGCTGTAAGGCCTAGAGAGGCATGCATGCCCTTCGTTATGTGTTCCCTCTGTTAGACAGTTTTAACACCCTGGAAGAATGTGTCACAGGGATGGATACACTTGGGCAAGCCATAGCCATATTGGTTTTAGACTCCATGAGGTGAAATTTTACATCTAGGGGGAGTTCATCGAGAGGTTGGATGAACCCTATATGTGAAGAACTTCTTAGTAGACTAGCGGTTGCAGTGGTTGGGAACCCATGTATTTCAATAGATGGTTGTTCCTTTATATGGACATCAACAATATCATGAACAAGATACAAAGTATAATTACCAAATAGGACCAAATGTAGATTTTGCAAATGGATATTGAGACAAGTAGTCATTAAGGGGGTGTGTTGGAATATGTAATTCCTACTTGTCTTTAGTTGTGACTTTCTATATATAGAGTCTGTTCCTATTCCATAGGAGTTAGCTAAATCTAGGTTCCTTGTTTGGTGTGTGGTTGAGATATTCTTGTGAGTCCAAGATAGGTTCCCTATCTTGAGACAATACCTCATGTATATATGTAACTCTATTTGAGTAATAGAAAATAGCTTGTATATTGAGATTTCATCTTAATATTATATTTAAAATTAAAAAAAACAATTAAATGTTTTGTTTATAACTAATCTGTTTTTTTGCGTGGAAAATTTTGCAAGAATTTTTGTAAATCCAAGTTACAGTCAAATTTCAAGATTTTCGATGTCTCACAGTTTTTAATAGTGCTCAATCTATTTCTACGATCAAAAAATTAATCCAAACAATACAGTATTTTGCCATGATTCCTACCACTATTAACGGTAGGCAATTCTTAACGGTAGGCAATTCTCAACCTAAATAAACCTGCCCATTATTATTATTATTACTATTTTCCCAATGACAGGTAAAGTAGGTTGATGATGGTTAATACCTTTTGAGAAATTCAGAAACTCGATGAACAAAAATGATGGGGAAGAATGGGCGTAGTGCCTTTGCTAGCAATACGACGCATTTCAGCCCTCAGATCATCATAAGTGATTACTGTCACACAATTCTTGAAAGTTCGTCCACTAAGGTCGTATCTTTTCAAAGATTGGGTGCCTAAATTTCTCGATCAGATTTAGGAGAGATCTCGAGTTTGCATGTAGTCTATGTTTTTGGAGATGGTCTTAACGAATTCAGAGCTCTCTTGTTTCTATCTTCGACCCCTTCTCCCACAGAGGAACTCATCTCAACTTCCGACACTGTACACGTCATAGAAACATCCAGAATGGCATTGCCGATTACCCGGGACACGTCGATGGTCTGTTGAGGGATAGCAATAACCCTTCCACTGAGGAGTTGAATAGGTGTTTAGTGAAAATTCAAAATTTTTAGACTTGTGAAAAGATGACCGCCGACAAAACTCCAAGATTCAAGAATAAAGCACTTAGGGTTCTGCCAAAATTTCTTCTAGTTGGTGTCCTTCCTGTGTGCGGTTGTCACAGTATTGTCTTCAGCTGGTGATGAACTTTGTAACAACAAAACTCGGATTTCTTTCACACTGTTCTGCAAATTTTGAATTGAGGATAAACACAAGTTGTCATGATGAACATGTAATAGTAGTAATCTTTGTCCATGGAGAAAATATTTTCGGCAAATAAATAAGAGAATAATAAAAAATCAAATGTAATAAAAAGCGTAATCTCCTCTATCCTAAAGTCTAGAGCGTCCAAGGAATATTAAAAGGAGATATCAAATAGAAAGTATTAGAAGGAGGTAAAAAGAAAACACGGATTCTTGAAAACTTGGAAAACCGTCTTTAGGCCTTTGAGAAGAAAACAATAAATAAATTTAGTAAAAATGATTTTTTTCAAGACAAATATATATTGTTTAAAAACATTTTATTGTCCTTTAACTGAAACACCAAAAACATTTTATTATTTTTTAACTAAAACACCAAGAGACTTAGTGTATCATGAGTGCACCATTTACCCAACTATGTTTCAGCTATCAAGCAAATTCGTTAATTTCGTTACAAGATCTAAGTATGATCGGCCTCAAAACTAGTGTAACTGTTTCAAGTATTTTTTTAAAGATTTTGCCATGAAATTGTGATAATATTAGATTTTAGTTTTTAAATTTCAATTAAATCATTTAGAATTTATTATAAAAGGAAAATGTTATCAAATTGCATTATATATATATATATATATTAAAAATTAAAATTAAAATTAAAATTAACTAATTATTTTAGATGAAATAATTTAAAAATAAATAAATAAATTTATATTAAAAAAAATGTATAAATCAAACTCACTTAAATTTATTTCAAATTTAAAATGATAATATTTAATATATATATTTTTTATATAAATATCTTAATAAATTTAAATAATAACAAAATAAAAGTAATTCAGTGTATAACAACAATAAATTATATAGGAAAATATCAAATTATCTTAAAAAATATTATTTTATATTTGAAATTTAATAAATTATCATAATTTTGTTTGGAGAAATGGTTATAAAGAATATCTAACTATATTATTTTGAAAACTTTTATGTTAGTAAATTTAAGAAAATTGATTATAGTTTACTAGAATGGAAATTTACTTTTAGTTTTATTTTGATTTTGTTTACAAGATGCCAACCATAAACAATAACAAAATTTCATAGGTGATATGGGATACATCTCAAAAAAGTTAAATAAGACAACAAAATTTTAAGCCAATCAAATAGTAATAAGTTGTTTTTTTTAATTAAAATAAAAAATAATTTAATGATTTACAAAGTTAAACGTAAGATCAAAGTTAAGCTATTAGTGGTCAAAGGTCTATTGCTAAAATGCTGCCTTGGCAATAATAATAATGCCTACTTATAAGTTAAATTTAATTAGCTTTTAATTAAGAAAAATTATAGTTTTAAATAAATATTTTTTTATTATCATGGTATGTCTACAATTTATTTGTATAATTTTTTTAATTTGATTGCATGATTGATAAAAGTAAATATTATGCATCTTACACTGACACTTTAAAAATAATACATAAATCAACTTATTACATGGTAATTAATATTTATCACTAATTTAAATATCATACAAAACCATTAATAATATAGATAACATAAAATGTTTAACTAATAATATAAATAACATAGCATTTGAACGTAGAGATTGGGACCATCGCCACTGCATGTGTTGGGGACCTTTATATAGAGAGCATTTTTCACCGATTATTTTCTTAATCGAATTCACATTTAGTCTCCCCTCTGCCACCGACAAATGGATGATACAAAGTTATTCGAAGCTCAGGATATACCTTTAAAATTCTATGGGCGTTCATCATCTGTGTTGAAATGGGATACAATTTTAAAGGGATATACATTTTTATTGTGTTCCCGCCAGGTCAAAGAAAACAACGATTTCATGTGAAACCAGAAATCTTTATTTTGGCAACAATGAGGGAATCTTCGATATCGACGATGCGCGCCAGTGACAAATCTCTCCACTGAAACCATCAACATATATATATATATATATATATATATATATATATATATATATATGTGTGTACCCGCATTTAGTACGCATCTATGAGGGTCAAAAAGCTGCGCAAACAGTGAAATCGCACATGCTCGTCATCTCGTCCGTATCAGACGGTGGGTGCGGCATGGACTTTCAACATTCATATCCACCCATCAACGTTTCATTCGATATTTCATATCGGGACCAGAGTATGCGATTTTTTTGAAAGTTTTTACAGTGATTTTTTACAGTGTAATTTCTCTAAATTTCGGCAGGAATTTATTGAAAAGAGAAATTTGATTGCTAACGTTGCACAATGGAAGTGCCTTAGAAGTTTTTGAGGGTGTTGAATCATATATAAAGTCAAAAAACCAGTTTGAATAACAAAAACCAAGATTTTACCTCAAAAAATTTCACTGGATTCCGACAACTCCCCCGAAAACTTTTTTATGGCTTTTTTTTTTCTTTTTCTTTTCTTAGTTTCCCTAATTTTTATTTTTACATATCATTCAGGGATTATGTCGGATATAAAAACAAATTTTGGTTTTGTTAATATAAGTTTTGAGCTTTATGTTAATATATTTTTAATTTTGATTTGATCATAAAAGAAACATTAATTAAGTAATATTAAAGATGTGTATATTTTTTATTATTTGAAATGTTAAACATATTCAATTATGTTCATTCGTAATTCAAAATTAGCTAATGATTTGGTGCAATTGTGTATAGTCATTATTTACCTAATTTCAAATTGATTAACTATAAAAAGGGACAATTTATCTTAACTTTTAATTTGATAAATGGACTTAAGGAGAACCATATAAATAATCAAACAAGTTTGAAGCCACTTTCAGATAAGGATTTGAGAGGATTCTAACATTTCAAGAAATAATGATATGTAGGTATTTAAAGAAATTCAGAAGAAAAATATAACTTTATGGTAAATTGGCTAACACCTAAAAGAGAAACATCTTAGCCTTAGCAAGCACACATTGGAGATTGTTGAAATTTTTTGTTTTGAATAAAATAGGCAAAATCTCAGTAGATGACAACAATAGGAATTAGTTCCTAGATTAGCTCCAGTTTGTTGGGAGGGAGTTAATGCATCCTAAATTTGATGTGAGAGGATTTATGAGGCAGTTAGATTCTCTTTGCTATATAACAGGTATCCATACGGATGGTTTGAGGGTGTGAGAGTTTGTAATCTCCTGTTTGATTAATAAGATTGCCGATGGCTATGTTGTGTGGACGTAGCCCAGATTGGTTGGGTGAACCACGTTAAACCTCTGTGTCTTATGTGCTTGATTTATTTGCTGAGTATTTTGTTTAATCTGCTGTGCATTTGGTCTCCAACAAGTGGTATCGGAGCAGTTGGAGGCGTGGCGCAGCTGGAGCACGTGCTGGAGGTGGAGCGCAAAGGCGTGTTGGGCTGCGTATTGCTGGAGGTGCGTTGAACATTGCTGGAGCTATCCAAACTGCGTGGATAGTCCAGCGTGGATAGTCCATTACCTGCATATTGCTGTGCGTAGAGGTCGTTTACCAAAATTGCGTGGAGGTAAAACAGTGTTGGCCGTAAACCAACTGCGGAAGCGTGGTTTGATTGCTGGTGCTGCATGGAGTTCCGAAGGTGCAGAAGCGTGGTTTGTTTTGCATTGGCGCTGCGTGGAGGTATTCAGAACTGAAGTTTTAAGCCGATGCGAAGTTAAGTCGACGTGCAGTGTTTATAACGCTGGTTTATGCCTTTGAACAAAAAAAAAAAAAAAGGGTCGATTTTCACATCATGGATCATGGTATGAAGAAGTCGTTTTATTTTTAAATCGATTTATATGTGTATTGAATTGACTCTAAAATGTTTTACATTGAAGTCAATGTGTATTCAAAACTATAAATCGATTATATTATGGGTGGCCCATTAGAATAAATCGAAAATCGATTTGACATTTAATAATGCCATTTGCACATGGTATTTTATGAAGTGGTCACAATAAGTCGATTTGAATGGTGGTGGTTTAAAAAAAAAATCGATTTTTTTTTTTTTTTTGGTAATTATTAAATACCAATGCCAATTGCATATGGTATGGAGTTTAGAAGGTTATTTTTTTTTTAAAAGGAAGTGAAAAGCATTTTAAAGGTGAAGGGTATTTTGTTTTTTAAAGGGCATTTTTATTAAAAAAAAGGCATTCTTTACTTAAAAGTTGGATTTGGAGATTATTGTGTTTTTGCTGATACAAGATGGCGAAAACTCAAAGTGCCCGTTTTGAAATTGAGAAGTTTAATGGCAAGAATAATTTCGAGATCTGGAAGGTTAAGATGCACGATTTGCTGATTCAACAAGGCGTGGCGAAAGCGCTGTTGGGGAAAAGCAAAAGGCCTTCTTCCTTGACGGAGGATGAATGGGATGAGTTGGATGACAGAGCTCTGAGCGCAATTCGGTTATGTCTGGCGGATGACGTTCTGTTCAACATTGTGTCAGAGAAGACCGCCGCAGGCCTGTGGTCAAAGCTTGAGAAGCTCTACATGACGAAATCCTTGACAAATCGGATTCTCCTGAAGCGACAGCTTTATGGTTTGCGAATGAAGGAAGGTACCTCGATTACTGACCATCTGAATGTTTTCAATACTCTATTGGTACAATTACAAAGTCTAGATGTAAAATTTGATTCAAAGGATAAGGCAATAACTCTATTGTGTTCATTGCCCGAATCGTGGGATCACTTTGTTACTTCCATAAGCTTTAGTACTGCAGACATCCTTGAGTTTGACGATGTGGTTGGAGCCTTGTTGTCTGAGGAGACGAGGAAGAGGTCGAATGCAGACACCTCTACATCAGAGGCAATGATGGCCAGAGGTCGCTCAAGAGAGAGACACTCCGAGGGTAAGCATAGCAACTCTCGTTCAAAGTCTAAAGGAAAGAAGACAAAGGTGAAGTGCTGGCATTGTGGGAAAACTGGACACCTGAAGAAGGATTGCTGGAAGCGACAACAATCTTCTAAAGTAGATTCTTCGACAGAGAAGAAGGAGGAAAATGCGACAGATACAGGTTCGACATCTGGTTCAGGTATGAGCGACGAAGTGTTGTCTGTTAATATGTCAAAACATGATCAACATTGGTTGTTAGATTCCGGGGCATCTAACCACATGTGTATCCACAAAGAATGGTTTAAGACATATAAATCAATTAATGATGGAGTTGTGTACATGGGTAATGATGTAACATGTAATATTGTTGGGATTGGGAGCATACAACTACAAATGTTTGATGGGACAATTAGAATATTAACTGATGTGAGGCATGTACCAGATTTAAGGAAAAATTTGATTTCATTAGGAGCACTTGATTCGAATGGATATAAAACTGTAATTCAAGGTGGAGTTATGAAAATCTATAAAGGCATTTTACTAGTTATGAAAGCTAAGAAAGTAGGAAATCTATTTCAGTTAGAAGGAGGTACAGGGTCAGATTTTGTGTCTACTGTGTCTGAACATGACAGAAGTTCCATTCACTTATGGCATCAAAGATTGGGGCATATGAGTGAAAGAGGGTTGAAAATTTTGGCTGATCGCAAGTTACTTCCAAATCTGAAGTCTGGAAAGTTAGATTTCTGTAAGCATTATCTGTTTGGCAAACAAAGTAAGAAAAAGTTTAAAACATGCAAACATACTAGTAAAGACATACTTGATTATATCCATTCAGATGTGTGGGGACCAGCACCTACAACTTCATATGGTGGTTCGTCGTATTTTGTATCATTTATTGATGATTTTTCTAGGAAAGTGTGGGTCTACATGTTGAAAAGGAAGTCTGATGTTTTTACAGTTTTCAAGAAGTTTAGAGCATTGGTAGAAAACACCACTGGTAGAACTATAAAATGTTTAAGAACTGACAATGGTGGTGAGTTTACTTCCAAGGATTTTGACAGCTATTGCAAGGATGCAGGGATCGAGAGACATAACACTACGGTTTATACTCCTCAGCAAAATGGAGTTGCTGAACGCATGAATAGGACTCTTTTGGAGAGAGCAAGGAGTATGCTGAGTAACGTTGGTTTGCAGAAGGAGTTGTGGACGGAAGCGGTGGCAACAACTTGTTATGTGATAAACCGATCTCCATCGACGACAATAGACTGCAAGATTCCGCAAGAGGTATGGAAAGGACATCCTTGTGACTATTCTAAACTCAGAGTGTTTGGTTGTGATGCATATGCTCTAGTGCCTAAACATCAGCGAACTAAGTTAGATCCAAAGTCTAAAAGGTATATCTTTGTTGGGTGTGGTGTTGGAACAAAGGGATATAGATTGTGGGATCCTACTACCCGCAAAATCATCATCAACAGAGATGTAAAGTTTAATGAATCCTCTCTTCTACAGTTAGATGTAGATAGTAAATTGAAACAGCATGATGTATTTGATTTTCAGCACATTCAGTTTGACAGCACTTCTAATGATAGTCATGATGACCATAGTTCAGATACTAGTCATGAACAGGTTTCAGAACATGAACAGGGTTCCGGTTTAGATCATGAATAGGTCTCAGATATCGATCGGCAAGAAGTTCCTACAGATGGTAGTCAACCAGAAACAGCTTTAAGGAGGTCTACAAGGATAAAACGTGTTCCGAAAAGGTATGATGATTATGTTACTTCAGTTGCTTTGACCGCTAACGATGATGAACCTCTGTGCTATCAGGAAGCAATAGAAGGTTCGAAAAGTGACAAGTGGAAAGCAGCCATGAAGGAAGAAATGATGGCCTTAAGTAAGAACGGCACATGGGATCTGGTTGAACTTCCGAAAGACAGGAAAACTGTGGGGTGTAAATGGGTTTTCAAGCTGAAACGGGGTGTGAATGATACGGAAGACAGGTACAAAGCGAGACTGGTTGCAAAAGGGTTTTCTCAGAAAGCCGATATTGACT
The DNA here is from genome assembly GCA_034641835.2 of Pinus albicaulis. NCBI lineage: Eukaryota > Viridiplantae > Streptophyta > Pinopsida > Pinales > Pinaceae > Pinus > Pinus albicaulis. The sequence continues at coordinate 76,865,793 of CM076579.1, read as the reverse complement.
TTCATGAGATTTTTTCACCAGTGGTTAAAATTGTTTCAATTAGAATTGTGTTAGCATTAGTGGCTTTGTTTGATTTAGAGTTACAACAATTAGATGTTAAGATTGCATTTCTACATGGAGACTTAGATGAGGAAATTTATATGGAACAACCGGAAGGGTTTGTTCACCATCACAATAAGAAATTTGTCTGCAGGCTCAAGAAGTCATTGTATGGTTTGAAGCAGTCGCCTCGACAATGGTACATGAAATTTGATTCTTTCATGTTGAGTCAAAAATATATAAGAAGTGAATATGATCATTGTGTTTACTTTAAGCAGTTAAGTAATGGCATGTTCATTATCTTAGTGTTATATGTTGACGATATGCTTTTAGCAAGAAAAAGCATGGATGAAATCAACAGGTTGAAGACTCAGATGGCAAGGACATTCGATATGAAAGATCTAGGAGCAGCAAGACAGATTTTGGGCATGGAGATTTTCAGAGATAGGAGTAGTGGTAAGCTGTGGCTATCACAACAGAAGTATATTGAGAAAATACTTGTGAGGTTTGTTATGAACAATGTGAAGCCTGTGTCAGTCCCTTTGGCTTCCCATTTTAAGCTTTCTTCCAGTTTATGTCCTAATACAGATGAAGAAAATGATTATATGTCTCGAATTCCATATGCCAATGTAGTAGGGTGTTTAATGTATGCGATGGTTTGTACTCGACCAGATATTTCACATGCAGTTGGGGTTGTTAGCAGGTACATGGCAAATCCGGGTAAAGAACACTGGTCAGCAGTGAAATGGGTGCTTCGGTACTTGAGAGGCACAAGTAGTTATTGTATCACTTACAATAAGAGCAGTGAATATGTTTGTGGATATGTTGATTCCGATTTTGCAGGTGATTTGGATAAGAGAAGGTCAACTTCAGGGTATGTCTTTACTCTTGCAGGTGGAGCTATTAGCTGGATGTCAAAGTTACAAAACATTGTTGCTTTATCCACTACTGAAGCAGAATACATTGCTGCTTCGCATGCCTGCAAAGAGGCGGTTTGGCTGAAAGGTTTGCTTGGTGAGTTTGGTAGGTTACAGGACAACATCAAGTTACTTTGTGATAGTCAAAGTGCAATACATTTGGCTAAAAATCCAGCCTATCATAGTAAATCAAAGCATATACCAATAAAGTACCATTTTGTAAGACAGGTTATCACTGAAAGGGGAGTCTCTCTTGAAAAGGTGCATACAAAGGAAAACTGTGCAGACATGTTCACGAAACCAGTTTTGTTGGAGAAGCTGCGTTGGTGTTTGGCTTCTCTTGGCTTGCAGAAGAGATAAAATAATAATAACAGGGCATCAGGCTAATTGTTGTCAAGGTGGAGATTGTCGCATTTTTCGTCTTTAACAAAGGTAAAATCAGAGATGACAACAACAGGAATTAGCCTTAGATTAGCTCCGCTTGTTGGGAGGGGAGTTAATGGTCCTCCGATCCAGGGGCAATAATTTATGAGTGCGTTTAGATTCTCTTTTCTATATAACAGGTATCCATACGGATTGTTTGTGGTGTGTGTGAGAGTTTGTAATCTCCTGTTTGATTAATAAAGAATTGTCGATGCCTATGTTGTGTGGACGTAGCCCAGATTGGTTGGGTGAACCACGTTAAACCTCTGTGTTTTATGTGCATGATTTATTTGCTGAGTATTTGTTTTATAATTTGCTGTGCATCTGATCTCCAACAGAGATTTCTATATCCCACCACCAAATATATTTGTTTTCTAATCAACCTAATAGATATACCTATTTTATACAAATTGAGATCTATCACTAAGCATGCCAACCCTAAAGAAATTACATAAAACTCTTAAAATCAATTAGAAAATAATTATTTCACCTACATAAGCAAAAAAGTCGTTTAGTGTTTTAAATATAATACTAGTGGTCCATAGGTGTACACATTCCATGTGAGTGAACTCTCAAAATCAATTAGAAAATAATTATTTCACCTACATAAGAAAAAAGAAGTCACTTAGTGTTTTAAATATAATACCAATGGTTCATAGCTATAGACATGTCATGTGAGTGAGCCTTAAAGTTTCAGAATTTAATGTTCATATTGATGGTTTGAAAAATCAGGTTATTAGTGATATGCACATTGTAAAATGGTTAGTATTTGAGAGTTAAAAAAAGAAAATGAGAGTAAATGACTCTCAAATTTAAGCCATTATCGAAACACCATCATTTTCACTTTATTTTTTCTCTTCACAGAGGACATATTCCTATTATTAACTATATAAACAAAACTATATATTGTTTTCCCTTTCTATTTATACAAACAAAATTAGACCAAAATTGTAACCCTCACAAGAAAAAATAAATAAAATTACCTATGGTTTAGGTAAGAATTACCATAAACATAACCCATGTAATTATATCAAAGTTGCTCGACATAACTATTAATGTTTTACTATGTATATGATGGTTAATACATTGAAAAGTCCTTATAAACCGTGATTGTCATAATCCGCAGTTGGCTATAAACTTGATTGATATAACCCAAAGTCTTCTTGATAACCACATGGATAACTTACGTTATTTATTTTTATAAAGTTTGATATTTCGTAAGATATCATAAGTCCGCAATTAGTTAAGGTTTATCGTGAACTAAATTCTTAAGAGGCTATGAGCTGGTGCATACTACACATTTATTAATATCGGTTTAACCGTGTACTTCCCTCAATAGTTGGTGACGGGCTAGGATCTGGAGCGGGATTCAAAGCTGTCCAACCCTATCCCCATCATCTGTCTTCACAGAGATCCATGGTCAATTTCATTTGGTGGGACGACTTGGTGATCCACGCCAAAACCCTACCTATCCTTCCATATGCTTTGGCTTTCTCTTCTCGGGTCTTTGTTTCTCATTTGATTTCTACAAATCAGAGAGATGCCCAAGATGATATGTGGGTTTGAGACCGGCTATAGGTTGCATACCTTTGGGTATTCTATTCATCGTTTACAATGGAGGGAACTTTTTGTCTAGAATTTTGATTGCTTGAATCCCTGACGCTAAAGTGGAAATCTCCTCAACATTAACCATGATAAAAATAACTAAAATCACTCAATTACTAAACACACTCATATATTATACACAAATGGTGTATGTGTAAACATACCCGCACACACAGATTACATTCAGATTATTCTATTAAATAGAGTTTCTGAGATCCAACTTATTCCTAATTTAGACAGAGAGAGGTTGAGAGAATTTCTCAACCATCACAAACCAACTTCTCAAATATGGAATGTTAGCATTAGCTCCAACATTCACCCTTAATGATTTCATTACATGAATTTATTGAAATCACTAATAAATAAAAAAATAATCAATATTCTTTAACTTATCAGTCGATGCTCCATCAAGTTGCCTCATAACGCTTGTAAAGGTGTAGTTGGAAAGTTGGATTCCCGAGTTTGCTTCCTCAACTCCCGAATCAAGGAACTCCCAAAGTCAATTACCGGACAGCATCCCAATCTGTCGCATAACCTCATTAGGAGACCACTCAATGTCTACAACTAATGAGGGATCCTTCCCTAGATCCACAACTGCCATACTATCTTGACAACCATCCATGTTGAGCCTTACTACCACTTAATCTCTTCAAAAAACAATTGATTGCAATCACTGAACTCCTAGTCATTCTATGGACGAGCTCCCATCGACCGAAATACATGGGTGCTAACCGCTGTACTCGCCAATTATCTAAGAAAGCCGTCTAAATACATAATGTATCTAGATTCAGTTTTACAAAATGACCTTCTTATCTATTTTGAAATTCATCACACTTAATTTAAAAATAATTTATAATACTACTAAGCTACAAAGATTTCAACACCTGAGATTCAACCATAAAACTGAGCCACCAGCAAAGAGCTTTAATATTGTTGCAGTTGTTTGTGTAACTTATACCATTAGTGTCATGGATATTCAGCTACAACCTGGGATCTTTCTTATTCGACTCCACTCTAAACAACAACATGAATGCAAAGACTACTTTCAAAAAACTGAAAAATGTCGATGGGTCTTCAACGCTGGCTCAACACATTCTACACCACTACTCACATGAAATCAACACAAATAAAATTCATATTATGGGAAGATCCACAATCATAGAAGAATTGTGCACCCAACACAGATCACAAAAATTCACACTTGTCCGACTATCGTTCTCTGTGCAGCTCTATCACGCACATACAAATTCAACAAATCGTAGATCTTCTTAAGAAATGTAGTGTACACTCTGAGATTGCTTAGCGGACATATTATCGAATTATTGAGGGACACTACATATGTGGTTTCAATATTGCCCATTTTCTATGGGTCTTCATGTCCTTTCGGATTTCGGGGATGATGCATGCGTCTCTTTTGATCGATGCAGTGATCGATCCGTCATAGCGCTCTTTGAGATCACGGCAGGAAGGACATGCTCAAAGTTAATGTTTCCTCTTCCAACATAGCGGCAGGACGACTGTCAGCACATTCCAAGAGTTTCTGATTCGACCGTGGCTCGCCCTGTGTGAAAACAGATTACCAGCTGCTCGCATTCCTCGTGGAGATATAGCAGAGTCGAGGCGACGCAAGAGACTATGTATCTCTGTTCCCAGTTCAGAAATCTGCTTGCAATATCATCATTAAAAAAAATATGTTTATCCAGGCTACCTTTGGGCTGATAAAAAAGCTACCGAAATCACTCAACAAAGCTCGGCTCAGTTTTAGGAATTTTCTCACAACACACAGACCTCTAATCCTGTTCTCTGGTATCATGATAAAAATAACTAAAATCACTCAATTACTAAACAAACTCATATATTATACACAAATGGTGTATGTGTAAACACACTCACACACACAGATTACATTCAGATTACTATATTAAATAGAGTTTCTGAGATCCAACTTATTCCTAATTTAGAGAGAGAAAGTTTGAGAGAATTTCTCAACCATCACAAACCAACTTCTCAAATATGGAAGGTAAGAGTTAACTCCAACAAACTAGGTAATCACAACAACAATCCATGGCAATAGTCCTTAGTTTACTTTTATGTATTTATCACAGTTTTACCATTTAATGAATTTGTAATTCTTTAAACTAATTATGATGTTTTCTAGCTACTTAATGCTCGAGGAAATGCGAAACATTCTTCTTATAGGTAATTGTTTTATTTTTATTTATATTTACAGTTTCAGTGTAATACATATATCTTCCACTATTTCTCTTGTTTTCTAATCAAAATCTCACATTCCATTTTCTTTGCATTGCTTGCAGGTGAGTTTATAGAATTTGAAGGGAAGTCTCCCTGCATCCTGTCATTTTCAATACCCTCTGATTTAATCCCAATCTAGAGATAGCTCGCACGGCTCCTTCCATGTATGTTCTTTGAGGATTTCGCACAATGGCATGTTTTCGAATGCATCTCATGCATTTACCATTTTCCGAAAATGAAGACTTCTTCCCAACTTTTTAATTTAACGTCTCTGCAAATGAGCACACTGTTTTTCTTTGGATTTAGTTACAGTTTTAAAGGGTTCTGTTTTCCCTAATGGTGAAGACCCTTCTTTTCATCATACACAGGGTTTTCTTAAGAGAACATAGATGTTTCCTCTAACTAATGTCGATACCCAAGGTTTGGCCTTCAGGGTTCTAAGTATTGTTTATAAGTGGAAATATGCAGTCATATTTGTACCATTCATTTCTAAATCAGTTTTCCTATTTTATTACTACTCTTCGTTCTGGTGCAATTAATTAGGTCACAGTTCTTATTCTGCACTTTTTTCATTAAATAAATATGTTTCTTACATAATTCGTACTCTAGATTTCTGTATATTATACATTGTATTTTCCCGTTAATTACATCGCCATAATATTTTTGCTGGAGGATTTTTATCTGTATGTAATTTCAATACTTTCTTTAATTTACTGTTAGAGACTGATGAGAATATTTATACTATTTTACTATGAAATATGTATTTTATTGCAGGTGTCCGGACCACCGAACCACACCATCCCTGTATAGTTGATAGGGATAACGATGTGTGTCGGGTTGGTTGTTCCATACCTAGTACCAATGGTTATTCCGAATCAAGTTCTGATATAGTAACATTTCCATCCTAAATTCTTTGCATGGAACAGTAATAGTAATACTCTTTTAAGTTCTTCCGTCAGTTTTTAATACGTTCCTCCGCAATATTTTTTGTTGCATGCTTTCTGTTTTAATTTGATACAATTCTTTATAGTTTTAATGCATTGCACTATTTAAAGAAATCATATTTTAGTCAGTTTACTGTGATTATTTTATCTACCAATCTTTCTTTCTATCTTTCAGCTAAAGATAATTTTGTTTACAAGATTAAACGGTAAAATCTTTTGGTGTTACCACAACATCTTGCTTTAATGTACGAAGTAATATAATCCTTGTAACTTCACAACCCTATTTAAAGGTATATATATCCAACATCATATGTCTTTTATGAATCTATATAAAATAAGAGGAAAGTTTTGAATAGAGAAATCAGTCTAAATACTTGTTACTGTATGAAATAACATGAAGAACAATAATTGTTTTATTTCTAATAATAATAAACAAATATTCACTTATCTGGAAAAATTGAATCAGACTGTGGTGTCCTTCCAACCAACAAGAGAGGCAATGACTTCCTTATCTTCCTCGTGCTTCCACTGAAAGGTATAGGTTGACAGTAGATATTCTGCTGTGACTTGAGGACTACAAGTCGAGTTAGTACCAGAAATATTTAGGAATTCTCTAAGTGATTTCCATTGGTCTCTACCAGCTCATGAAACTCTCCACTCTTCCTTAGCCCAAGAATAGAACCTCATTCCTCACTGATATGAGTCTCTTATCCCCAGAGGAACTTGTAAAACATTTGCCAACAGTCTTTTCACTTTTACTTTCCATAACCAATTTTATTATTTATAATTAAAAAGAAGGAAAAATGACTTTTCGAGCAAAATAATAATTGTCTCAGTCTTTTTCTTTAAACAATGATTAAAATTTCTTTTAACTAGTTAAAAACTAGTTATCCTTAATGCAGCTGTCACAAAAATGTTAAAATCAACCACTCTAAATTTAAGTACTAAAAAAAATTAAATCTCTAAAATTGTAAATCTTTCTTTACTTTAAAAACTTTTGATTTAAGCATATTTATTAATTTATAGTTTTCCATATAATTTTATGTTTTTTAATATAATATTACTTTTATTACATTTTATTTTTATAACTTATTTTTAAAAATAAAATAAATCTATAAAATATTCTCTAATACATTTACGTTTACAAATATGTAGGTTTTTACAATAAATTATAATAATATTACATAATTTTTATAAAATTAAAATATGCATAAAATTTGAAATACCCAATATTTAAAGTAACCGCTCCACTTGAATTATTTCAATTTTATTTTTATTTATTTTTAATAATTATTTATACATAGTAATCAATGTTTCAAAAATGTATACCAAATTTCTCTTTACACATATCTAACCATATTTACAATTACTTTTAAAATCTGTAACATATTTATAAACTTACCAAACCCCATTTTTATCATTAAATACAAAAATATATGGCAGAGTAATATTTTATCTTTTCATCATTCTATTCAAATTCCTCTATGGATGAGACAAAGTCCTTTAGTAATATAGTTCATATACCAAAATATCATGGATATATTTAGATCGATAGGCCTTTCCTTTTGAATCCAATCACCTCCTAGTTTTATCTATGATTTTCATCTCTGCATAACATCACCTCCACCTGACATGTGTCCTGTTATATCTGCTTGGCATTTGTCCTGTCTATTATTTTGCATATTAAATATGACATATCTTTTTAATTTTTCACGGTTTGTTCCATTATATTTTCAGGCTTTCAACGACATCTGCATCGCTGGGACACCTAAACCGTCGATATTGTTAGAGATGCAGTTGGTGCAACTGCAACTGACTACCACTACCCTCATCACATTTTTTGCATTTTTGCAGTATATTGTTGATCTCTGTTCATCCATTTTCTGTGTAAATTCAGGAAAACCATGGGAAAAGTTTTCACGAGGAAATGTCAGCTCTTGATTGAACACCATTGTGAAGCAAAGCCACCAACACAAACTGACTATGGCACTGGAATCATTTTGTCAAGGTTTGGAAAAGCCAATGAAACCTTAGCTGGGAGGTGGCCACAACAGATTCTATTTCAGTTGACCATTTTGACCTTGTTTTGAATCTTAACTTTTTTTGGTGAACTATTTTGAATATTGATACAATTCCCTGAAACCAAGGGGACAAACCTCTTAGAATTTAATTAACATTCCAATTATGCCAAGCCCAGGGGTTACAAACCCATTATAAAATGGCATATGTGATTCATATATTTGTGCTATGTTAGAGATTTTCTATATTTGGAAGTGGAAGAAAATGGAGTTGGGAGCACAGATAGCCTGGAAGGAAGTAGAGGACCTGTAGATGGAGGTGATGGTTAATGGAGTGGAGAATGAATAGGGTGATGTTTTAAAAGGAAAAAAACATCATGGTAACTTTCGGTAGCAACTTCAAGCGGGTTGACTCCCTAGATTTGGAGTCTAGTATAGTTTCTGGAATGCCTTCTCATGGCTTGGTCAGTATCAATAATAAACTGAATTCATATATATTATATTCTATCCTTGAGTTTTTTTAATATCTCTAGTATTTCTGTATAGTTCAAGTGTGATGGGATCATATCAAATGCATTATTACTAAGCGAGATTGAGGTTCTTAAAATCTATTTTACAAGAAGATAGAAACTTGAATTTCTTACAATCTATGCTCAATAAGAGAGAAGCATATGTTAGCAGTAGCAAAACGTCCATGGATTCAAATTTTTTTTGAAACAATAGTTTTAAAATGTAGAATTATCATTATTTGGCTTCCTCATTTTGCGAAAATTAAGAACAATGCAATTGAAGGTTTCTACTTAACCTGTTGTTAAATAAAAAGCTTAATGGTGGTGTTCAGTCAATTAGTTTATAATTAAAGATTGATGTTGTTGTTCTTGTACAATCTGGTCACAATGGCCTCCATTCTCCAACTGGCCTTTCAGATTATTGGGGTGGTTTATAGAGACATAGGAACTTCTCCGTTTTTTGTGTTTGCTAGCACTTTCATGGATGGAATCCATCATCCAGATGACGTTCTTGGTGCTCTGTCTCTCATAATATTCTCGCTCACTCTTTTTCCACTGCTCAAATATGTTTTCATTGTACCTTGCAACAATGATAACAATGATGGTATGTAATATGAACCAAAATATGTTTTTCAATGCTAATTTTCTCTCTGTATATTGGATATAAGATTATTGTTAAGATTAATGAGATGGAAGGTGGAAATTTTGCACCTTATTCCTTCATATGCCACCATGAAAAAGTGAGTGTCATGAGGATAGGTAACTTTCATCATATAAGTTTGCAATTCCTAGTAGACAGCTCAAAAAAGCTTTGAAAAAAAAAACTTTCGAAAACAACAATGAAGCCAAAACAATTTTGCTCATACTAGCCCTTCTTGGTACCTCCATGGTTATTGTAGATGGTGTTCTCATTCCTTGTATCTAAAGTCCTATTCCTCCACCAAATCCAATCTCTCAAATTTCTACACAAAATCAGTATTATAACCACCATTATTCTACTTATTAGTTTTGGTTTCTAATGACACATTGAAAGAAAATATTATTTCCATGCAACAATTTTATCAGAAATTCAAGGGATATGGAAGGTTCGCAAGTCAATCAACCAAGGTAAGTGTTACCCTCATCAAGATGCTCTCTAATTATATGTTTAAAATGATGTTGGAAATAACTGAATTTAATTTTCAATTGGATTTGTAGAGGCGGTAGCTATGATATCTGTGGCTATCTTAGTTATCCTATTCTCTTTCCAAATACTTGGAACCCAAAAATTTGGTTACTCATTTTATCTAGCTACTCTTGTATTTCCTTCATTTGTATCTACAACATTGCCAAATATGATACATTTGTCTTCCAAGCTTTCTATCCCAAATATATCTTTGAATACTTCATACGAGATTCACAATGGGCTTGGATTTCATTTGGAGGAACAATTCTCTGTGTAACAGTTATAGACTATGCTACGAGCTATGTGATTTTTCTTCTAATAATTTACCAAGGCAAGGGTTCATTGCTTAGGTTAAATAGGCATTATTGATCTACTTGTAGATCTGAAAAACATAATATAAACACAAAACAGGAATAACACAGTTCTGGAAACAATACCACAATATTTATTATGAAGAAGAGATGAGCATTTTATAAACAATGCAATCATTCTCTTTATTTCTTATTAATTAAAAAAGATAAAATCAAAATGGATTATTAGATAAAGCCTATATATTTTAGATGTTTCCTTCTTTCCTAGTTTCTCATATGTTTCCCTCTTTTCTATTCTTGGATGTTTCCAATGAAAGAGTACGCTTTCTCTTGGTTGCCCAATCAGTGAGAGGTTGATGATTTTTTTGTCCTTCTTGGTTGCCCAATTCCTCCTTGTTTAGATCAGGAAGTGTCCCAGCTTCCTCCACCAACTAAGGGAAAGTGTGTAGCAATGTTTCTGCAGTCATTCATTTTTCTTGCGCTAGTGTGTGTCCCTTCCGACCAACCAAATATGAGAAGTATGGATGATGTCGTGTATTCCGTTTCTTGAAGTACAAAATTGTATCTTTGAGTAGAGGAGGCTGAAAATCTGGAATATTATCGACTGAATGACGAATTGTAACAGATTCCTCAAGGAGAGGTCGTTCAAATAATTTGAGATTATTAACATTAAGAACATTGTGGATGCCAAGCTGGGAAGGCAAGTCCAAGTGATATGAATTTTCTCCAATGCATTCCAGAACATTATACAGGCCATATCGCAGAGGGTGCAACTTATGATGCTGGCCCTTGAATCGTTTCTTGTCCAACCAAAGCCACACATGGTCTCTAGGTTGAAAATACAAGGCTGTTCGCTGCTTGTCATGCCTCTGTTTGGCACGATCTTGGGCTGCTTGCAAAGCAGCAGTTACTTAAACTCGGCATTGAGAAATGGAGTGTATAAAATGAGGAGCTGATTTTTGTTCCTGTTGTTGATGTACAGACCCAGAAGGGGTGATTGTCAGTGGCATCTTAGAGGGTGCACTTGGCTGAAACACTACCTCTCGAGGATCAAGGTGATAAGATGGGGTATTGGGTAAGGAAGCACCAGGAATAAGATCTATGTGGTGTTAAAAAAAGTGTGCTGGAGGCAACCCTGTGGGTTGGGTGAATACATCTGCAAATTCTTGGAGTAGAGGAGCCATTGTAGAAGACACTAGATTTGTGAGGTTGTCTGGCTTGATAGGACGAACCAAGCATGAAGAAACACCTTGGTTTAAATTGACTCTCATAATGGGAGCTTTTCCAATAGAAGGTTTAGTTGATGAGCTAGCTGAGGATGTGAGCACATAGGTGCGCCCATCGTGCTGCAAATGGTATTGACGATCTGTAGCATGATAAAAAACATGTCTAGCCTCTTGGTATGGAATGCCTAGCAATAAATCGGCACAATCGAGAGGAGAAACATCACATACCACAGTATCACGGAAAGGTCCAATAGCAAAGGTGAAAACACAACATTGGGAGATGGTAAGACGAGGACCGTCCTTTTGGACACAACCGAGTTGATATAGGTGTGGGTGAGGAGTGGTGGGAAGGAAAAGGCATTCAACCAAATCCTGGGCCACAAGATTCTTTTAACTCCCATTGTCAAGAATAAGTGTTTCCAGCTCATGTTTGATTTGAAAATTATGGGTAAACAAAGGCGTAACAGAGGTGTTTGTTGCATTAGCAATCATGAGGATGAGAGAGGGGTCCACTTCGGTAGGATTTTCAAGAGAAATAGATGGAAGTTGGGTAGTGGCATTTGGTTGCTCCAACTCTGTAAAAAGAGTCTTGTCAAGGTGTAGATTTTTCAGGATTTGACAATCTGCAGAAGCATGTGAGTTGGTCTTATGAAAAGTACACCAGGGGGTATTGTGAGGTGTGGGGGATGAGGCAAAGGCGACATTAGAAGAACCAGAGGGAGATGGACCATTTCTGTCTTGATGGGATCGAATTGGAGTACCCACATTGCGTTCCACAGCCAGGGCACAAATAAAGGCCTCGTCTAATGAAGCACTATAAAAAAACTCAACTTTGTGTCGAAAAATCATTAGCAAACCAGAATTAAATTTGATAATTAGTACCTCTTCGGGATTGGAGATATGGAGTTGAATGCGCAACTTGAAGAAGACATCAATGTAAGCTTGCACTGATTGATTGGGTAGTTTTCGAAGTTGTAACCATTTGGCAAGGAGATTTTGTATATATATCCTAGAGGATAGAAGCGTTCTCGTAAGGCCTCGCAAAAGAGATTCCAAGATGTGATAGGCGTCGATCTGGTCTCGACTTGTTCTCCAATTTCGAAAACCAAGGGCTTATTCTCAAGATGAGTATCCCACCATGTTTGTGCTTGGCCTTCCAATTGTAGATCGACAATCTGAAGTTTCATCTCCTCTTTCATCGTTGGACAGGTTCTGAAATAGTTGGAGAGACTGTGGAGCCAAGAATCAACAGTCTCACCATTCATTTTCCCTTAGAATTTAGGCAGTTGAAAGCGTGTATCAAGCTACATTTTCCCTGGAGGGCATTGTTGTTGTTGCAGCATAATTATCTCTTGAATATCCCTAGCTAAATAATTTACTGGCGAGTCTGCAGTGGAGGGCTCTTGACGCTCTTGATGGGGCGGCATGATTTTCATCCACCAAATGGATTGAAATGTATGACCCTTTAAAAAAAATAAAATAAAAAAATGTGAGAATAATCTAGATTAATGCAGAAATAGATTAGTTGCAAAAGGATATGCCCAACAGGATATGCTCTAGGAGGGAATTGATTATGAAGATAATTTTTCACCAGTAGCTAAATTGAATAAAATTAGATTACTAATTGCCTTAGCTACAAAACATAATTGGAATATACATCAATTGGATGTCAAATTTGTTACTGTAATTTAAAGCAAATGGTAGCATTGATAAATTTAAGGCAATATTAGTTGCAAAAGGATATGCTCAACAAGAGGGAATTGATTATGAAGATCATTTTTCACTATTAGCTAGATTGAATACAATTATATTACTAATTTCCTTAGCTACAAAACATAATTGGAATATACATCAATTGGATGTCAAATCTGTTGCTGTAATATGATAGACAACTTCATTGAAATCGTATTTGTTTTTTTTTCAATTCAATGAGCAGGTGAAATTTATTTCACTGTTCCTTTTAAGATCGTGTGCCAAAAATCCTTACGACCTCTCAAATAGATCATGTGGCAGCAATGATTTGTCACCATGGAATCAGCGCAAAGGGAAGTTGAAATTATATGCTTTGATACCTTCTTGGTGCTACAATACCTGTTGGAGTTCCATCCATGATTCTTCGACTTTGAGGTGAATCTGGTTCAAGATCAGAATGAGAGCAGTATGAGCACATCCAGCAACAGTGATTCATCTCGAGAGGAAGATTCACCTCAAAGCGGAATAATCATGGATGGAACTCCAATAGGTATTGTAGCACCAAGAAGGTATTAATCTTTACATACCATGATCTCAGCACCTGTTTCAAACCATATAAGGCTTTTTTAACCTGCAGACTAGATGCTCCTATCCCTGTTTGAAAAACCCTTCAGGTTGAACCAAATAAACTTCTTCCTTTAAATCACCATTCAGAAAAGAAGATTTGAAATCCAATTGATGTATATTCCAATTATGTTTTGTAGCTAAGGCAATTAGTAATCTAATTGTATTCAATTTAGCTACTGGTGCAAAAGTATCTTCATAATCAATTCCCTCCTGTTGAGCATATCCTTTTGCAACTAATCTTGCCTTAAATTTATCAATGCTACCATCTGCTTTAAATTTAGATTTATACAACCATTTGCTTCCTGCAAGGTATAGAGATTATGCCTTGATGTCTAATATCATGAATGTTGTAGAACCAGTTGATTATGAACAAGCTAAAGAACATGAACAATGGAGAAATTCTATGAATGATGAATATGACTTTCTTATGAAAAATCAAACATGGGAATTAGTTGAACTCCCTGAAAACAAAGTTCCAATTGGAAGCAAATGGTTGTATAAATCTAAATTTAAAGCAGATGGTAGCATTGATAAATTTAAGGCAAGACTAGTTGCAAAAGGATATGATCAATAGGAGGGACTTGATTATGAAGATACTTTTGCACCAGTAGCTAAATTGAATACAATTATATTACTAATTGCCTTAGCTACAAAACATAATTGGAATATACATCAATTGGATGTCAAATATGCTTTTCTGAATGGTGATTTAAAGGAAGAATTTTATTTGGTTCAACCTGAAGGGTTTGTCAAATAGGGACAGGAGCATCTAGTCTGCAGGTTAAGAAAAGCCTTATATGGTTTGAAACATGCACCGAGATCATGGTATGTAAAGATTGATACCTTCTTTCTTTGGAATGGGTTTGTGAAAATCCAAAATGATCCTAACTTGTATATTAAGAAAGATGAATAAGGAAATGTTGCTTTAATATATTTGTATGTGGATGATCTCATTATCACAGGAAATGCTTATAGGTTAATTGAACAAATTAAAATTTAGTTATCTCAGGAATTTGAAATGAAAGATTTGGGTGAATTGCATTATTGTTTAGGAATTGAGGTGTGGAGAGAGCCTGGTAAAACATTGATCACTCAAAGCAAATACACAAAGGAAATTCTTAAAAAGTTCAATATGAGTGATTGCAAAGCTATGCCAACTCCCTTAGAACGGAATGCAAAATTGTACAAAGAAGATGGAACTAAAGAGGTAGATGGAACATTATATCGTCAGTTGGTGCGAAGTCTGAACTATCTCACCACTACCAGACCAGACATTGCATACTCAGTCAGTATCCTTAGTCAATTTATGGCTAAGCCTTCAATAAATCACTAGAATGCTGCAAAGAAAGTTCTCCAATACTTAAAAGGAACAACCAATATAGGTATTATGTATACTGATGAATCTGATGTTGCACTGATAGGTTTTTCTGATTCAGATTGGGCAGGAAATCCAGATGACAAATGATCTACCTCTGGCTATGCATTTCATATTGGATCAGGGGTTGTGTCTTGCAGTAGTAAGAAATAGCCAACTGTTTCTTTATCATCAACAGAATCTGAGTACAAATCTTTGACCAATGCCACCTGTAAAGCTATTTGGTTGCGGAGAATTCTTGCAGATCTTGAAGAGGCACAAAGTGGTTCAACATGCATCAATTGTGATAATCAAAGTGCTATAAAATTAGCACATAATCCAATATACCATGCCAGAACAAAACACGTTGAGCTGCAATACCACTTTGTACGTGAGAAGATTGAGTCTAATGAAATTGATTTAATATTTTGTAATACCAAGGATAATATGGATGATATATTTACTAAGCCTCTTGGTAAAATCAAATTTGAAATTTTTAGAATTAAATTAGGTATTGTAGAAAATCCATTTATCCATTAAGGGAGGATGTGAGAATAATCTAGATTAATGTAGAAATAGATTTAGTTCTGAATTGTTGAATGAGATATTTTATTTAGAATTTGGTTCCACCTATTTAGGTTTGTTTCCTCCAATTCAAGAGATTAGGTGAGTGCACTGTGTTATATAAATGTAATGTAATAGTGAAGTTGAAATCAATTTGAGTGTGTGAGCCTTGTCTCACAATTTGCTGTGTTGTGCGTTGGTTTAATTCCATTAAAAAAAACAAAAACAAAAAACAGAGAGTTACCTACCATCGATAGCGGAAGAAATAGAGAGCATTTCTATCATTCAAGTTCAGGTGGTGTGTTATCATATATTAAAAATAAATATGCAGATATTTGTAAAGACATTGATTGGAAAGACCATCACCCTTGAGGTGGAGAGCTTTGATACAATCGACAATGTCAAGGCGAAGATACAGTATAAGGAGGGAATCCCTAGCGATCAACAAAGTATCATCTTTGTTGGCAAGTAGTTGGAGGATGGACACACTCTCTCTGACTACAACATCCAAAAGGAATCCACTCTCCACGCCGTTCTCCGTCTAAGAGGTGGCATGCATATATTTGTCAAAACCCTCACTGGCAAGACCATCACGCTTGAAGTTGAGAGCTCTGATACTATTGGCAATGTGAAGTCTAAAATTCAAGACAAGGAGGGTATCCCCCTAGACCAACAGAGGTTGATATTTGCAGGAAAACAACTCGAGGATGTATGCACTCTTGCAGATTACAACATTCAAAAGGAATCGACTCTCCACCTTGTCCTCCGTCTCAGGGTAGGGATGCAAATATTTGTCAAAACTCTGACCAGCAAGACCATCACCCTTGAAGTTGAGAGCTCTGATACCAATTGATCTACTTGCAGATCTCAAAAACAGAATATAAACACAAAACAGGAATAGCACAATTTTGGAAACAATACCACAAACTTTATTATGAAGAAGAGATGAGCATTTTATAAAAAATGCAATCATTCTCTTTATTTCTTATTTATTACAAAAGATATAATCAAAATGGATTATTAGATAAAGCCAATATATTTTAGAGGTTTCCTTCTTTCCTAGTTTTTCAGATGTTTCCCTCTTTTATATTCTTGGATGTTTCCAATGAAGGAGTACGCTTTTTCTTGGTTGCCCAATCAGTGAGAGGTTGCTGATTTTTGTGTCCTTCTTGGTTGCCCAACTATGTAGGAACTAAAGCTATTTTTGAAGACTTAGGTCATTTTTCGGTTCGTTCAATTCAGGTATGTATCAATATGTATATTAAATTTAGATTTCCATTTACATTTTAATATTATGTATACATTTACTGGAATAGTCTATCCTGCTTTAATCTGTGCATACTTCGGCCAAACTAAATATCTTAGGAAGTTTCCTCAAAATGTTTTAGATACATTTTACAAATCTACTCGAAGTAACTTCACTTATCTTTTAATTTTCTCTGTTTTGTTTACAACATCATATCCTTTATTTTTCTCTACAGTATCTAAGCCCAAGTCCTCGAGTCCTGTATTGTTAATTTGGATAATTTTAAATGTTTAATAATGTTTCAAACTGAGCTCACTTTTTCTAAAGAATGAATGACTCAAATTTTGTAACAGAGGTTATATATTGACCAATGTTTGCAGTTGCAATTGTTTCTTCTATTATTGCAAGCTAGGCCATCATCTCTGCAACTTTTTCTACCATAAAATAGTCCATATCCCTTGGATGCTTTCCACAAGTTACGGTGGTGCACACTTCATCAAAACATGAAGTCCAAGTGTATATGCCATCAATCAACTACATTCTCATGCTGGCATGCATCATTGTCACCATTTCTTTTCAAGGTACTACCAAGATGGGCAATTCCTATGGTAAGTATGCACGATTGGTGTTAAATTAAAATATATAATATAACTTTGCATTTAAATTTTATTTCAAAGAAATTGATGTCAGGGTGCTTCTTGATATGTGAGTGAATTAATGTTTTGGTGACTCAAAATGGTTAAAATGAATAGACACTCACTGGATGCGTGTGGTGGATAATAATGGTTAGGATAGAAATAGAAGGATATGTTTGTGATTCCAAATATAAGGGATTGAAGATGATTTATAGTATGAATATTTATTTCTGTATATATTTATGATTTTTTAAAAATTTAGAAAGTTGACTCATTTAGTTCTCACATTTGATCCTATATAAATTTATATATTAATATTTTGACCAATCTCTAAATTGTTGAGGTTATGATTGTCACTTCATGCTTACTCACATTGGTAATTGTTATGATATGGCAGACTCATGTATTGCTAATTTTTTTCTTCGTCACTGTATTTGGAGCAATCAAATTCACATATTTCTCAGTAGTGTTGTACAAGTTTCCCCAAGTGGATACCTTCCAACAGCTTTTGCAGTCGTCTTGTTAGTGGTTGTTAACAAAACAAAGACAAATGAAATGATGAAATTTCTTATCCATCTTCATCGTGCTTATAATGAAATTTTTTGAAGTAAACAGTTTCAAATTTATTATTTATTATCTTAAATTTTCATTTCAATGTGATCTTAGTCGTTTTTGTTTTTTTATTTTCATATATATATATGAATGAAATGTAAAATTAAAATTTATAACATTAACAACTTCATATTTTAGAGTTTCATAATGAAAGGTTCATCATATTATCAATTTCATACATACAAGTTTCAAATTTTCTTGTGTTTACATACTCTGATCGAGTTAATAATTGGTAAATTTTTGGCAAAATCTAACGACTTCTGCTTGGGGATAGTAAGACACAGAATAATTCATGTTAATATTGAGATAATAGATCAATTTTAAATAATGTTGGTTAGTTTTTTACATATACTTCATCTTAAAATTTGAATAATAGATCAATTTTAGATAGGGTTGGTTAAATTGTTTTTTAAATAAGCTGTCCTAAGACAGCTATTATATAGTCTTGTGGCTCAGTTTTCCAAACATTCAGCACCTTACTATTGAAAGGAGTTGTCTACCTAGTTAACTGAATAGCTAGGACAGCAGGTTTTTGCCGGAATCCAGTAAAAAAAAATCAAGATAAGGTAGTTGGAGTGTTTGAATTGCATTTTTTATAGTGGAAACAGATTAAGCAATATCAAAAACTCTGAGGGCACCCAAAATGCTTAAGTCTAACAACTGTAAACAAGATTCTATAAATCTTTGCCTAAATTTCTCAAAATATTTACCAAATTCTAAGTTATTCTGTGTGTTTTTTGAAACTACCGCATCACATTGTACGTTGAAAAAAAAAGACAATTTGCACACAATTTGTAAACACATATATTTGGAAGGTGAAACGTTCTTGCTTTGGACAGAGATTCTTCATAGGTGTTGACTTGGGTAGCTTTGGACAGAGATTTTTCAGAAGTGTTGACTTGGGTATGGATGGGTGGAAGATAAATTGAAAATGGAAAATAAATTATCGAACCACCTTAACCATGAGCAATATAACCAAGAATTATTATATAAAAAAATCCACTGTTATGTTATTGACATTGCAAGTTAACCATAAGTGTAGTATGTAAATAACTTAGAAAAAAGTCTTAGATTGTCAAATATATTGTAAAAGTATTTTGGATGTTAATAATCATCATTGAGTCGAAGAAATGTGAAACCCATGCTATTTAAAAATAGTTTTTTTTTAAATTCCAATCTCAACTAACAATTTAAAAGATAATTTCGTTTTGAAATTCCAATCTCAACGAAACTTTTCAAGCACTTCCCCAGTATGTCTATTAATGATGGAAATTTCTGATAATTTCGAACAAAACAGAGGAAGAAAAGTTCCTCAACTCAACACAAATAAATGAGAGAAATCTGGACAAAGAAGATATGGAGAAAAGCTCTCCTTTATTAACCATAAAAATGACAATAAAAATTACAAACTTCTTCAGAACTACAGTTCTGGAATAACTAAAAACTCCATACTCTATTTTTACAAACTCTATATTTTAACACAGATTTGTGTTTTAGCATCTGGCAGACAATTGCTGAAACACCACACAGTCTGTTGCTGAAACACACAGACAGTTGCTGAAACAGCCTGTAGAATGCATTGCTGCTCCAAAACACAGTGACCCTGTTTTTCTTCTGTTTTTCCTGCTCTGCCTTCTTCTCTGTCTTTTTCTATTTCTCAAACTCTCTAACATTAAAAAAAACTACTGTTCATTACATTTATAAGTGAAAAAACATTTTTGACTTATAATATTTAAAAATACAAAATATCTTCTAAAGCTTATCTGCGTATTAAATGCAGCAAGCGGTGATGCCTTTTGAAGAAATGAAGTCGGCTGTTATAGGGGAATTTAATTCTGAAAATTTAATGCACAATAATGTGCAAAATATCAAGCACGACTTTGAGGCATCCACCTTGCTGAAATATCTGCGGCAATCAGATTTTCTATCCAGTTGTTTTATGTTGTAGTTGGAATTAAATTCCAACACTCCCCCTTAATTTCAACTGTTGGGTTTTTTTGCATACCCAGGCATTCTCTGAAATGATCAAAGCTTTTCTTTGCCAATGTTTTTGTCAATATGTCAGCTAACTGATCCTCTGTTCTGCAGTGCTGTAAAACAATCTCACCATTGTTAACCAATTCACGTATGAAGTGAAATTTGGTGTCTATGTGCTTTGTCCTTTTATGAAAAATAGAGTTTTTAGACAATGCTATTGCCGAGCTATTGTCACAGTAAATGGTTGTGCCCTTTTCTTGTTCATGACACAAATCTCTGAGAACTCTTCTCAGCCACACTGCTTGGCATGCTGCTGCTGTTGCTACCACATACGCTGCCTCTGCTGTTGACAAAGCCATAATTGGTTGCTTCTTGGAAGCCCATGAGATGGCTCCCGATCCCATATGAAACACATATCCCGATGTGCTTTTCCTATCATCAACACTTCCAGCCCAATCACTATCAGTGTAACCTGTCAACATGAAACTTTCAGAAGAGGAGTATAAAATACCAAACCCCTTTGTTCCATTCACATACATTAGAATCCTCTTGGCTTCTTGCCAATGAGTCTCTTTTGGTCTTTCCATAAATCTGGAGATTAAACTCACAACGTGCATAATGTCCGGCCTAGTTGTAGTCAAGTACATGAGGCTGCCAACTATGCTCTTATACAATTTTGGATCAAAATCCTTTCTGCTATCTTCTTTGCTCAATTTCAACCCCATTACAGTTGGAGTCACAGCTGCCCCGCTGTTTTGCATGTTAAATATCTTCAACACTGCTTCTACATATTTAACTTGGGAAATGAAAACACCATTTTCAGTTTGGTCTACTTCAATTCCAAGAAAATATTTTAAGAAGCCCAAGTCAGTCATTTCAAATTCACTTTTCATGACTGCTTTAAAATCAGTAATGAGAGAAGCATCATTGCTAGTAAAGATTAAATCATCTACATATAAAACAACAATAAGAATCTTACCGTCATTCTCCTTTATGTAGAGTGTGGGTTCACCATCACACTTCTCAAACCCATTCTCAATCAGATAAGCATCTATTCTCCTGTACCATGCTCTTGGAGATTGATTCACCCCATAAAGAGCATTCTTCAGTTTGCAAACTTTATGCTTTTGGCCTTCAACTTCATAGCCTGGAGGTTGTTCAACATAAACCTCTTCTTTTAACACTCCATTCAGGAATGCAGATTTAACATCCATCTGATAAATCTTCCATTTGTGATGTGCCGCAATAGACAAAACTGTTCTGACTGTTTCCATCCTTGCTACTGGTGCAAAGGTTTCATCATAGTCTTTGCCTTGTTGCTGCTTGTAGCCTTTCACAACAAGTCTTGCTTTATGCCTATCGATCTTGCCTTCAGCATTGCTTTTGGTCTTATAAACCCACTTAACTCCAATGGCATATTTGCCTTCAGGGAGGTCCACTAACTCCCATGTTTTACTCTTCTCAATTGCACTAATTTCTTCATTCATTGCTTCAATCCATTTATCTTCATTTACAGCATCTTCAAAATGAACTGGGTCATCAACATGACAATATAAAGCGAATAATGAATTCAGACCAGTATTGTTACTTACCTCTCCTTGTTCATAAATCTCATTTAGATTTCTGAATCTTGGTCTTCTTGGTGTGCTTGGAGTTCCATCTGAACTTGAGGGTATTTCTGATCCCTGCGGTGTGCTTGGAGAAGCACTTGCTTGACTTCTCAAGGCTGTTCGAATTCCAGCTTGTGGTGTGGTTTTTTGTACTTGCTGTGGTGGAGGAGGAGCCACCAAGGAAGGTTTATTTGCTGATGTCCCTTCCTCTTCTTCTTCGTGAGACACAATTGTCCTCACATTCACTGTCTTCTGTAAGCTTCCATCCCAATTTTCATCTTCAATGAACTGCACATCTCTGCTTACTATCAACTTCTTGGTCAATGGATTATAGAGTTTGTATGCTTTTGACTCATCACAATAGCCAATAAAGACACACTTCTCCCCCTTACTGTCAAGCTTCTTCCTTAGCTGATCCGGTACATGTGCATATGCTACACAGCTGAATACTCTCATGTGAGTGACAGTTTTCTTTTGACCACTCCATGCTTCTTCTAGTATTTTGTTCATGACAGCTTTAGTTGGGCATCTATTCAAGATGTAAACTGCGCAAGTGACAGCTTCAACCCAATACTCATGTGGCAAGTGTTTTGCCTTCAGCATACTTCTGACCATGTCAAGAATGGTCCTATTCTTTCTTTCTACAACACCATTTTGCTGAGGTGTATATCTCGCGGTGAACTTCTTTTGTATGCCATTCTCTCTGCAAAAATGCAGAAAGTCTTTGGAGATGTACTCTCCACCTCTATCTGTTCTGAGCACTTTGATATAATGCCCACACTGTTTCTCAACAAGAGTTTTGAAGTGGCGGAATTTCTCAAACACTTCACTCTTCTGTTTCAGCACATACACCCATGTCTTTCTGGTGTAATAATCAATGAAAGTCAAAACATATTTATTTCCGGCAAATGATGGTATTTGCATCGGTCCACACACATCAGAGTGAACAATTTCCAAGGGTGCTTTTTCCCTTATACTCTTTCCTGCTAGAAAGCTTTCTTTGTGTCCAGATGCAGCCTTCACAAAGGCCGTCTGGTTTCTCGATCAATGGCAATCCTTTTACCATTCCCTTTCTGTGCAACAGATTCAAGCCTCCGAAATTGAGATGTCCAAATATCAAGTGCCATAACCAATTTTCATCTTTCACTTGTTCTTAAAAGACTTCTTGTGTTATAGCTGCAATATTTCTTCCTTCCTTCAAATCTGCCCTGAGTTTGAGAGGAAACATTCTATTGCTGGTCATCTGCACCTGTGCAATGATCTTCTTACTTGGAGGTATGTCTCTGATTGTACACATATCATCTTTGAAGAACACATTGTAACCTTTGTCAATGAGTTGTCCAATGCTCAAAAGATTACATTTCAGACCCGGTACATAGTATACCTCTGGCACAATCATCTGTTCTCCATTTCTTGCTCGGATACTGACTCTGCCCTTACCCTTGACAGATATCTTACTATCAGTTCCTGTTGTTACCTCAGATTTCACATTTTCATCCAGATTGGAAAACATTACAATATTTCCAGTCATGTGATTACTACAACCTGAGTGTAAGAACCAAAAATCTTCTTATTTGTCTTGTGCAATGTTACATGTTAACAACACAATCTTTGGATTCTTATCTTCATCATTTGAAAAATTAGCATTCTGCCTATTATTCATGTCATTTTTCTTTTTCCTACATTCATTGGCATAGTGCCCATATTTCTTACAATAATGACATTGGACTTGGGATTTGTCATACCTTTGTCCATGAGCTTGCTGTTTTCTTGAACCTTCATCTTGGTTCTGATTGCAGCTCCTTCCGCTTGTGCTTGCAGGATTATTTCTGCCTCTGTTTTGGCTTCTTCCACGACCTCTATTATTTTCTCTGCCTCGACCTTTTCCTTGGCCAAAAGACATTTGAGTCTTGAATTCTTGCTCAAAAGAGGAATCTGTTCTTCTACTCAGTCTGTGTTCATGAGACATAAGAGAAGCACTGAGTTCATCTACTGTGAACTGTGAGAGATCCTTTGTTTCTTCTATTGCTACCACAACAGCTTCAAACCTTGAGGGTAAACTTCTCAAGATCTTCTCTACAATCCTTCTTTCTTCAAGAATTTCACCATGAGATCTAATCTGGGTTATCAACCCAATAACTTGAGTGAATAATGAATCTATTGTATCAGATTCCTTCATGCTGAGTGTTTCAAAGTCTCTCCTCAACATCTGCAACTTTGCAGTCTTCACCTTCTCCATGCCTTGATAGGGAGTTTTGAGAATATCCCATGCCTCTTTGGATTTTGTTGCTTCTGCAATCCATGGGAAAACACTCGCATGTATTGATTGGAAGAGAAAAAATAGGGCTTTGGCATCCTTCTTCATGTTTCTCTTCAACTGGTCTCTCTCTGCTACTGTCAAAGCATCCAATGATGCTGCATCTGCAGGTTCATCATAGCCAGTTTCAACCAGCTCCCATATTCCTTGAGAAGAAAACAATGCTTTCATTGTTATGGACCAATAACTGTGATTTTTCCCATTAAACTGTGGCAGTTGGGAATTTGTCAAACTAGTTCCATCATCTGCCATCATAACCTGTATAAGTAAAGAAAAGACACTGACTGTATAGTAAAACAAGAAAAATACTTTCTCTGCTGGAGAAATCTGTTCAAATAAGCTTCTTACAGCTCCTACAGTGAAAAAAAAACTCTGTTTATGACTCACTGAGTGCCTAGACTAGCTTTGATACCATGATGGAAATTTCTGATAATTTCGAACAAAACAGAGGAAGAAAAGTTCCTCAACTCAACAAAAAGAAATGAGAGAAATCTGGACAAAGAAGATATGGAGAAAAGCTCTGCTTTATTAACCATAAAAATGACAATAAAAATTACAAACTTCTTCAGAACTACAGTTCTGGAATAACTAAAAACTCCATAATCTGTTTTTACAAACCCTGTTTTTTAACACAGATTCGTGTTTCACCATCTGGCAGATAGTTGCTGAAACACCACACAGTCTGTTGCTGAAACACACAGACAGTTGCTGAAACAGCCTGTAGAATGCATTACTGCTCCAAAACACATCGACCCTGTTTTTCTTATGTTTTTCCTGCTCTGCCTTCTTCTCTATCTTTTTCTATTTCTCAAACTCTCTAAAATTAAAAAGAACTGTTGTTCATTACATTTATAAGTGAAAAACATTTTTGACTTATAATATTTAAAAATACAAAATATCTTCTAAAGCTTATCTGCGTATTAAATGCAGCAAGCGGTGATGCCTTTTGAAGAAATGAAGTCCGCTGTTACAGGGACATTTAATTCTGAAAATTTAATGCACAGTAATGTGCAAAATATCAAGCACGAATTTGAGGCATCCACCTTGCTGAAATATCTGCGGCAATCAGATTTTCTGTCCAGCTGTTTTATGTTGTAGTTGGAATTAAATTCCAACAATTAATACATTCTATTAACAAATTAAATCAAAACCTTCACACTGCAAATGGAAATTAAAATGTGAAACAGTATGCAGTTGTGGATGTGTTCTTGTCGCATGTAAGTTGGAGTTATGGTGGCTTTATATAATTGGTGGTTGTGCATCTAATATCCTGTAAACTAGAATTATGTCCAAAGCAACCAAATTATGTGAATCCGTCCAAAACAGACAAGGGCCTTTATTTGAATACTCTTAATCAATGCATAGTCTTTCCCTAGTACAACATCTTTCCATTAAATATATTTCAATTAAACGACTCAAACAAATATTAGACTCCAAGAATTATAATGTGATGGTCATCCCCGATCGGGGTGGGAACAAGCTAGCAGGACACCACTACAGGCTACCACAGCCTCATAGTGGCCAGCCTCATATGCTTATCATTGCATTAAGTGTTTAGTAGGACAACCAGTATCACGACAAGATAGGGAGGGTTTTAGTTTCTTTTTCCTATCTCGAGAGTTCATTCCTCTGCAAGCCGAAGAACAGTTTCGCACGGTGTCAAGGAGGTAGTAGGAGCGGAACGACCAATTCTTGGCAACTGGGTATGTTATGGTTCCTCTCATTATAGCTTCCTTACTCAATTTAACTCTGCGTCTTTCACCATGGTCTCCAGAGCTTCTAAATTGCTATGTAGAACTGTCAACGATTCATGTTCTCTTTCTGGGGTTTTCTTGTCTACATGTAATGATCGAAGGGATCCATTTTCATATCAAGCCCTGTTTTCATAGTCTTGGGTTATATTTAGTCTTTACGGGTTTTAATCTTTGTCTTTCACCCATTATTTTTTGTTGTTCTTTTCATTTTGGGTCTCAACTGCTCGGATGTTCTCCGTTGCCTTTTGGTAATGAAAATATGTTGTGCCCTCTGTTTGGGTATCTCTGCATGGATAGTAGTACTGAGATTATTCATCGTGGGGTTATTCGAAGTCTCAGTAGTAACGCTAAATTTCAATATTTGAATTGTACTGTTGCTCTGTTTTCGTATTTTCCTCCATATAGGTTTTCTATCGGTCAAATTGTAAACCCTGCATAGACCTGGGCGGGCGTCATATTTTCTGAGAAGTTGGCTAGGTTTTCTTATTTTTACAGTCATATTTTAGCCTTTAAAATAATCAGGTATTTTTTACCCCTTCAAAACTTTTACTTTTTTTATTATCCTGTCCTGGCTCAATTTTGCAAATGCCGGTCGATGCTTTGGTCCACTCCGGCAGACTTCGTACACCGTTTCCCCGTCGATTTTTCTGCTGAAATCTCTCTTGGGATTTCTTAGTCCTTTATTATTGCGTTGTTGTTAACCCATTTCCAGCTCGTTCCTCACACCCTTGATGCATTTTACCGCTTGTAGTTTTTAGGGTTCAGGTGATTGGATTAAATCCTGTTCGGGCGCTACCGTTCAGAGTTCTATCCCCAGCCCTCTTGATTTTTTTTTTCAGACCCCTAGGTTTTCGCAGTCGTGAGGGTTATACTAGAGGTTGCATCTTCTTATTTTAATTGGCCGCCTGGAATCAAGGTTTCTCCCTTCGTTCGCTTCTGCGCTCGGGATTTTATGAATTCTATCATCGTTACAAGGACGTTCGACTCTTACTGTCCTCTCTGCATGTTGTTTAAATTGTTATAATGCTTCCTCCCTTTGTTTGATTCGTCAACATGGGTATATGTGTCTAATTGAACCAGGGCACTGTCTTTCGATTTCGTTTTGAACATCCGTGACTAGTTAGGTCTCTAATATACTTCTAACGACCCCTTTTTCTTTTCAGTTGTGTTGTTTACTTATCCCGATTGTTTATCGTTACGCCTAAGAATCTGGGTTTCGAACCCTGAGATCATGGAGTGTGTTATTCACGGGAGATGTTTAACTTGGTGTAATG
Source organism: Pinus albicaulis (assembly GCA_034641835.2). Classification (NCBI taxonomy): domain Eukaryota; kingdom Viridiplantae; phylum Streptophyta; class Pinopsida; order Pinales; family Pinaceae; genus Pinus; species Pinus albicaulis. Next base: position 76,838,721 of record CM076579.1, on the reverse strand, counting down.
CCAGTTTAGACGTGCCTACCCTATCGCCGGATTCAGGGTATTTTCGTCGGTTCCCTTTGGTTCATTTTTCTTCTAGGACGTCGACTCCAGAGATATTTGATTCCACAGGTGTGTTTCTTCAGCTAGATATTTACGCCGTCTTGCTATTCATTTGTATTATTTTTTTTCTACTCTTACCTGGTGTATTTTCCCCTTTTCAGTTAACCGGGATCTCCGCCCTTGCGGCTTCTTACCCCATCTGTTATGTCTCGGTCAGGGTTAAATCTGCGTCCTACTCGTGTATTGTAAATCGTTTATCACATAGGTCCTACACCTTCTTCAATGTTCATTTTACCTTCCCACTATGATTGACAGAGTTTTGGGTCACTAATGTTTCATTTCACGCCCTACTCAGTTATGTAGCTCTGGTTTTATGCCTAACAGTCACGGCTCTTCCAACTATATGTACTGTTACAAGGCGCTTGTTTACTTTCCTGTGTTGTAGCTGAGCACGGAGTTTCTCGTTCTTGTTTTAACTGGTTCATCTCTTTTGTTACAACTATAACACGACTTTAACGGAAGAATGCTATAATTTAACTCATTAAGTCTAACCCATCTCACACACCTGTAGGTATTACTAGCCGGTAATTAACTAATTTTACACAGAGATAGATCGGCACACACACAGAAATACCGTCTCTATCTCTCCATGTTTCGCTTTTATTAATGAGGAAAATGTAGTGTCGCTATATAATCTGTCATTATATGTATAACCGTAACAATGGATTTTCATGAATCTGTGTGAGCTCTATATATATATATATATATATATATATATATATATATATATATATATATATATATATAGTGTGTGGAAGGATAAAGCTCGGTAATGTATATATATATATATATATATATATATATATATATATATATACTGTGTGGAAGGATAAAGCTCGGTAATGTCATTTTACTACTTCGTTTAACACACGCAACCAAATGATTACCAATTATAATGCGTTACTCATTTCTAATCTTTCTCATGGTCAAAAGAATTGTGCATGTACCCTCGAACTTGAGGTTACATGATGCATAGTTTTATGATGCGTATGGTTTTATGCGTATTGTTTTACATAATGCTTATGGTTTTTCAGGATGCGTACGGTTTTATGATGCATAATTTCCAGTAGCCCTCCATACACTACTATATTTTTTTATACATAGCAATACGTAATATTTTTGGTTGGTTTTATTTGAAATTTCGAGTTTAACACTCGCACCCGTGGGAGTTTTCGAGAAGTCAGAAATTTCTTTGCAATATATAATGTATTAATTTAACATCGGATCTTCTCATAATGTTTTATAACAGATTTAACAAAGTGATTTGTATAAAATCATATCACCTTTCGGCTACAGCGTATATGGTTAAATAGAGGAGGTTGTACTTAACATTTTCTATTGGTGTATTGCACTTTTATATATATTTACATATCATACAAGTTTAACTCTATTTATACTAGCAGAATTAAATCTTATTGTGTGAAATTATTCAATAAAGCCTTGTAGTAGTTTAGCATATAATCTTGATCATGCAAACCACAGTTATATTCAAGTTTATTTCCAATACTACTTTGCATTTCAGCCTTCAGCAGTAGGTAAAATTTTATTAATAGTACTAACACAGTATGTTCACTTTGGCCAGCTTTGTACTAATAAAGAAGGTAAGAATTTAGCCCTTGTTTACTTAATCATACTCATAATTGAATATTACTAGATTTAGAGCACTTAAGCTAAATCATCATCTGTGAAGAACTATGTATCCTCAGATTTAAACCACCTAGGTTTAGAGATTCTGATGGATTCCTCGTCACAGATTTAAATTCTAAAAATATACGGAATTATAAAGGTGAATACCTTATAACTAATTCTGTTAAATGTAGTATTTATATGCAAATAAACCATTAATTTTTATATGTAGCCAATTCATACTATCTAAAGTAAACACATTCAGAATTTTCAAAAATACATACCACTCGTGAGATAGACCAACCTCCCAACCTTAGAGTCCTTCTGTCTCCCAGAACTCACCCCCGAGCTGAGATCACCTCCAACACGGACCAACCACTAATCTGTTTAGGAGCAGCTTATTTAAGCTAATGTTCCCCAAAGCATGTTTCTAATTCTGCATCCAGAATAGCAGGATGCTTTTCTTCCTATTTGCCTAGGCTTCCCATTTTAGGGATTCTTTAAAGTTGTTTTATGCTTTTCCTCAACTTTTCCAGCTTTTCACCTCTTCCCAAATACTTTCCTCATCATTGGGGAAACTTAGATTTTTACTCAAAATCTAAATTAGAAATAATTCCTTTCAAGGCTTTTTGAAAGATTGTGGGGAATTAGTTGCCTTATCCATCCTCATGGAATTAACAAGTGATCTCAAAATCTCATTTTGGTCCATCTGCAAAAAACCATTTTATTCATTTCCTTAATTTAAATATTTAATTACATTCACAATTTACTTATCCTTTGGGGTCCACTCCCCTTAGGATTAAAGTTCAAATGTCTAGCTTTGAAATTCAACACATAAATTGGGGGTGTTACACTCTAGGATTGATGGCTTCTTGCAGTCATCAGGAAAATCAATGAATCTACTATTTGGAATTAAATTGTTCAACTGTTCCAAGTATCCTATGCCATATCTGGGCATGCCTGGTGGTCTCAGATTTCTGAATATTTCTGTAAGTCGGGGATATTATTTTTCCAAAAAAGGTAGGCTATGCATCATCAACACATGGACAGACTCGTGAGTAAAGGGAATGTCTGAACATTTGGGATTAGGACATGGATTGATTGATGTAGAAGGTGGGGCTTCTCCAGTCCTTGGATGATGATTATAATGTAGAACAAGTTTAGCAAGATAGCTAAGATTTAGATTTTATTTACAGTTTGGACAGATGAATTCTATAGAAAAAAAAAAAAACTAATTGGGAATACTCAAATAATTCAATATGATGACAATGAATAGAAGAACGAGAAGAGAAAGCAGTGTCAATTTCTTTAGGATTCCTATACAAATGGGAATTTCTATAGAGCTAACTTATTCTTCTGCGATTTATGGTCAATCTTTTGGGAAAATAAATTACAGCAAAATATTCTTTTTCTTCGAAATTGGCAGAAGTAATACTCTACATACTAGGAGGCTTGGGATTTTGAACAATCTAGTGTTCAGGGAAAATCAAATCTTCCCATCGGATTATTTGGTGTTCAACATTTTTCTTTTTTGAATCTGTAAGAACTACCACACTAGATTTGCAATCTTGACTCAGAGTATGGAAGACTGCAAGATATAGGGTGTTGGTATGCCCGAAACACCCTCTTGTCTGAATGGATATATTGTGTCTCTTTTTTCTCATATCAAATCCAGATGTCTGGATCTGCAACTATAATATGTCTTTTATATGCTCATCGAAGACATATACAGAGAAGTTAGGATGACAATCAAAATAAACCAGGCCATTCTACAATGGAACAACTATTCCTCCTATCAATGATTCAATATACTTATTATGGGTAAGATCTCTGACCGTGGAAAGTACAAAGGTTTCTATCCCTCTATGGGTCAAATAATTTATTCCTACCTGAATACATCCCAAATGAAGATACTGGGTTTTTAGCCTTTTGTCTTCTTCTTGAAGAATTTTTGGATCAAGGAGAGGAATGGATTGCACACAATGAGAATTTTCTTTAATTTGGCTTATGGTTTCCTTTATGGATATTCTGGTAGCGGAAATTATATGAAATACAGACAAATCAGAATATACATCAGATGTGGTATAAATATAAAATTAATATGAATATTTTTTTTTAATGTTTTTTTTTTAATAAATGGGTACGGATGGCCTTTGACATTTTTGGTGGCATAAATGGGTGTAGGGGTGTCATGTATCGGTGTTGTTAGTCTCCACTAGAAATAGTGAAGTAGAGAAATATGCACTACCCAACATCTAACTTCACGCCTTGTATGTACTAGATGATGCCAAGGCCAAGCTCGACTCCATTTTCCCACATACTATTTCCTGTGCTATTCTTGCGATCGCTACCATAGATGTTGTAGTTTTGTTATACTATAATATCCTCTCAATAATTTTGATAAAATTCTAGACATGTAATGTATGTATGATTAATTAATAATAAGAGAGTAAAATTACAATATTTTTTTATGGATAAAGTTGAATCAAACAAAACATATCCTTGATAAAGCAAGAAAATATCTCTTTTATAGAGGAGCGAGCACTTGATTGGAATATTTTCCAGCATGTGAAAGTTATCGATAATGGGTAACCACATTTTGGGTAGAGAGGAAGACATAAAGCAAACAAAGAGATAGGAAAAACTAACTTAACACATAGATTAGATAATATCTTTACAAACTTTTATTACAGGAAGCTTTGCCTTGCCTGGCTTGACATGCTCAGACAAAGGCATGGCATGTAAATTTATAGTTGTAAAAGGCAATTCAACAATTATTCATGTGAAATATATGGTTGTCTTTGGAGCCCAAAAATTCAAAAGGCGGTGACGGCGTTGATCAGTTGGGACTGCGTGGATGGCAAGGTTATGTTCGGTGTCATTGTTGAATGTGGATGTCGACCATGCCTATACATAACTCATGCTTACTTCTTGGTATAATCTTAGTGAGCATATCAGCAGAGTTCTTATCTATATGGATCTTTTCCAAAGATAACTGCCCTTCCTCCAACACATGTCGGATCCAATGGTACCTTAAGTCAATGTGCCTAGTTTTTGAGTGAAATGATGGATTTTTGGGCAAGTGAATGACACTCTAACTATCACATTACAACACATACTTGTTCTGATTGATTCCTATCTTTCCTAGGAATAGTTGCATCCACAACATTTCTTTACAAGCCTTTGTTGTAGCTATGTACTCTGCTTCTGTTGTAGAGAGAGCTACTATTCTTTGTAGCCTTGAAAACCAAGATACAACTACACCTGTAAATGTGTACAAATAACTTGTAGTGGAATTTATAGTGTCGATATCTCCACCCATATCTGCATCTGTAAAACCTTCAAGCATAGTATCATTATGACCAAAACATAAGCAATAATGACTAGTACCCTTCAGATACTTGAAAATCCATTTTGCTTCTTGTGAATGTTGTTTTCCTAGATTTGAAAGGAATTTTCTCACAAATCCCACTGAATATGAAATTTCTGGTCATGTGTATACCATGGTATACATTAAGCTACCTACTATTGAAGCATAAGGAATCTTGCTCATTTCTTCCTTCTTTTTGTCATCACTGAGCACTCAACTTGAACTAGGCTGCAAAGCATGTACCAACTGGCTTGGAATCATTGATATTAAACCTGTCAAGCACCTTCTTGATATATTTTTCTTGTGACAACCACAACCTTTTTTTTTCCCTGTCACGCATGATCCTCATGCCCAATATCTGTCGTGCTGGACCCAAATCCTTCATTGCAAACTTTTTTCCCAAATCCTTCTTCAACATATTGATCATAACCTTATCATGCCCAACAATCAACATGTCATCCACATATAACAATAATATGAGGTTCTTTCCTTGACTATACCTCTTTATATAGACATAATGGTTAGCTTCCAACCTGTGAAAACCATTTCTAACATGAATGAACCGAATTTATTGTACCATTATCGAGGTGCTTGATTCGACCCATAGAGACTCTTCTTCAACTTGCAAACAAGGTCTTCTTTTCCTTTTTATATGAAGCCTTCTGGCTGCTTCATCTAAATTTCTTCCTCTAGTTCTCCATGAAGGAATTTTTTTTTTCCATAACCTCTCACATTCTAAGTATAAAGCAACAATAAGACCAAGAATGACTCTAATAGAAGACATTTTAAAAACATGTGAGAAAATTTCAGTGAAGTCAATACCTTCCTTTTGGGGGAATCCTTTCACCACCAACCTTTCTTTATACCTCTCCTTCTTTTCATCACCTTCATTCTTAATTCTACACCCATTTGTTTTGCAAAGCCTTTCTACCTTTTGGGAGATTGATCAACTCCAAAGTTTTATTTTCCAACAAAGAGTTCATTTCTTCCGCCATTTCTTTCTTCCATTCTTTACTGTGCTCAACTTTACAAGCCTCTTGAAAACAATTAGGCTCACCTTCATCAGTCAATAGGATATATTTTGAAGGAGGATACACTTTTGAAGTCTTATGAGGCCTAGAAGATCTACGAACCAACTGTGGTGGTGGATTATCAGGTTGAATCTCATGTAAAGGTTCCTGCAAGATTCCTTCTTCTTAGTGTTCATCACATTCCCCTTGATTTTCTTCCTACTCTTGATTTTTCTGCACATTTTCCTGCATTGGTGGGGTGCCTTCATGCTGCTCTTCAAACCTATCGATAACTTCCTTGACTTCCACCTTGTCTATTTTCCTCTTAAACATTTTTGACTCATTAAATATAGCATCCCTGCTTCTAATAATTTTAAGTTTGATTGGATCCCATAGATGATAACCAAATTCTTCATCCACATATCCCAAAAAATTAATTTCATCGATTTATCATCTAGAGTAGTTCTAATTTCATTGGGAATATGTACAAATTATTCACATCCATAGATTTTAAAATGAGAATAATTCAGCTTCTTACGATTCTAAACTTCTTCAGTCATGCCTCCATCTAAGGCTATAAATGGAGATCTATTTATGAGGTAGCAAGTTGTGCTCACAGCCTCTGCCCAAAAATTCTTGTCCAAACTAGAATTGGACAACATGATCCTTACCTTTTTCATAATGGTGTGATTCATTCATTCTGAAACAACATTCTGTTGAGGTTTACCAGGTTCTGTATTCTTATGCTTTATGCCAAACATGTTACACTATTATTTGAATGTATTTGATCAATATTCTCCACCATTATCTGTTATTAGGCGCTTGAGAAATTTGTTAGTCTCTCTTCCAAAAAAAAAATGGAATTTTTGAAATATTTCAAACACTTCACTTTTACATTTCATGGGATAGGCCCAAACCTTCTTGGATGCATCATCTATAAATGTTACAAAATATGATGCTCCTCCTAATGACTTGATGTTAACTGGTCCAAAAACATATCAGTGTATCAATTGTAACACATTTTTATTTCTATCATGACCACCTATAAGAAATCAAACCCTTATTTGTCTACCATATATAAAATTCTCACAAATACGAAGATTGTAGGATCTCAAACCTGGTAGTAATTCTTTTTCCAACAAGTATTTTTAAACCCTTCTTGCTCATGTGACTGAAGCGCTTATGCCACATATGTGTTGAATTTCCTTCTCTTGTGAGAGAAACCAAGTCTAATTTTCCTACCATTTCCTTCAATGTAATAGTGTTCTTGTCTTGGGTCCTTTGGCCATGACCAATGCTCGTTTGCTAATTTTCAAGCCTCATTTTCCAAATCTTGTGGAATAGCCTTCATCATATAGTCGTCCCATAGAGATCAAATTCATGCCCATTTCTGGTACATGCCTGACGTGTTTCAACAATATATATTGTCCATTCTTCATCTTGATCTGGACATCTCCCACTCCAAAACTGAAAAGATCATTATTCCCCAAATGCACTCTACCATAATCACCAGGATTATATGCAACAAAACTATATTTGCATGGGGTTACATGGTTATATGCCCTGGAGTCAAGGATCGAATCAAAGATACTTCTAGATGCATATAAACATGCATCGTCTACTGAAACAGTAAACAACACACCACCATCTGTGACTACACCAGTAGTCTCACCTTCATTTGTGATGGATGACTTGTAATTTGTATTGGTCGGTCTTTGTTCCTTTTTTCCTTTCTTCAAAGCTTGAAATTATTTATTCATGTGTTGGGGATTTCCACAATGAAAGAAGATGAAGTTTCCCCTCCTTTATTTTGATCATCCTCTTGATCTTGATCATTATTGTCAGCCTCGATCAATCCTCCTACTATGATCAGCTAGAGCTAGAGCTTCTCCTCCCTGGTTTTTCACAATTGACTTGCGTCGCAGCTCCTCATTCATTAAAATGATTCTCACTCCCTAAGGAGCTTTCAAACATGGTGATTCAAAAATTGGCAGATGCACTCTCCTCAAACAACACATTCCTCACAGCTGGCTTGACTCGCGAATATGGCTATGATACCAGTTGTTGAGTAAAGAGCAGCAGAACATAACATAGAGAAAATAGAGAGAGACAGGAGAAACTAAATTAACACATAGACTCAATAATATATTTACGTACTTTTATTACAGGAGGCCTTGCCTTGTTTGGCTTAACATGCTCAGACTTAGGCAGGAAATACAAATTGAGAGTTGTAGAAGGCAGGTCTACAATTCTGCATGTGAAATATATGGTTCTACTTTGGAGCCAAAAAAATCAAAGGGCGATGACGGCGTTGGTCATTTGGGACTACGGTAGCCTCCTCTTTCTTCCCCTATATAATAATCTCATGTCGCTACCAATCCAACGAAAAGAAAAGAAGTGGAAAATTTAACATAAAACTCTACACTCTCAAAAACTTGTCGTTGTTGAAATCCCAACTTTGTCGTCATTTTTTTGCTCAACCAGGCAGAGAACAATGCAATTAAGAATAGTACTACACCAATTATAGGGAGCCACATTACAATTAAGTACACTAGTTACAAACTAGTCAATGTTTCTCAAAACTGTTCCAACATTTAGAAATGTAATATTTTTGCATGACGACGATGACTTTCAGCAAAACTCTATCCATTTATGTAGAGGTTCATATTTCCTCATCGCAACGATGACATTCTACAAACCTCTATCCATTTACACATAAAGGTTGACCTTCAATGAGAGTATTCGAACCACGTGGGTTGAGATAATTCAGGGTGTTTTTATTTTTATTTATTTTTTATTTTTTATTCAGTAAAATCACAATTTTTTACCGATAAAGTGGAAGTCAAACATAATATCTCTCTCCTAATTGTCCGGACTCATTTTTTTTCTTTAAGTTCTAGAACTAGAATTGGTTCTAAGGGTTTAGTATTTTCAAGTCTCGAGTATGTTTTAGTAAGTTGAGTAAATTTACAGGAAACCTGAGTGGGCTCAATGGTTAAGAACTTGTGATTTCTCTTGGGAGGTCATAGGTACAAAACTGATAGGTGGTAGGGTTGTGTATGGCCCGTTATGACCAAGCTAGAGGGATAGACATCCCGTTGGAGTTTGGAATCTAGATCTTTCCATGGTCTCCGAATGCCTAAGTCCTTGCAAAGTCATGAGTTACTGGTATATGTGGCTTGCGGGCTGTTGCATATACCCGAGGAGGTTGCTTAGTTCCCTATCTAAAAAAAAGTTGAATAAATTTAAGTTTAGTCTTTTTAAGTTTAGAGGCTTTATGTGAGTTTAGTATGTTCATTCTTCATTCATTTCTCGTCCTGAAGATGGATCCCCGTTGGGATTCGAAATGTCTACCATTGTTTTATGATACCATGGATAATCTAGATTTTTCAATCAACGAACACCACAGAAGTTTTAAAACCATAATTTATTTATTTATTAAGGTCTCCATGTTTTATATGTTAGTTTTATTAAATGTCTTTATTTAGGTTTATAAATTTTGCAATAAGTCAATAAATTTTCTTAAATGTGGACATCCATTTTAAGGAGGGATCTAATATAAATTGACAAAGATAAAATTTTATTAGCTGTAAATTTATTTTTAAAGTGCAAAATACAATGTGTAATTTTTCATCGTTTAATTTGTATTTTTGAATGAATTGTTTTTGTTATTAATATATTTTATTGATAAACCACATTGAATTTTCTATTATATATAAAATTAAAATATTTTCTTTTAATATTTTCTCTATATATAGATATATATGAAGTTGATATATGTATAAATCAATTAGCATAGACCTTAAGATTTATTTAAATCTCACTTTAAAATATTTTTGAAAAGTAAAAGGTTCAAATATCTTACAATTTTTTTTACTTCTAATTACTTTACATGAAATTATATTTAGTCATATCGACAACTAACTAAATGTGCATAGCATATTCATTTTTTTTTTTATTATAATTGACATTGTTTTTTATGTAGAGAATATTTAATCCATTTAGAAAATATTTTTTATTTTTTATTTTAAGAAGGATCTTAGCTACACTTTTTTAGATAATAACATACTCACTTCAATATGCATATCACATTATGAAGATTAAAAAACTCATAAAAATTAAATAAATTATAACTTTATTTTAAATTAAATTATTGGTAATAAATGTAAAAAATTTAATATTTAAATATGTAACAAGATGCTTAACCATGGAGATAAATGAGATTTGTTACAATACCATGACTTATGAATACTACATGCTCCAAAATGTCTACACTTGTCAAATCCATAAGCATGTTTATTTTTTAGTAGGGCTTCAAAATGTTAATTTAATTATTAATAATTATTAGGTGGGTGGTAAGGATTTAACATCCATAGAACATTGTGGAATACTTTTAGTAGTATTTGCAAATGAAAGGTTGAGATTTATCTCAAAAATAGTTGAGTTATGGTTTATTGAACATGTGGTATTAGTGTATTACAAATTAAGAATATCCATAGTAAAGTTGAGGTGAATCTCCATGGTTAAAAATATTGTTACATTTTTTTTCAAATGTATATATGTTTAATTCATATATTAATTTTTTTATAATTAATAATAATAATTGAAAATAAAGTTATAATTAAGCACCAAGTTCTGCTTCCTCCCAAAATGCAATTTTTCCTATCCATCCTTATTTGTTAGATTATAATTTTGTCTATACATAAGATAACTAGAGGCATCAACACTAGAGGCCTTGACTAATCACGATTGTTGGATCAAGGTCCCATGACTGCAATTTTCTTATAATTTTGTAATATTTTGTAATAGTTTAGTCTAGTGCAAGGGATTTTGGGCAGGTCAAAGCCCCCAATGAATTGTAATGGGTCAAAGAGTCTGTAAACCACAGTTTTCAGCCCATAGAGTAGCACAGGCTAATATGGTATAAATAGAGGGATAAGTTGAGTCTAGTAGTAAGTTTTGAGTGTGATTAAGCTTGGATACGAATCATAGACATTTGTTATGTGGATTTTCTGGGTAAAGGCTCCTAATGTCTTTGTGTGAGGAGACCCTAATTCCTGCTATGTGCAGACCCCGATGGCTGTGTGCATGGGCTGGTCAATAAGCCTGTGTTGGGGGGGGAATATTTGTAGATAGTTATTGCTATTCCAGGAGTATGATTTTTAAATTATCGTGAAGCCCGGGCAATTGAATGTCATGCCTGATCACTTTTCTCGAATTGAGAGTGGAGAAGAGCCAAATAATATAGAAGAAGGGTTACCCGATGCGCTACTCTTTGCCATCAAGTTGGTTGACGAGCACTTTGTAGACATTATTCACTTCTTAACCATGGGCATGCCACCTGCAAACTATTCAGTACAATAGAAAAAGGAGTTTTTGGTCTGCACAACTGATTTCACCATAATTGCTAGTCAATTATACAAACTCAGAGAGGACGAGGTGTTGTGAAGGTATGTATTAGAATAAGAAATACAAGATATATTAGTTGAGGCCCATGAAGGGGTGGAAGGAGGTCACTATGCAGGAAAATCAAATGCGTAGAAGGTGCTGAGGGCTAGGTTGTGGTGGCCCATGTTACATAGCAATGCCCATGCATACGGTCACGCCTGTGATGCATGCCAACGGACAGGGAAACCTTCACGCAGAGATAATATTCCCTTGCAAATGCACATAGCGTTGCAGGCATTCGAAAAATGGGACATAGACTTTGTAGGACCCATCAATCCCCCATGAAAGAATACAGGTGCATGTTACATCATTACTAAAACCAATTATTTGACCATATGGGTGGAAGAAAAGGCTTCAAAGGATTGTACTACAGATACCACTAGATCTTAATGAGCGATAGATGTACGCATTTTGTTAATGAAACTATTGAAGCTTTGACAAAATAATTTGAGATCCATCATGCGAAGAGTGCCCCATATCACCCACAGGTTAATGGGGCAGTGGCAGCTTTCAACAAAATCTTGGAACATGCGCTCACTAAGGTCTGTAATGCTGACCGAAGAGATTGGGATGTGCACATCCCCTAAGTTCTCTAGGCCTATAGGACCATAGCAAGAAATTGAACGGAAAAACTCCGTTCAAGATGGTCTATGGGAAGGAGGCCTCATTGCCATGGAGTATATCATCCTAGCTTGCGCATCGTAGCTTTTACAAACATGGAAAAACCTGAAATCATGGAGGAACACTTGGTGCAGCTGGTTGCCTCGGAAGAGGATCGGTTCATTGCTAATTTTCACCAATAGGTTTAGAAGGCTCAATAAAAATCTTCTTATGATCGACATATCCGACAGAAGGTATTCAAGGAAGATGAATTGGTGCTGCTTTATGATAGCCACTTTGTGCACCACCCAGGAAAGCCCCGTAAGAATTTCTTGGGTCCATACATAGTGAAAGAGATTACGAATGGTGGTGTGATCAGGTTGGCTACATTATGCGGAGACTTCCTACCCGATTATGTTAATGGAGGTCGTCTGGATCCTTACCGAGACAACTCGACGCCTACCAAATGACTATATGGTCGGAGTATCTATATCACGAGTGTTGCGTGCACGAGGAAGGAAAGGCGAAGGGAGGTTAGACAGGCATGCAGGGGTAGTGCACAGGTAAGGAGGTGCATAAAGGTACGATGGAGGCATAGGTTAGTGCACAGCTAGAAAAACTAGCCGTTGGAATAGTAGAATTAGGTGAAAAAGGGATTTTACCATTGAATGGAGCGGGTAATCTAAAACTAATGCATAATCTAGGAGGATGTTTTACCGTTTCTTTGATGGTAAGTTGCATTTAAGAGTAATCCAACCGTTTTTACTCATGAAAGACTATAAAAGGAGGGGTACAGGTCATAATTGGTTCCTTTTCTTTCCAGAATTCTTGTACCCTGTGCTTTACTGTGAATTCTATGTGCTATGTGACTTTTCCATCTGTATATTTGGGCAAGCTACCCCCTCTAATAGTAGGAACCCTGAATTTATATTTTGTGTAAAGATGACTACTTCTAACCCCGCCGAGTCATCGCCTATTACGGCCTCTATGGTAATTGCATCTGAAGGCATGTTTGAGGTAACCCCTGATGTTGAAGAGGTCATGTCTATGATAGCCAAGGGAAAGGGCAAGGGAAAGGAGAAAGGAAAGGAGAAAGCCATGAAGCGGACTTTGGTGAAGCTGTGCACCTCCCCTAGGATTACGCACTCCCCTTGGCAGGTGCCTCAGGTAGGCTCTCGCAATCTGTTGAAGCACCCCATGACATCCCAGGAGGAAGCTTTGTTGGTGGCTCCACTCTCTTAGCCGCCCGCATATGTTAAGCCACGAAAACCCACATTTCACACCCCCAAAAACATCGATGTTGTCCGAGAATACCTGCAAATTTCGCTGGTGCCACAGGAGGTCCCTTTGATTTGTGACATGTTTGGGAGCCTTCCCTCCATTAAGTTTGATGATCACAACATCGAAAATGAATACAACTTCCCGGATCTTGCCCCAGAATTGTATCTTGAAAGAATTTTGCACGACAATGTGCTGAAGGTGGAACCAATTCCGTGGGCACGCGGATTGGAGGCTTCGGGGATACTTAATTTGTTGCGCCTCACCCACCTTTGGCGTTATCTGATCACCAACCTAGTTATGCACTAGCTCTTGGCACTAATCTAGGATGGGTGCTTATGGATCCAAGGCTACATCCTGATAGATTCTTCATTAATTCACAGAATCATTGGTCTACGCATGCAGGGGCCCCACCACATGAAGGGATTCAGTAAGAAATATGAGGAGAAGGTCGCAGAAGAAGTGAGGGAGAGATTTAAAGTCAATTGCGATAAGAGGGGATTCACTGTAGAAGCCATCGCTGACCCATGAGTGTGCATGGGTACTTTGCTTCTCGCCTGTAAAATGATGCGCAAGTTCATGTTATCTACCATCCCTGCTTACGTGATTTAGCTATTGAGGCGGTGCAAGAAGGGGGTCTGCTACAACTCGTTGCAATACCACTACGAGGAATTCTTAGACAATGTGCATGAGGCACAGGAATAGGGGAAGGCATTTTGCTACTCATGGATTTTGTTTTTGATTGCCTTCATTGCGTGGGAGACACTTGATGATGTAGTGCTCCCTGAGCTCGAGCTAGATTTTTGTGAAGGTGTAAGGTATGTGAACCTCTAGGGATTGAAGGATTCAAATTTCATTGAGGAGAAAAAGGTGTTATGGGTATTGTTTAACCTTTTACTGGAAGCACAAATTCTTTCAAGGTTGTACTTGTCGCCCATGGTCTATGAAAAATACAAATGCATAGTTGAATTCCATGTCACCATGCACAATGTGTAGATCAGGACCCACAAGGTTCAAGCATGCCAAAATCTTCCATATATTTCCATGGAGGTGGAGATCGATCAACTCATCACAACTTGGCCACCGACATGGAAATTGGGCTTCAAATCCTCTCCCCCGGTCACAAAAGGAACCTATGGAAAGGACATAGCCCAGAACGATATTGTCCCGCCAAGTACAGCCAAGGAGTCTGAGGTGCACTCCATGGAGAAAAAAATGACCAAGGAAACCCTTAAGGATGTCACCAAGAGGGTGGAGCAAGAATCTCAGCGAGATGCGAAGGCTGAAGTGCTCGGTGGGGAGGGCACAGGGTCCCCATACAGAACAAAATGCACAGGCGAGCCTCCCAAAGGGCAGCGGAATAAGTGCAAGGCTGATTAGACTAGTGGGGAAGAATAGGTCACCTTAATAGAGGAAGACTTGGAGAAGGTCCCAGACACTGTCACTATTTCATCTGAAGACTAATGGGATGCCCTCGAAGATCAAGAGAAGGTCGCGGTGGAAGCCTTGTAGTCTGGGTTGTAGGTCCTTTAGTTAAAAGCATATATGCTTCAAGCGAGCATGAGCTAGGTGAGGCAAAGTAAAGTGAGACAAATAGCCACAGTTACATCCTTCGCCATAGTGGACGAGAGTAGGATCTACACCCTCTCATGTGCGGTGTTCACTGTAGTACCTCTGATCTTGTGCGAGAAAGTCTGTGCATGTTCTGCAGTTGATCTTATTGTTTCCAGACTCACAGGTGAGTAGCTACATGCTATCTACATATTCATCTCCGGTGAGCTCCAGCACAGAGAAATGTGGGCGCGAAAGCAACTAAGTGATGCCGAGAAAACCACTGTGGCCAAAGTTGCCGGAATTTCCCAAGCTCAGACAACACACATCGTGGCAGTTGCGTAGTCAGATGAATTATAACATCTGATAGACCGACTATGTGAGGGCATGCTGGCAGTGATTCCTGCCTCCACTACACCGAAGGCGAAGGTTGAAGGCTTGGTCGCTACATTAAAGGAATCTCGAAAATAGTTCCAAGCTGTTAAAGAAGACGTGGATCAGCAAATTGATGAATTAAAAGAAACGCTACAGCGAGGAATACCTCCTAAGGCACGCGCCGAGCGAGGCACGCTAGTCAAGGAAGCCACAAGCAACATTTCAGCATAGATCACCAGGAGCTCCAAATTTTTAGATACTTCTATGGCACTACGATCCATGGTGCAGTCCGATCCCCTCCTCTGCCAATTCAACCATGCATCAGAAAGAGTAATATTTTGAACATATGGAAGCTATCATGCCCACCCTCATGGCAGCACAATGCTTAGTGTGTCTTCGGACCACCCACACTCTCCGAGATTAAATTGAGGAGCTCTGCCACAAGAATAAGTTCCTCAGTGACCATCTGAAGCCATGGGCCTATGAAACTCTAAAAATTTCACAGGACTTATATGTGGTCATAAATCAGTTGAACCAGACCTTGGAGAGCGTCACTGCAGCTACTAAAGGACCGACTTCAAAAATTTTTGTTGACATCGCGCAGAATACAGTTGCTAAGAGTGAAGGCTTCTTGCCCCCTTTTTCCATTGTTTTTGAATAGCTCCAACCTAAGATGAAGATCCCACTACCGCTGTGACTCGGGACGAGTCACAAGATTGTGTTGGGGGCATGTTGGAGCAGGGTTCCCTGACTGCAATTTTGATACAATTTTGTAATATTTTGTAATATTTTAGTATCTCGTAGGGGATTTGGGGTGGATTAAAACCCCCAATGAATTTTAATGGGTCAAAGGGTCCTACCAAGAGTCAATGAATTGTAATGGGTCAAAGGGTTATACCAAGAGTCCGGAAACCATGGTTTGCAGACCATAGAGTAGCGCAGGGTAATATGATATAAATATATGGATAAGTTCTGTCTAGTAGTAAGTTTTGAGCATGATTAAGCTTGGATATGAATCATAGAGATCTGCTGTGTGGATTGTCACGGTAAGGGCTCCTTTTGGTTGTGTGAGGGGAAAACCTAAGTCCTGTTGTGTGCGAACCTCGCTGGCTGTGTGCGCTGGCTAGTATATAGAGTTCGTAAGTTGGATCTCAATATGAATGAATGAGAACAATGTTTTGTGATAGCTGATTATTTTTTTGTTATGGTTATTGGCTATGCTCTATGTCACTTCTAACGTTATATTTGCTTGCTAAATACTGATGATTTATTGATGCGCATGTGGATTCGATACTGTAAGAAGGAATGAGTGCATAGATATGGTTATGATTAGTCACCTTGATTATATTAACATGTTATCTGATGATTTATGAGCTTCACTTAAGTTATTTCATAGATATACTATTAAGGGTTTCTGTATTAGGGCTTCTATAGCGCATGTTTGTTAGATTTGAAGGGACCCACTTTAATTAAGTTTCTCTCTCTCAGAGTTCGAAAACATAGTTCCATCATCATCCCATACTACTACGGGTGAGACCTTGACCTGTGCAAGTAGGCCATTTCCGAAAGGGCCAACAGTATAAGGGTTTGTTGGTAAACCTTAAAATCTAAACCTGGGTCAAGAATCCTCAAACCAACAATGACGGAGGCCTTGAATCATGATATCTACCCCTTCCATTGCTACATCCCATCCATGCATCCCATCCCTACAATTCTCTTCAATTTTCCACCACTCTCCTTTGTCTATTTGATACATATTTGTCTTTATTTCGATATTATGATCATGATATAAATCTTTTATTTTGGAAAGAATTATAGGGAAAAGATGTACAAATATTATATGCCCCGCAGCTTGTGAAAAAGAGAAATAAATTTGACAAGCTCTAATAAGACAATTTTTGAAATAAGGACTACTAAAAGAAGAAACTATTTTAAAAAAAAATAAAAACAAAAAGAAACATGTTCTATATTTTTCAAATGACTACATGTGTACCATAAAATACACAGCACCTCTACAATGTCTAGGTAAATACAAAATAATTATACATAATCTTGGCTATGAAAATGTAGCCTACAAGAGAAATTCAATACTAATAAGTGAGGCTTGACAGAGTGAGTCTATTATTGTCTAGGGAACAAAAACAACTGGTATTGCGAATCCTCCTACTATTCAGGGAAGTCCAGTGAAGCTCCTGATGGGTTAAAGAAAAGTCCATGTTTTGTAGGAGGCATAAAAAGAGTGCATTTAAACATTGATGTGTGAAAAGATATGAGTATTATGGATGGGAGAGATGGGATACAATTTCTTCTGAGTTTTGTTTCTATGGAAAAGATACATATTTACACAACGTGATGTTTCAAATTGATAATATAAGTACATTTCTATAGTTTTATAGATTAAATATACATTTTACATTTTTAATAGAAGTACACAAATTAATATTTTATATAAATAAATTCTACAAAGTTGGAATTTTTTAATCTCAATGAAGTATTGGAGCCCCTCTCCAAATTACCTCCTAACATTTACCTATCTCTTCATGGTTACAAATCATGTTCCAATTTCAACATTGCAGTCCACCTAATTTTCAACATTGCAATTCATGAATAACCCAACTATAATTTTTCTCACACCAATATTGGTAACTGGAGGCACTCGCGAACTCAACTTTTTCTCAAATGTCTACAAGTATACCATGGAACTACATAATTCCTCTACATGGTTTAGGTAAATATAAAACAACTATACATAATATTAGCTATGAAAACACCATAGATCAATACATGTCAGCCAATTCCACATATTCTTCGGGTTGGAAAGACGAGCACCTAATGAAAAGATAACATAGAAAAACATATTATTAAGAGCAAAAATTTTCATGCATGAATGACACAAAATATTTCAATTTAGTTTGAAGACTCGTCACCTAGATATGGAAACAGGGAGATAGAATGATATAAATCAAGAAAATTCTATGCTTCCTTTCCAAGAAAGGAGCAGTTGATGATGAAGTGTATGTGATGCTATGATGTATTGTATATCATCAAGGATGAAAAATTAATAAAGGATGAAGTTTTCAATAGTTTATATAGCACGCTTAGTTTGTCCTCTTAAAAAGTAGTTATATGAAATATGTTTTACAACTTTAAAAGATGAGGATTGAAAATAAAGAAGGGAAACAAAATAGAACCTGAAGATCTAAATGGTTTAAATTTTACATAGATCGTTCATTTTTTTCTCTTCATATAACACAATGTGGCACCACCATCTGCAGGTGTTAAAACACTTAAAATATAAAAAAGTTATAGCACGCCTAAGTTGGGAGGGGTAGGATTTGTTCTCTCGACCTCTCCTTAACAGATTTCCAAGTTTACCATTGCACGAACAACTGGGCTTGGGTATTTCTGGCCAACCAAAACCTTTTAAACTACAACTTTTTGATTCGACCAGACCATAGGAGTGTCTAGCACATTGGAGGAATGTTGAGCCTGCAACAGAACTATGATTTTTGAAACAAAGAGAATGCCAGGCACAGAAACATGGCGTAGTTACAGGAGATAGAACCTTCCCCAGATGTAGGAGTGGAAACATGAATTAAAGAATTTTCCTAAGGAGGTAAAAAATCATTTATCAGGAAGGTATAAATTTTATAGTCAAATTCACAAAATTTCGCAGGGGATGTAATGACAATATCAAAGTTTCCATTTGAGCAACATATTTCTAGTCAACCCATGCAGCAGAATCTTTGGAGAATCAGAGGGGAATCTAAAAGATTACTATGGGCTCAAATTTGACAGTGTTGGAATTTGATGACTGGATAGTTAATTTTTCACCACTCGGTGCCAGAAATCTAGTGGTGCATTCGGTTTTTGCATCCAAGCCTTTCATTTTAGGCCAACTTCAAAAGTGAAGGTACATCAACCAGTGATGTCATGTTTTCTTTAATAATTGCTAGGATGATGTATTATTTTTAAAATTTGTCTTTGATGTTATGTTGAGGGATCATTATTACCACATTATGTGATATGTATTTAGTTTTTCATGCTATTTATTATTGTTTATATCCCTATGAAACTATGTTCAAGGGAAACTCATTGCCACATTGTGTGAGATCATGTTAGTTTTTCATGTTGAGAGGAAGCCTTCTTGAGTGAGAGTTCTTGTAAGTGGAATGTATCATGGAGAGACAAGCCACTCTGTTTGAGGGAATATGACCTTGTTATGAAAATTTTTTGTCCATGTACATCATCATCTCTTAACAAAATTATATGAAACAATCTCCATTATCTTGACACTGGGCTGAAGACGTAGCCCACACTGGGTGAACTCCGTTATAAAATGTCTCGTGTTCTTATGTTGATGACTCTCATCATGTTTCCTCTTTCTTAAGAATGAATATGTGTTCTTTTATGATTTTTTTATAAGGAAATTATAACAAAATCAAAGAATCAAAAGATCATGGCTAGATCCAATAGTTGATGGACCCGAATCAAGTTTGGTATCAGAGTAGTCTTCTCATTGGTGTGAATTTTGAGCGTGATTAAAAATTAAACGTGAAAAAATGGAGGATGAAAAATACATATATGAGGCCATGCTCATGATGTTCAAAATGGTGGAAATCATGTACAAATATTGTGAGAAGAGAATAGTGGAAGAGGAGAAATAAATAGCAAAGGAAAATTCTCCATCCACACCTTCTAGTGAGCATTCATCTTTTTCATTGTCGTCTTATCATTCGCATGAAGAGATCAACCAGATCCTTCAAGCACATAATTCCGAATTGAATATGCTTCTATGAGAAGAGAAAGAGGATAAGAAAATATTTCATCTTCAGTTACGAGCCGCAGAAGAGGCCTCAGAGGAATTGAAGCGCAATGAAGTCTTAAATAAGCCATCATCACTTATTTCTGAATCAATAGTTTAGGTAAAAAATGTAGATTTCTTGTTAGTTTCATCTTCACATGCTATTATTTCAATTGGAAACATGGAGATAACAATTATAGGAACTGGCATGATACTCCTTACCAATATGGGGTACAAAGGAGGATGACTTGGTGTTGATGTCCAAGGCATGACATAGCCATTGGAGGTCATGTAAATACCTTGATTTGTAGGACAATTCTCAAAGGTGTCATAAGCTTCTGAGACATTGTTGAAACTGTCGAGGAAAGGGAATGATGGGTACACATCACCAACATCCCATGATAACGAACATTGCAGAGAAAGAGTTGAGGCAATCTATCATCACCATAATCGCACCAGAGACAACCGAGAGAGGTATAAATAGTCTCAATATTCTAGAGTTCATTTTGATTACAATAATGTTGTTAATAATGAATGAAAATCATGGCATATAAAACTTGCAATTTTGTTAGTTTATGTAACCATGTGATTTCTAAGTGCTAGATGAGAATGGCAGCATGAAAAAATAATGAGGTGTGAAATGCCTCCTCAATAGAATAGGAAAAATCATGTTAATAAGAGCTAGAGGAAGAAGACTTATTGCAGTCATTGCGACAAAGGTGTTCATCAAAGAGATATGTGTTGGAGGCTTCATATAGAGTAACATATCAAGGACAAGGTGTCAGTGCATGAACCAATTGAAATAGTGGTTCGACAAGCGAATGCGCCACAGTGAGATGACACATTCACTTTGATAAGTGAGAGATTTTTCTTCTAGGTGTGATAGTGTGTCATGGCCCTGTTTTTGTAAATTATTTTTTTCATGTTAAACTGTAAAAGTGATGATGTGTTTTCCATCACTTGTTGAAAAAACAATGATGTTTTGGCCTTGTATTGATAGTTGGTGTATTATTTCCATTATGATGTAAACTTGACCACTGAGTATGGGTTAAAAAATCATGGAAAGTATAGGATGCTTGGGTCATGATTGGTCGTGTAATAGAGCATGTAATTTGTGAATATTTTACTACAAGTTTGCATAGGATGTAGGTTCATCACTAATAGCTTCGATGGACAAAGGTGAGGGAGAAGGAAGGGTGACCTATTAGGAACCTTGTGGTGCAGACAAGGTACAAAGTAGTTGCAGATTATGTTCATGCTTCTTGTGGACCAAAAGCTCATTAGTGGGGAGAATTTAGTGAGGTGGCTCTAGAGACCCCCAGGAGACTAAGAGGGCTCATAAATAGTCAAAATTAAAACTGGTCAGAACTTTATTGATCCAGGTGTAGAACGAAGTGCTTGTCACCCTGATTCCAACAGTGCAAAGGACACTCAAATCCAAGCTCGTATGCGGGATATAGAGCTCTTCAAAGTTTGATAAGATAAGGAAAAATTCGGGCCCAGAGGGTACCACATGGCATCCCAGTCAACAAGTGTGACCCAAACATTACATGGTAGTCATATAATGGCCTATTAACCATTGAAACTTGGTGCTCATTCATTGGTTCCTTGTCTATGTAGAAAATAAAATAATAATAATAATAAACCATATAAAAAAAATCCTTTTAAAAAATATTTATTGGTATAAAAGAAATTACATAAAAAATTTAAGTATGGTTACTTTATTAACCATATAACAAAAAAAAATCAAAACAATCAAATATTAAAGTCATAGTGGGTCAAAAAATCCAACGAATTAAATGAAAGTCATTAAAATGGTGTATATGGTATGGTGGGTTATAAAAACCCTAATCGTATTAGATCATGTAACATTAAAAATAAACGTTCAACCCTTCATACAACGCAATGTGGCACCACCATCATTCGATGCTGAAATACTTGAAATACAAAAAATTTACACCATGCCTAAGTCGGGAGGGGTGGGATTTGATCCCCTAACCCCTCAACCAATTGCCAATTTTACCATTGCACCAATGGCTGGGCTTGGTTAATTCCTCCCAGCAACAATCATTTAAAATTTTCATTCGACCAAGCCATGGGAGCATCGAGCACATTGGGGGAACATTGAGCCAGCATCAGAAGTATGATCTCTGGAACCGAGAGCAGGCCAGGGGCAAAACCGCAACACATTTCCACATGACAAAACTTTGCCCAGATGTAGGAGTGGAACCATGAACTGAAGAATTTTCCCAAGGAGGTAAAAATTCATTTTATCATAATGGTATCAAATTTATATTAAAATTTCGCAAAATTTCATAGGGAACACAATGGTCATATGAGAGTCACCATTTGAGTAGCAAATTTCTAGTCAGCCCATGGAGAATAATCTTTAAAGAATCACGGGGGAATTTAGAAGATTCCTATAGGCCCAGATTTGACGATGTCGAAATTCAACAAATGGATTGTTGATTTTACACCACTGGATGCCATAAATTTACTGGTGCGGTCCGTTTTTGTATTTGCGCCTTTAATTTTTGGCCAAATTCAAAAGTGAAGGTACATAAAGCAGTGATGTCATCCTTAATTTCATAATTGTTGAGATGGTGTATTATGTTTGAGATCATTGTTTGATGTTATGTTGAGAGATCATTATTGCCATATTATGTGAGATGTATTTAGTTGTTCACGCTATGTATTTTTTTTGAGATCCCTATGAAACTATGTTGAGGGGATACTCACTACCACATTGTGTGAGATCATGTTAGTTTTTCATGTTGAGAGGAGGTTGTCTTGAGTGAGAGTTCCCGTAAGTGGAATGTCTCGTGGAGAGAAAACTACTTTGTTTGAGGGCATAGGGCCTTGTTATGAAAAAGTGTTTTCCATGTACATCAACACATCTTAACTTCATTATATGAAGCGACCTCTACTATGTTCACACCAGGCCCAGAGATGTAGCTCGCAGTGGGTGAACTTCTTTATCAAATCTCTTGTGTTCTTATGTTTCTGATTTTCATCATGTTTCCTCTTGCTTAAGCATGAATATGTGTTCTTTGATGCTCTTTTAGAAGGAAATTCTAACAATATCACAAAAGTAAAATATTATGGGAAAATCTAGTCGCTGACAGACCCAAATCATGAGATTGCCTATAAACTATCCAACTTTCCCATCTTATACAACAATGTCTAAAACACACACACACAAACAAATATATATATATATATATATTTATTTATTTATATTTATTATGAATGAAAGAATACAGAGGTGACTATGTTAGAAAATTATATATGAAAGAGCAATGGAACACATAAAATATGCGGAAACAAAACCATAGAAAACATATAAAAAAGTGAGAAACATATATACGTGGTTCACCCAATTTGGGCTACTGCCACCCTGAACAAGCAGTCCTTCCTTTATATTATCCAACAAAATGAAGAGACACAACTGACAACAGATCCTCTTTAATATCCTATGTACTCTATCACAGTCCCTCTTTCTGTTTCTCGCTCATAATACTCATACAATACACAACTGCAATACAATACCCTCATAAAACAGAGGTGTTTCCTTCTAGGGAAAAAAACCCTAAATTAAACATAACTTCTACTGTCAGATCATCTGCCTAATGAATGACCTAGATTGACTATAAATTACAATATTTTACAAGACAAATTTACATATGGCTTTAGCTTCGAGGGTGCTGCCCACCCTGGACCCCCCACGAAGAATTTAAATGATGGGAGAAATTTCTACCTCATTAAGAACAATGATCCAACATGATGATACATCTAAATAAATAAGATAATCAGGCTCCACACCCAACAGACTCAACAGTTAGAAGAGAAACAAAAACAATTTTCTCACGAAGATGTGTAATTGATTTTATTCTTGGGTTTAATTTCCAGATTGGAGATAGGTGTAGTTTAATTCAAGGGTAGATCGCAATTCACAAAAAAATTCAGAATTTATTTACAACATTGTTATAATCCTTTGTAGACACATGTTTAAAACTATAAAAAAAAATTGTTTATAGAAGGAGGATGTGATCAAAAATAAATATGGAGGAATTGTATCAAAACAGCCTCTCATGTTGAAGGTACAAAATCATGATCTATTTCTTTATTTATGGGACATTTATGTTGGCATAATCAGAAAAGGTATTTAACTTCAACATATGCCTCATGATTTGTAAGGATCAAGTAAACAGCATTGCAGTAATATTTCATTGAAGCATGATCGATGAATGTCATAAAATAATTCGAACTTTCCAATGAATAAATTCTCATGGGCCCATAAGGATCAATATGTAAAATTTCCACATGCATGTTTTTTCTTCATCCCACTTTCCTTGTGAAATTTATCCCTATGTTTCTTATCAAAAATGAAACATTCACAATAACTCTTTCATGATTTTACTCATTAGATATACGAGTAGGTTATATAAATTTTGCACTGAGTATTTTAAATCCATGGTGAGGTGTGGTATTTTGATGTAAAACACTAGTATTTTCATTGTGGTGCTTATGGAACACACTTGCTTGATTTTCAAGATAAAATGCTTTAAATTTTGTTGAATGATATTTACATTATTTTCAAGTGCATAACATGGGTTAGATTTACTTAAGCCGAATCTATCGAATTAAGACAAGAACATGGAAAACACCAAAGAGATTAGTAGTAAAGCCAAATGTGATATTTTGAATAATTTCAATTATGATGAGGGAAACAATGCAAAGGTGAGTAAAAATTCAAAAGAGAAACACATACCATTTTTTCAAGAAGAGGTGTATTTGATGCTATTCTTTCTTTCAATTTCCAGATTTCAAATATGTTCATTTTTATTCAAGGGTAGATCTTAATTCACATAGAAATTCAAAATTTATTTAAAATTGTGATAGTTCCTTATAGACACATGTTTCAAACTATAAACTTTTTTCTTTATACTAATTAAGGTTGTCTAATTAAGGTTGGCAAGAATAAATAAGGAGGAATTGTACCAAAAGAACCTCTGATTTCAAAGGTAGAAAATCACGATCTATTTTTTTATTTACGAGTCATTCATGTTAGCATAATAAGAGTAGGTATTTAACTTAAACATAGGCCTCATTATTTGTAAGGCTCAAGGAAGTAGTTTTTCAAGAATATTTCACTATAGCATGGTCCTTGCCTTTTCTTGATATTTTTTTGTCTTTCAACAATTTTCAAAGAAGAATTAATTAGTGATATATGCCACTACCTTACCACATTTCCTTTGCAACATCTGATGCAATTGCTAGTTACGCGGTTATCTGTTCTCCCCCAACTACCACTTTGCCCCTGTTTGCACCGCCTGATTCATTGTTAGATTATTGGGAGTTCTTCCAGCATTAGATACCAACGTTTTAACCATCAACCAAATCTTAATTTGTGCAACCGTTCAAAGTTCAAAGAAACAAAATAGCCCTCTTCCTTTAGCCTAGGATTGAAGATTTTTAAGCAAAGTTTAGCCTTTGCATAAGGCAAGAGAAGGATTAACATTAATTCATCAGCGAGAAGAACCAGGACCGAGATATAAAGCAGTTCTGTGTTTTCGTATAGGGCCACTGTAATTGATCGGGGAGCAGAACTGGGTCCCTATGAAACATTTCAAGGTAAATTTGACTTGAATCAACATTTCTGTAATTATCTTTAAAGATGATTAATCTGAGGAATAAATTTCAGCGTTCGAATAACAATTCTTTGATGTAATTTATTAATTATTCGCTTTGTTAATGTCAACTTGATACATACTTTAAAAATTATGGCAAACATGTAATGTTTTAAATATGCTTGCCAAATTTCTCAATCACATTAATTAGATAATACCAGTTAAAAAACATCGATGAAGTTACAGGTCGACACTGAACCAGAAAAACCGAATCTTTTCAATTAAATTACTGACTCTAAGCAAGCCTAAATTACATTGTAGGAGATCGATCCTTCTAATCTCTAAACAAGCCTAAATTACAATGTAGTAGACTGATCCTTCTAATTCTCAACACCTAATTGTGTGTCTAGTGAAACTTGACAGTATTTTTGCTGCAAGGATATTTTTAATCTTTAAATTCATCTCTTTTAAGAGACACTAGTTTGCTTACGGTCGATAATGCTCAAATATTGTCATTGAAAGCACAAATCTGACTATAATATTTCCAATTCTCAACACCTAATTTCCTTTATAGTGAAACCATACATTATTTTCATTGTAAAGATTTTTTCAATATTTAGTTTCATCTCTTCGCAGAGCCACTGATTTTCTTGCTGATCAATCCTCTTTCACTAGTCGAGAGTCTCTGACATATTTCCACTCGTTCCTCACCACAACCTGTTATTCTATAATTAATATGACTGTTTATATAATGGTCGATTTGTATGTGGAAATATATCATATAAGCACATAAAATATTAAGCCGTGCAAATACGAATGTATTAATTTTTACTATATTATTCCATATTCTATTATTATTATTATTAAATTTTTTTGTTTTTCGGAAAAGAAAAACTAACCATAGTTTACTCAAAGATGGTTACATATTCATCTATTTGTGTTCCTAATAGTCTCAGTACAAAAAAGCCTCCTCGGAAAAGAGAAAAATATGATTCTAGAGTACACAAACTTCATTGATTGTCTCTATAACTATTGAAAACCAAAAACATTTAATTGTATTTGAGATTACTTACTCATAGATATTATAAATTTGTTTTATTATGTATTTCCTTTTATCTAATACTAAATGAAATTAAATAAAAAAATGAAGAAATATGTGGTCATATATTATTTGAAAAAATCATATTATTTTAATTTTAGTTGATATAATAAGTTTGTTTTATTATGTATTTCCTTTTATCTAACCAAAAAATAATAATATATGTGGTTATATATTATTTCAAAACATCATATCATTCTAGTTTTAGTGATTGTGATATATGAAAATTTTAATTTATATATTGAATTTCAATTATTTATGTTATTATTTAAAAGAAAGGAAAAATATATTTTATTGTAATAAGAACATAAAATTGTTTGATTATTTTATGTATATAAAATAATAATAAAAATAGTTATCATTTTTTTTCCATTTAGTGCAATGATAAATATATATAATATTAAATATTACTCAACTCACCCAAAAGATGTTGTATAGTTTTATTATAGATAATATAAACAATTTAGGATGATGTAAGACATTTTTATAATAAAAAAAAATACACATAAAAAGATTAGGTAATACTTTGTTAGTCCAGAAGATATTATCACTAAATATAATTTAGGATAACATAGATTGATTTTTAATTATACATAAAAGATTACACAATACTTTATTTGTCTAAAAAAATATTACCAATTATGATGTTATGATTCTTTATAATAAAGGAAGATTTAAAAATACCTAAAAACCTAACACTTTCGATATGACATAATTATTTTTCTTTTATCAATTAATATCAATAAAATAACTTGACTAGTGGTAGATGATGGTTTAAAAGACAAGTATTCTTCTCTAGTCCATCATTAGTTAACATCAATTAAGTAATTTGAATATTAGAACATGAAACATTAAAAAGGAATAATTATTATTGTTTTAATTCTTAATTTTTAATTAATATAACATCAATTATGTAATTTGAGTAGTGATTTATATTTCTACTAAGTTTTATATACCATTACTTTCTTATAGATTAAAAAATTTTTGATTTTTTTTAAATGTTGTTAGAAGTATCTTAAAATTAATTTCGTAATGTTCACATTTATAAAAATAATAAAAATTAATGGAAGACATATAAGTTTTATGTAGGTATAAGTTGTGACGAAGGGTCGGGCCCAACATCCTCTCCTCTTACATATAAATTTTATGGGCACCCTTTTAAAATATACGGTATGTAATTTGAATTAAACTAGTTTGTCCTATGTAAGATGTGTTTAGATTTATTGTCATTTTATTCCCTGCTCCTTTGGGGTAGGCAGGGACTATTGTAATCGTTTTTGAATTTTTTATTAGTATTGCATAGAACTTAAAGGTGGACAAATAAATTTAACGCTATGTTTGCAATCAATATTCTTTTGTCAACCAATAAGCTTAATTCAACCGTTGTCTCAACCACTCAGCAGCAGTTTTGAGATCTTATTTGGCCTCATATCAAGGCAAGGGCTATTGAAACCTAGGCTAAATGTCCATTGATACAAAGTTCTCACATAATTTTTCAGTTTGTATTATGTAATGCTAACATTAGTTAGCAAACATAAAATGTTTGCAAATTAATTTGCGGAAAACAACATAGTCCAAACTTTGTTATTTCATGTTCTAGTTGTAATATTATCTAATATTGTTGATATCAAAGAAACTGCATGCAACCGGCCTGGTGGTACAGTATCGTGTAGCCACTTGTACTTGGGTTCTGCTGAAGTACTTGACACCTACCCTCCGCTTCCTTGTGTTTCTATTGAGATAGAAGGCAGTTGTTAAACGCAACGATATCAGCTGAAGAAGGGTTTTGTACGATCTCTATGAAAGAGAAACCCACTTGGCTACTCAACCATCCAACCAGTCGTGCCATCCAGAATCGGGAAAGCATGGGTAGCTACGAATCGACAATCATCCAATAGGGGATGGAGCTGTTTTAAAAGAAAATAGTGCGATAGACGAGAGAATCCACCCCGTTGATTCATGGAGTTATAATTCACGGTATTCCAGGTTTCATGCCATCTTCTGCACTGAAATTCCATGTCATTTATTCCAAGTACACAAAATTCCCTCCAATACCATCTTGTTCAAAGAACCCCGTGCTACCAGGGATCAGATATCTGCAAGCCAAAATACAACGTTTTTAAGAGTGCAGAGAAAAGTAGAGCACGCTAGAATGAAGAAAATTAAGCAAGGGGAAATAGGAAGAAGTCCAAAATAGTTATTTCGATGGCATATGCAAGTAAGAAGCCTAGAGGCCATAGGTAAGTCTCTCTGATTCCTAAACCTTTTCATAGTTATTTGTGCGTGGTTCTGGGCTTTTGGTGCTTATTCTACTTGCTTCTCTCTTATCCGTAAGTAAATATAAAGATAGTGCTGGACGTTTCAAGGGTCACTCAAGAGGCACGGGTTTTTCCGAATTCAAGTATAAACTAGCATAGATTAATAGAAATTCATGAAAATAAAATCCCCATGACTAGATTCAAGCATAATCAGACGCAACATTCAAATACAAATATTTTCATAACAGATAACAACATTCATTTAATTACTTATTGGTTAGTGGGGGTACCTTGATGCTATTCATCCCTAGCTGTGTCATCTTTAATTAAATCCTGTACGAAACGAAACTGGAGGTCAAAAACTAATCAAGACGTTGATGGCTGCTTGTCAACCGACAGGAAATTATCTTCAAAACCTAATCTGGGTTAGGTACACACCTAATTCCACTTGTAAATCTCCTTTTCTTGTGTTATTTGGAAAAACCTCATCTCATGTGTGCTTAATATTATTGTATCCATAATAGCTCAACAGTCTTTATAATGGAATCTGGTATTTTGGTGCTAATTCATGTCAACTGAAACACGTACTGAGATTATGGTCAACTCGCTGGCCAAATAATCAGATTAGGTTTCGCTCATTTTTCCCATCTGCTAGAGAAACCATCAGTGGGAAGCATTTGCCACAGAATGGAGAGCGAAGCAAGCAGTGAGTATTTTCGTAATGGATGACCCTCTAAACCATAATATGTTAATATATGGCGTAGATCTGGATGAGTGATGGAATAAACATCGGACATATCCCATAATTCTCGCTCCCACCAGGCAACTGATGGAAATGGAATCAAGCATAGAAGCGGGAATGATGGTTCACCTTATATAACGAAGGTTGGTTGTGTTCCATTGTTGTTGCCAATAAATATCTATTGAAGAATTTGATTCATCACCGTGTGAAGCGTGACACCCGCTAGTGCTGTAATGCAATAAAGGAGAAGGAATTGGCTTCGCTTTCATATTACACTTCCATCAGTGCGGGGAGATTCCAATCTCTGATCATCTGCAATCTGGCACATCTGCAATCTCTGTGTATTGCTAAAATTTCCTAAACTTTAGCACGAGTCGACTAAGGAACCACTTAACCTGCAAGTTCCTTAGCACGTTGTGTACACAGAGATCAACACGATAACAATCAAGGAATGTATTGTGTGCAGCCATTCCAGAAAATTAGTGATACACGCAAGCATGTGGTTTGCATACAATGCTGCATACCTAGCGACATTGTAAGTTTTTCATATTGTTTATATATTTTTTTAATAATATAAAATCCAAACATTTTAATAATATAAAATTCAAACAAATGGCAACATGCACATCAAATTAACTTTAAACAAGATGGTTCAAGTTGTTTCTTTGATCTATAGTCTTGCTGGCGGCAAGGACTAGCTGCCCCACAGCCACCTTGTCTAAAGATGTGTTTACATTCATTTTTGTTTTCTTTTGCAATTATAAATATTCCCAGGAAATGATTTAAGTATTTTCTTATCAAAGTCTAATGATAGAAATAGAGGATCATTGAAGAACAACAAAAAAAAAACACAAATTGACATAAGATATATATAGTAAAATTCACTCAAAAAAACATGCACAAAGAAAATGAGCAACACTCCTAATTTTTTCTTCTCAATTGTCATGTCGTAAACTGAGGACACAGTTATTTTATTTATAGAGATTACAATTTCATGCAAACTACTCTTTATTTTTTATTTCATTTATCCAATAATTAAAATATTCTCCAATTTTATTTAAACTTGGGATCCATCTATGCAAAGAATAATTAGGGAACATTTTAAAGATGTTTTGGAGAATATTCTTAGTCCATAATATGAAAATCATAAAATGTGTCATAATATTTTTCTAAATTTTTTTAGATATTTAATGATTTTATATTGGTTTATATAAAGTTTTGGTCATTTTTGAGGTAAAATAATTTTTCATTATAAAATTTTAGCAAATCATTTTTAGAAAAAATGAAAATTTGACAAATTTTTTTCTTATAACAGGCAATTGAGATTATTAGCCACAAAAAGTTTCCTCATAGATAATTACAATTTATTTATTGAATATGAAAAATTTAATGGTATATATGTAGCTTATGTCTACATAATTATGGAACAAAAAACAACACAATTTACACTCACGATTGTATTATAAGCTGACTAAATAAGAAAAATAAGAGAAAAGAAAATTTTAATTTAAATAAGAATGTGTTTTATACAAAAAGAAAGAATGTGAGAGTCAAAAAATAAGTTACTAGGATAGAACATATTTACTTGTATATGTACTCTTCTTAGGGAATACTATATTTTCTCTACTATATGTAGAATAATTTGTGTTGTAGTTTGGTTAGTGTTTATGTAATTTATTTTTTATTCTAGTTAGTATTCATGTGCGTTAGTGCATTTTAGAAAGGACATAATTATTCTTTCTTAATTAATTATTAGTTAATATCAATAAAATATCTTGAGTAGTGGTACAAGATGCTTTAAAACACATCAATATTCTTTTTAGGAAATCGTTAGTTAACATTAATTAATTATTTTCAATAGTAAAACATTAAACTTTAAAAATAAATAATTATTATTTATTATTAACTGTTTGTTAATATAAATTAAGTAATTTGAGTAGTGAATTATATTTTTACTAAATTTTTTATACAATGATTTCATGTTGCTAGAACAATCTTATAACGAATTTAATGATGACAACATTTGTAAAAATAATAAAAATTAATGGAAGTCACATAAGTTTTATATTGGGTACAAGTTGTGACTAGGGGCCAACATGCTCTCCTCTTACCCATAAATTTTGTGGGCACCCTTTTAAAATATATGGTATGTCATTTTCGACTAAAAAATTTAAATTAGTTTTCCCTATGTAAGATGTGTTTAGATTCATTGTGCTTTTTAAGGATGTGTTTACATCCATTTTTGTTTTATTTGGCGATTATAAAAGTTGAAAATAATTAATATTATTTTATATTAATGGAGAAATGGTTACACAAGTTGTAACGTATCTGCTTAGTTTAGGATTAGTTCCTAAAATTTAGCAGTTTGGTTGCAACTTCCTGATTCTTAGTGATGTACTTAATGATGTAATTTATCATTCATGTATGTAGAGTAAACTCAGAGTGTTCTCTCTGATTGAGTGCAGTCTCTAGGTGCAGTACTCACCTGTGAGCTGCAACTCCTTCGTTTCAATTCAGTCTGATTTTTATCTTGGTATCAGAGCACAAAGTAGGGAGAGCCTTATTTTTTTTTTAGCATCATTGATTACAGAACTGTAGTGGTGGAGGTGTATACAGAAGCTTTCGTAGAATCAGGTGGACTGCAGTAGCACCTGAAGCTAGGTCTCAGGTGACTGATCATCTCTGAGCGGAAGAAAGGGTTGGCGCAGTTTCATCGCGAAAATTCGCGTCATTGGCGTGATTTTGATGGAGATAAATGCGCCAGTGCGCCAAAATACCCTATTGGTGCGGAAATACATGCGTTGATTTAGATTTGGGCGCGGTTTTTTCTCCTTGAAAAAGCGCCAGCCTCTTTCTCTTTGGGGAGGTCTGCAATTTTTTGCAGATCAACCATGCCCGATGGTGGCGCATTGAAGTTCCTGATTTTCTCGGTGGCAGTAGATCGGACTTGCCCGGTGGTGGCACATTGAAGTTTCTATTTTTCTCGGTGGCATCAGATCGGACTTGCCCGGTGGTGGCACATTTGAAGTTCCTGATTCGTCCAGAGGAGGCAAATCGGACTTGCCCGGTCGTGGAATTTTGTAGTCTTGAATTTGCTCAATGGTAGCAGATCGGACTTGCCCGGTGGTGGCACATTGAAGGTACAAATTTTTTTCAACAAAACAGTGGTCAGGATCTGGTATGTGTTGATTTTTTTTTTAGTGTGTCCTGCAATTGTTCAGTTGGGTAAAATTATTCATCAAATGATCAGAAATTTTATCAGTCAAATATGAATAACAGTATAGAATCGTATCTCCACGAGTCTGGAAAACTCGATGGATCTAATTTCACCAACTGGAAATTCAAGATACAAACATTACTTGAAAGCGCAAATGCGTGGTCGATTGTTATAGGAAATGAGTCGAGACCAGGAACAGCTGCACAAGAATAAGACTGGGATAAAAGGGAGACCAAAGCGAAGGTCATACTGAAGATGTCTATCAAGGACAATATTATCCCACATATTAGAGACTGCACATCGTCCACTCACATTTGGATGACGGTCAAGAACCTATACCACAAGCAGAATACAAACCGTGTCTTGTAACTCAAAGGCAAGTTGTTTGTGATGAAGATGGGGCAGAATGAGTCCGCTGCTAGATTCATTGCTAGAGTTAAAGACCTGAAGGAAAGATTGGGAGAAATCGGAGAGAAAGTTTCCGATTCAGATCTTGTCACGATCACGTTGAATGGAATGATAGATGAATATCAGATGTTCATCATAGGATTGGCAGCAAGGTAGAAATACCCTGCATTTGAAGAGCTGACAGGGATTCTTCTACAAGAAGAAGAGCGACGACAAAATCTGAAATCACAGAGCAATGATCTTTCTCTGATGGCGAAAAGGCAATAGTATAGAGGGAAGCAGCCACAATAGCAATAGCAACCACATCAGCAGCAGCAACAGAAAGGAGCCAACACATTTCAAAAGAGACTGTTTAAAGGTATGTCTACTAATAATTTTACCAGCAAGAAATGTTTTTACTGTGGAAAACATGGTCATCAGATTAAAGAATGTTATAAGAGGTAGGTAGACGAAGAAAGAAATAAACAGAGAAAGCACAAAGGTTACTTTGTTGTGTAAGATGAGGACCATAGCCACGAACTGTGACTATTTACAGTTGATTGTGCCCTTTTAGCTTCAAATGGAGATGAGGACGACATATGGTATGTTGATTCTGGTGCATCCTCACATATGACAGGTAAGAAGGAATGGTTTGAATGTCTTGAAGAAACTTCATGTGGGTCAAAAATCTATTTAGGAGATGATATTGGATATTAGATCAAAGGATATGGTGACATTCAAATAAAGTTACCTAGCGGTGACATTAGACGCCTTAAAAATATATTGTATGTGCCTAGAATTAAGAAAAATTTGATCTCTGTATCAATGATAACTAATCAGGACATGCAAGTTCAATTCTTTAAGACTAACTGTGTCATAAAGGATATCCAGATGGAAACAGTTGCAATAGGAGTGCGTTTGGGGAGCCTGTACAGACTATATGTGAAAAGTATGCCACAGCAAGCCATGGTCGCAACTAGATCGATAGCTGAAAATCTCTGGCACCAGAGATTCAGCCATCTTAATCTGCAAGACCTGATCCTACTTCAGAGAAAAGGTATGGTCGATGGACTCCCTATTTTCCATAATGTTCAGTTGTATTGTGATGGATGTGCATTAGGGAAAATTCATAGAGAAGAGTTCCCTCTCCATGTTAATAGAAAGGAAAGAGATATTTTAGAACTGGTGCATACAAACATATGCGGACCTATGCAGACTATGTCACTAGGTGGTGCATATTACTTTCTTTTATTTACAGATGATTTCACTAGATTCTCTTGGATATACTTTCTGAGTAAAAAGAGTCTGACCTTTCATTATTTTAAAGAGTTTAAATCCATGGTAGAAAACCATATGGGAAAAATCATAAAAATTCTCCGCTCAGATCAAGGGGGAGAATACAGGTTGGGAGAGTTCATGAATTTCTGTAAGCATCATGGGATTCTGCAACAGTTTATAGTGCCCCACACTCCACAGCAGAATGGAGTGGCAGAACGAAAGAATAGAACTCTTGTGGAGTGCGCAAGGAGCATGCTTCAAGGTAAGGGTCTATCAAATGGTTTTTGGGCAGAAGCTATTAACACTACTGTCTACTTAAAAAATAGGAGTCCTACTAAATGTCTAGGCTTCACAACCCCTTTTGAAGCGTTATTTAGATTCAAACCAGCAGTGAGTCATTTAAGAATATTTGGGTCAAAATATTATGTGCATATACCTAAGGTAGATAGGAAGAAGTTAGATCCTAAAGCCCTGAAATGTATATTTTTTGGATATGGCACGGAGTTCAAAGCATATAAGCTATTTAATCCTATGACTCATAAATTTTTTACAAGCAGAGATGTCATATTTCATGAACAGGTTGAAGAAGGAAAGGATGACTGTAACAATGATTGGCACATTCCATTGCTAATGGAAGAAAACAAAGAGGATGATGAAGAGAAGGAACATAAACAAGAAGAAGTAGCAGGTAATGTAATCAATGATGCAAGCCCGGAGAAGGCTGAAACAGACAGATTTGAGGTAACTCCCCTACCAAGGAGATCAAGTAGGAAGACTCGATTACCATCCAGATTGAAAGACTATGCATTAATGACAAACATTTTAAACATTGTAGAACTTGAAAATTATGAATAAGGAAGTAAATCTGATGCATGGAGGGCTGCAATGCATGAGGAAATTGAATCAATTAATAGAAACCATACTTGGGATTTGGTTGAACTGCCTGAAGGTAAAACCCCCATAGGATGCAAATGGTTTTATAAACCTAAAATAAATGCAGATGGGAGTGTGGAAAAACTTAAAGCTAGACTGGTAGCAAAGGGTTACTCACAACAAGAGGGAATAGATTTCAATGACACCTTTGCTTCTGTAGCAAAATTAAACACTATTAGAATGCTAATTTCCTTAGAAACAAAACATAAATGGGAGCTACACCAGCTAGATGTTAAGTTTGCATTTCTGAATGGTGACTTAAAAGAAGAAATTTATTTAGTACAGCCTGAAGGGTTTGTGAAAAAGGGGTAGGAACATCTTGTTTGTAAATTGAAAAAGGCACTTTATGGTTTAAAACAGGCACCCTGGTCGTGGTATGAGAAGATTGATTCATTTTTTGTACAACATGGCTTTCATAGGAGCTTGAATGATCGAAATCTGTATACCAAGTTTAATAAATAGAGGAAAATTATTTTGATTTCTTTGTATGTAGATGATATGATCATAACAGGGAATGCTAACAATCTGATCAAAGAAATCAAACGGCAGATGTCACAATTTATTGAGATGAAAGATCTCGGAAATCTCCATTATTGCTTGGGATTGGAAGTATGGAGAGATTCTGGACAGAGTTTTGTTACTCAAGGGAAGTATGCCAGAAGCTTGCTGGAAAGGTTCATAATGGAGCAGTGTAGATCAGCAGCAACACCATTGCAGCAGAACTTAAAGTTGAGTAGTGACGATGGTACTAAAGAGGTGGATGCCACTCTGTACAGATAGCTAGTTGGGAGTTTGATATATCTTACTACAACTAGACCAGATTTGGCATACTCTGTTAGTATGTTGAGCCATTTTTTGTCAAAACCACTCGAAAGTCACTGGGTCGCAGCAAAAAGTGTGTTGAGGTATCTTAGGGGTACTAGTAATTATGGTATTTTGTACACTGACAAATATGATGTTACTCTAGCAGGTTTTTCAGATTCATATTGGGCAGGTAACTTGGATGATCGAAGTTCTATCACAAGTTACGCATTCAACATTGGATCCGGGATCATAACATGGAGCAGGAAAAAGCAAAGCACTGTAGCTTTATCTTCATGTGAAGCTGAGTACCAAGCATTATGTGCAGCCACATGTGAAGCTATCTGGTTGAGAAGACTTCTCAACGATGCAGGAGAAGAACAAAAAGAATCAACTATTATCAAAACTGACAACCAGAGTACCATCAAGCTTGCATACAATCCATTTTTTCATAAAAATACCAAACACATCGATACTCAGTTCCATTTTGTTCGAGAAAAAATACAGTCAAAGGAGATATGTGTTGAATAATGTAAAACTTGTGACAATATGGCTGATATTTTTACTAAGCGTCTTGGGCACGTAAAGTTTGAATTGTTTAGAGGGATGCTAGGAGTTCAGGGTAATCCTTTCTCCATTAAGGGGGGGAGTTGAAAATAATTAATATTATTTTATATTAATGGACAAATGGCTACACAAGTTGTAACATATCTCCTTAGTTTAGGATTAGTTCCTACAATTTAGGAGTTTGGTTGCAACTTCCTGATTCTTAGTGATGTACTTAATGATGTAATTTCTCATTCATGTATGTAGAGTAAACTCAGAGTGTTCTCTCCATTTGAGTGTAGTCTCGAAGTGCAGTACTAACCTATGAGCTGTAACTCCTTCGTTTCAATTCAGTCTGATTTTTATCTATAAATATTTCCGTGAAATGATCTAAGTATGTTCTTATCAAACTCTAATGAGAGAAATAGAGGACTGATAAATTAATGCAATACTTCCATATCCATATTGGCATATTGTACTTCATTGGATTCTTTTTGCTTTAAATATTCAATGGACAGTTTGAATAAAGAGGGAAATATCAGATCTTAAAACTATTCTTATCACCATAATTGTTTTTTTCATGGTAAAAAATTTGTATATAAAAAATGGAATTTGTTTATAGGAAAACATGACATGTGTTCACCTATTTAAAGTAATTTCATGTGACTTATTGGTTGTGTAAAATATGAACCTAAAATTATAATATATATCTACTTCACTCAAGAAAATATGATTCTTGAAGGATTTGTTCACATAAAAGGAATTGACCTAAACTTAGGAAATATAGCTACTTCACCCAAGAAAATATTGTTCTTGAAGGATTTGTTCAGAAAAATGGATTTGACCGAAACTTAGGATATATAGCTACTTCACTCGAGAAAATAAGGTTCTTGAACATTTTTTTCACAAAATAAGTTGCTCCTAATAGAATTTTAAATTGACGTGTAAGTTATGGTGTTGTCCAATAATCCATTTACCAAAGGGACGAACATTTATAGACACTTTACAAATACAAGTTATAAAACTCATCAACTCACCCTTTTAAGTGTTTACAACTTTTTGTAGTCTCTTAAAAACATCCATGTAAATATTTGCATTGGGGTTCATGCTAGTACAATAGTTTTATATCAACATCATCAAGTCTAATAATAAAGTGTTGTGTGTCATCACCAAAGTGATGCACATCAACATGACGATATCATTAAGACCTATCCATTAGGTGTAGGTCACACCTAAGTAAATAGTTACTTAATATTTATTTATGGTTAAAATTTTCAAGATTAACAATCTATTTATATTTAATGTTCCTTTGAAGATAGTGTATGTTTTCAACATGATT
This sequence comes from Pinus albicaulis, assembly GCA_034641835.2. Classification (NCBI taxonomy): domain Eukaryota; kingdom Viridiplantae; phylum Streptophyta; class Pinopsida; order Pinales; family Pinaceae; genus Pinus; species Pinus albicaulis. The sequence continues at coordinate 76,800,330 of CM076579.1, read as the reverse complement.
TTATAATATCCTAACAAATAACCAAAATAACCCCATGGTTTCAGTGCACTATAAGAATTATGGTATAAATAAAGAACATTAATAATTTCAACCTTATGTTTTTTCCTTACAATTTTCCATAGAATTAACTCTTATATTTAATAAAATAATGGATAATATCTCTTTCCTCATAATCAGATTATGACCATACAAGTACATATGCATGAAACTAAACACCATTTAAATTCAAAATAAATATGTCAGATGTTTTTCAATTTTAACAATACAATTAGCTAATAAAAAAAATATTACTTAATTTACCATCATATTAGTTAATTTACAAAAGGCTATTAGAGCACAAAATACATGTTAATTTACCATCACGAATATCTTCTGTTCCTACTCTTACAACATCTAAAGGAGAACTATCATCAACAAAAATACACTTGGTTATATAATCATTAAGACTGGAGAAAAAAAATTCCATTAAATCCATATGATGACAGCCCAAAAGCCTCAAATAGACTGATGATTAAGTTGACATGTAAATTGAAAATTAATACGAGGTTTATAAAATGTAAAAGAAGAGGAAGAATCTAAATAAATAGTATGCCTCTTCATCACGGATTTTCAAAAGAATCATTAATCCAGCTTTTTCAAGAATCCATGTTTTTGCTAAACTACTTTGAAGCCACGTGAGAAAAATAACATGGTCATAGGATCAGTGAAAAAAAAAAAAAACAAATTTACGTAGAATATATGTGGTAAAACACTCGAAAGAGAAACATACAAAAATCAAATGCGAAACACCTATTTTTTTTCTCAATTTTCATATTGTGCAATGAGGACATGGGTCTTTTATTTATAGAGAGTACAATTGCATGCAAACTATTATTTATTTTCTATTTTATTGACTCAATAATTAAAATATTTTCCAAGTTTATTTAAACTTGGGTTCCATCCCTGCCATGGATAGTTACACAAATTTTAAGGATGAAATTTTATATTAAAGTTTAAAAATTTTGGCGAATATTCTTAGTCCATAATATGCAAATTATAAAATGTTTGGTAATGTTGTTGTCAAAAAAATTATATATCTAATGATTTTATATTAATTTATATAAAATTTTGGGGATTTTTGATGTAAAATAAATTTTTATTATATTTAAGCAAATCATTTTTAGAAAAAACTTAAAATTGACAAATCATTTTTTTATCATAGAATGCAAAATTAACTCACTTGCGAATATTACCCTACAAGTTTCCTTTTAGATAATTACAAGTTATTTAGTGAATATGAATTATAATTTAATTGTATATGTCTAACTTATCTCTACATAAGTATGCGACAACAAACAACACAATTTACATTCATGATTGTACTATAAGTTGAATAAATAAGAAAAATAAGAGAAAAGAGTAAATGAATTTTAATAAGAATGTGTGTTATAGAAAAATATAGAATATGAGTGTCAACAAATAAGTTACTGGGAACTAGAACACATTTACTTGTATATGTCCTCTTCTTAGGGAAAACTATGTTTACTGTATGTAAAATAATTTGTTTTGTAGTTTGGTTGAAGTTTATGTAATTTCTTTTGTATTCTAGTTAGTATTCATGTGTGTTAGTGCTTTTTACAAGTCTTTCATATCTAAGCCATCACATCACAATGACATTAGAAAGTTTGACAATCCAACTAAATGTTTTATAACCAATGTAGATTCATCTTAACTCTAAATCTATTATATCAATCATGTGCCAAAGAATATCAAATTCCTTGAGGTGGAAACTTCTTTTTAGAGTGAATATTTTGACGAAATGTTTGCACATTAAGTAACTTTATCCTTCTTCACACATGAAATATATTGAGTTAATATGGATCTATTGGTTGGGATCATGAATAACAGTGTGAAATTTTTAGATGATCATCATTATGTATATGTAGACTACATAGAGACTTTTCACAACCATGCTTACCTACATCTTTCATGCACCAATGTCCTTCTTTGATTCCACTCCAACAGGTTGCATCTTGAATCAAGTTAGTACATGTTTGTATTCAACGAGCTTGAAAATTGTTTCACAAGAATAACCTAATATACGAAAAAATACTTTGCTTTTGATGACCTTGTATTGTTCGTTTAAACAATAGTTATGCGTGAAAACTATAAACATCATCATCGATTTATAATTGATAAGTATTATATATTTTTTTAGTTATTATATTAATCACACTAAGACAATAACCGAGATTGGTAGAATAATTGATCTGAAACAGTAACATGTAAAAATGATTGTTCTTGCTGAATGAAATTATCCTTCTCTATCGACATGCATCGACGAATCAAATTACAATGGACATACATACTCCTTATAGCTTAGGAGGGTTAGCATTTGTATTTATTCAACTTTAATGAATTGCGACAATCATCTCTCTAGTTTCTTAGTAAGTATTAATCGTTCTTATACCAATCACTGCACTTTACCTTCGGTATCAAGTGAATAACTCTGCTCCATGAAAACCAGAAGATCATAGTTGCATTTTCTTAATTTTTTATTTAAATCCTTTTTATTTTCACGCCATATTCCTCATGTATCATTTCAACATCTTTTTTTGACAATTTTTACTTTTCATGGGGACAACCCTCTTTTCATATTTCATTACTATGGTATTTTTTATGTGTTACTACTCAACAACATTATTACATCTCATTTTCTAGGGAGCTGGTTAGTTTTGTGAGCGCATTAGAAAGGATCCTATCATACACTATTTTGCTGAGTCTCTTACATGATATGACATAATAAGAATTTCCAATCAACAAAATTTCTTCCTAAACACAAATATTTTCTTGAGTGATTATTACTCAAAGTTATCCTTTCACAACAACGTAGCAATGGAGTGGCTATGCCTTCGACTAAATTTTCTGTCCAATCTTATATTTGTGGTTATATTCCTATAGGTTTGTAATATATGGTTGTGCCATCCTAGGAGGTTTTCAAAAGGAGAACCCTTATGAGCACCCACTAGGAGTTGCAGTTAAGAGGAGAAAGTTATTCAATGGAAGGATTATGAATGCAGGCGGCTTTTGCATTGAGGTCTTAATGCATCTAGAAAATGCAAGAGTCAAAATGAGGATGGTATTAGATGGTATTAGAGGAACTATACATTGTTGTAAATTACTATAAGGATTTACTTCATGGAGGTAATTTTTTCATACATTCTACATGTTAATACTTATGGAAGTATTCTTGTTCTTCTTGTAAAATTTATTTCCACCACAAACGCCTTGCAAACTAAATTTTGATATTTCGTGTATCATGATAATTCTTGTAGCTATTGTTACAATTTACCAAAATTATAATGAAACATGAAACCAGTGGTTTATATTCCATTTTAAAAACACTTCCATATAATTATTTATATGTTGAAGAGTGGAAAATTTCCATTCTCATGCTCATCTTCTTGGCATTATTCTTCCATGTAAACCTAGTTATGTCTTTCAATATGGAGCATATGATCTAAAGATCATTATCTCTTGGTCTTGTAAAATCACGGTCTTTATAGCTATATCCTTCAAATATTCATGTAGGTTTATGTCCTTTGGATGGATTATGATAGATGTAAATCCTTGTGAAATTTAGTATGGTTGATATTTATTGGCTTTCTGTTGAAGCATTATATGAACTTCTTGTTTTAGCCTAGGGTTGATGATTTTTTATTTTTAATTAGGGTTTGGCTTCTTTTTCTCTCAAAGAGAGTCAAAATAATTTATTTTTTATCGTGATGGTGATATAGTTAGTGGCTTTTTCACACCTTTGTTATAGAATTAAGTCCCTTACATCTGTGTGTTATCTCTTTTGTATCATTCACATTGCCTTCTAGTCGTCATGATACACTTTATCAAAATTCCAATGGTACATGAACCAAGTGACTTAGTCGTTTTAAGAAAACTTTCATATAATGATTTGTGTGTGCAAGGGAGGAAAAGTGTCATTCTCATCCTCATCTATATAACAATATATTATCCATTACTAATTTTAACTCTCTAAGAACTTCTAAATGAAACATGAAAACAAATATTTGTTATTGGATTGTGTGAATAATCAATGTCTTAAACCATGTAGGGGGTTCTTCACCATGTAAATCATTGCAATGGTTTACTGAAATTGGTTTGTTGCTAGTGTGAGTGCAATTCATAATTTTTCTTTATAATTTCAGATATGATGTTCTTTGAGGAAACACTCAATATATTTAACATCATAAAATGCATTGTACTAGAGTTTCCCTTCAAAGTTTCATATTTTACACCAAAAGTTATGAATAATTGGGAGTTGATGTTTGACCCATTTTCATCTAATACATTATTATGTTTGAAATTTGTGAGGTTATGATGCAAATTTATATTTGAGAAGGTAATCATCATATTGTTCATGGATTAATATTATTTTATTTATCTTATCTAATGTCATCTACTGCCTTTATTTGATCAAAATATATAAAATATTTGTTTTGAAAATTAATAGGCAATATATTTTGCAAAGGTTACAGAATATATTAATTTGGTATAATATAAGTGATTTCTCTTTATCTTCTACCTTTCAATGGTATTTTGTTTACTATTTTTTATTTTCAATAATTTTTATGTAAAAATTCTTCTTTTATTTATGCCTAATGACGTTTCCTTTACAACATCTAGTGAAATTTCTATTTATAAAACCAGCTTAAGAATGATCAATTTATAATAATTACTTGTTTCTTCATGGTAGGAATATGTTTTTTTTCCTATCTATTAAAGGGCGATTCCTTTAAAGCACCGTCAAAATATTTATTTCGAACGTTTTTATTATTATTTACTCTTTCAATTAATTTGTAATTTAATTTTGTTAAATATTTAATACTTAAACAACACATTTAACATATAATATTTTTTTTTGTTACCTTTTAATACCGGTTGTATTTTCAATTATATTGAGTCAATCCATAATTGATACGTTCTTAATACATTTAGCCTAAGAGTTGTGTATTTTTTTAACCAACCTTCCAACTATGGTAGATTATTTAATAAAATTTTACTAGGAAAATATAATTGTACATAATGAAAATGAATTTTTAAATCCAATTTTTAAAGAACATTATATTACATTTTTAATAGCTTTATAATTTCAATAACTATTTTTAAAAATATATTAAAATTATAAAGCTAAAAATTACAAACTAAAATAAATTTTGTTAGAATATAGTGAGTTGCATTTCATTAAAGAAGATAGAAGTATAAATAAGTTGAAAATAATTAATATTATTTTATATTAATGGAGAAATGGTTACACAAGTTGTAACGTATTTCCTTAGTTTAAGATTAGTTCCTACAATTTAGGAGTTTGTTTGCAACTTCCTAATTCCTAGTGTTGTACTTAATGATGTAATTCCTCATTCATGAACGTAGAGTAAACTCAGAGTGTTCTCTCTGTTTGAGTGCAGTCTCCAGGTGCAGTACTCACCTGTGAGTTGCAACTCCTTCTTTTCAATTCAGTGTTATTTTTATCTTGGTATCGGAGCTCAGAGTAGGGACAGCCTTATTTTTTTTTAGGATGCATCATTGATTACATAACTGTAGTGGCGGAAGAGCTTACAGAAGTTTTCGTAGATTCAGGTGGACTGCAGTAACACCTGAAGGATAGGTCTCAGATGACTGATCATCTCTGAGCAGAAGAAAAGGTTGGCGCGATTTTAACGCGAACAGTCGCGCCATTGGCGCGGTTTTAATGCGAACAGTCGCGCTAGCGCGCCAGAATACGCGATTGGCGTGGAAGTACACGCGAAAAGCGCGCCAGGGGTGGTGACTCACGCGGATTTTGATTTCGGCGCGGATTGGCGCGGATTTTTCGCATCAGAGAAGCGCCAGGGCTGGGACTCGCACGCATTTTGATTTCGGCGCGGATTTTTCGAATCAGAGAAGCGTCAGCCTCTTTCTCTTTGGGAAGGAGATGTAAATTATTTTTTTTTTTTTTTTTTTTTTTTTGAGATGAAGCCTTGCTACGGTGAAAGGTGGCACATTGAAGTTAGAATTCGCCGTTGGTAGCAGGAATCGGACTTTGATGGGCGGCACCTTTAAAGTTCCCGGTCGCCGGTGGTGGCAGACCGGACTTGCCCGGTGGTGGCACATTGAAGTTCTTGATTTACTCGGTGGCAGCAGATCGAATTTGCCCGGTGGTGGCGCATTGAAGCTCCTGATTTGCTCGGAGGCAGCAGATCGGTTTTGCCCAGTGGTGGCACATTGAAGGTACAAATTTTGTTTGGAAAAACAGTGATCAGGATCTGGTATGTGGTAATTTTTTTTTTTTTAGTGTGTCCTGCAATTATTCAGTTGATTTATTCATCAGAGGATCAGATATTTTTTTATCAATCCAATATGAATAACAGTATAGATAGTATCTCACGAAATTAAAACGACTCGATGAATCTTATACATATTTGAGAAATTCAAGATACGGAACTTGCACCCGAAGTGTAATCAGTGATCGATGGTCGGTAGTGGAACCGGGATCGGTACACAAAGAACAAGGCTAGGATAAAGGAGACAAAGAAAAGGTAATATTGAATATGTCGAGTCAAGGATAATGGCATCGCATGTTAGAGAGCGTAAATGAAGCCCTTTGACATTTGGACGATGATTAAAAACCTATAAACGATTACGAAATGAACGTGTCTTTGTCATAAAGAACAAGGCCCCACAATTTGCGATGAAGATGGAGGAGAATATGGTACATTGTTGGATTCATTACGGTCAAAGACAAAAGACGATTCGGAGGAGATATCGGAGAGAAAGTTTCAGTTGGAGTCTGGTCACGATCATTGAATGAATGATGAGTGGTCTGTGGATGTTTATCACAGGGCTGGCAGCAAGGGAGAAAGCCCCTACGTTTGAAGAGTTGACAGGGATTCTGCTACAAGAAGAAGAGCGACGACAAAATTTGAAATCGCAGAGCAATGACCTTGCTCTGATGGCGAAAAGGGAGCAGTATAGAGGGAAGAATTCACAACAGCAACAGCAGCCAGAGCAGCAGCAGCATCAGCAGAAAGGAGCCAACACATTTCAGAAGAGACCATTTCAAGGTATGTCTGCTAATAATTTTCCCAGCAAGAAATGTTTTTACTGTGGAAAACCTGGTCATCAGATTAAAGAGTGTTATAAGAGGCAAGAAGACGAAGTAAGAAACAAACAGAGAAAGCACAAAGGTTACTTCGTTGAGGAAGATGAGTATCAGAGCCATGAACTTCGACTATTCACAGCTGATTGTCCTCTTTCAGCTTCAAAAGGAGATGAGGACGACATATGGTATGTTGACTCTGGTGCATCCTCACATATGACAGGTAAGAAGGACTGGTTTGAATGTCTTGAAGAAACTTCATGTGGGTCGAAAATTTATTTAGGGGATGATAGTGGATATGATATCAAAGGATATGGTGACATTCCGGTAAAATTACCTAGCGGTAACATTAAAAGCCTTAAAAATGTATTGTATGTGCCCGGAATTAAGAAAAATTTGATCTCTGTCTCAATGATTACTGATCAGGACATGTAAGTTCAATTCTTTAAGACTAACTGTGTCATAAAGGATAGCCAGATGTAAACAGTTGCAACAATAGTGCGCGTGGGGAGCTTGTATAGATTAGACGTGAAAAGTATGACAAAGCAAGCAATGGTTGCAACTAGTTCGACAGCTGAAGATCTCTAGCATCAGAGATTTGGTCATCTTAATCTGCAAGACCTCATCTTACTTCAGAGAAAAGGTATGGTTGATGGACTCCCTATTTTCCATAATGTTAAGTTGCACCGTGATGGATGTGCATTAGGGAAGATGCATAGAGAAGAGTTCCCTTTGCATGTTAATGGAAAAGAAAGAGATATCTTAGAACTGGTGCATACAGATATGTGCGGACCTATGCAGACTAGGTCATTAGGAGGTGCATATTATTTTCTCTTATTTACAGATGATTGCACTAGGTTCTCATGGATATACTTTCTGAGTAAAAAGAGTCAAACCTTTCAGTATTTTAAAGAGTTTAAATCTATGGTAGAAAACCAGACAGGAAAAAGGATAAAAATTCTCCGCTCAGATCAAGGGGGAGAATACAGGTTGGGAGAATTCATGAATTTCTGCAAGCAGCATGGGATTATTCAACAGTTCACAGTGCCCCACACTCCTTAGCAGAATGGAGTGGTAGAACGAAAGAAAAGAACTCTTGTGGAGTGCGCAAGGAGCATGCTTCAAGGTAAGGGTCTTTCAAATGGTTTTTGGGCAGAAGCTATTAACACTGCTGTATATTTAAAGAATAGGAGTCCTACGAAATGTCTAGGCTTCAAAACCCCTTTTGAAGCATTGTTTGGATTCAAACCAGCAGTGAGTCATTTAAGAATATTTGGGTCAAAAGCTTATGCTCATATACCTAAGGCAGATAGGAAGAAGTTAGATCCAAAAGCCTTGAAATGTATCTTTGTTGGATATGGCACTGAGTTCAAGGCATATAAGTTATTTAATCCTGTGACTCATAAGGTTTTTGCAAGCAAAGATGTCATATTTCATGAACATATTGAAGAAGGAAAGGATGACTCTAACAGTGATTGGCACATTCCATTGCTAATGGAAGAAAACAGTGAGGATGATGAAGTACAGGAGCAGAAACAAGAAGAAGAAGTAACAGGTAATGTAATCAATGATGCAAGCCCGGAGAAGGCTGAAATAGACAGATTTGAGGTAAGTCCCCTACCAAGGAGATCAAGTAGGAAGACTCAATTACCATCTAAATTGAAAGACTATGCATTAATGTCAAAGATTTTAAACATTGTAGAACCTACAAATTATGAGGAAGCAAGTAAATCTGATGCATGGAGGGCTGCAATGCATGAGGAAATAGAATCAATAAATAGAAACCATACTTGGGATTTGGTTGAATTGTCTGAAGGTAAAACCCCCATAGGATGCAAATGGCTGTATAAACCTAAAATAAATGCAGATGGGAGTATAGAAAAACTTAAAGCTAGACTGGTAGCAAAGGGTTACTCACAGCAAGAGGGAATAGATTTCGATGACACCTTTGCTCCTGTAGCCAAATTAAAGACCATTAGAATGCTAATTTCCTTAGCAACAAAACATAAATGGCAGCTACACCAGCTATATGTTAAGTCTGCATTTCTGAATGGTGACTTGAAAGAAGAAATTTATTTAGTTCAGCCTGAAGGTTTGTGAAAAAGGGGTAGGAACATCTTGTGTGTAAATTGAAAAAGGCACTTTATGGTTTAAAACAAGCACCCAGGTCGTGGTATGAGAAGATTGACTCATTTTTTGTACAGCATGGCTTTCATAGGAGCTTGAATGATCCAAATCTGTATACCAAGTTTAATAAACAGAGGAAAATTATTTTGATTTCTTTGTATGTAGATGATATGATCATAACAGGGGATGCTAACAATCTGATCAAAGAAATCAAACAGCAGATGTCACAAGTGTTTGAGATGAAAGATCTCGGAAATCTACATTACTGCTTGGGATTGGAGGTATGGAGAGATTCTGGACAGAATTTTCTTACACAAGGGAAGTATGCCAGAAGCTTGCTGGAAAGGTTCAGAATGGAGCAGTGCAGATTAGCAGCAACACCATTGCAGCAAAACTTAAAGTTGAGCAGTGATGATGGTACTAAAGAGGTGGATGCCACTATGTATAGACAACTAGTTGGCAGTTTGATATATCTCACTACAACTAGACCAGATTTAGCATACTCTGTTAGTACATTAAGCCAATTCATGTCAAAACCACTTGAAAGTCACTGGATCACAGCAAAAAGTGTGTTGAGGTATCTTAGTGGTACTAGTAATTATGGTATTTTGTACACTGACACTTCTAATGTTACTCTAGCAGGTTTTTCAGATTCAGATTGGGCAGGTAACTTGGATGATTGAAGATCTATCACAGGTTACGCTTTCAGCATTGGATCCGGGGTCATGGCATGGAGCAACAAAAAGCAAAGTACTGTAGCCTTATCTTCATGTGAAGCTGAGTACCAAGCATTGTGTGCAGCCACGTGTGAAGATATCTGGTTGAGAAGACTTCTCAACGATGCAGGAGAAGAACAGAAAGAATCAGCTATCATCAAAACTGACAACCAGAGTACCATCAAGCTTGCATACAATCCAGTCTTTCATAAAAATACCAAGCACATCGACACTCAGTTCCACTTTGTTCGAGAGAAACTACAGTCAAAAGAGATAGTTGTTGAATATTGTAAAACTTGTGACAATATGGCTGATATATTTACTAAGCCTCTTGGGCGTGTAAAGTTTGAATTGTTTAGAAGGATGCTAGGAGTTCAAGATAATCCTTTCTCCATTAAGGGGGGGAGTTGAAAATAATTAATATTATTTTATATTAATGGAGAAATGGTTACACAAGTTGTAACGTATCTCCTTAGTTTAAGATTAGTTCCTACAATTTAGGAGTTTGTTTGCAACTTCCTAATTCCTAGTGTTGTACTTAATGATGTAATTCCTCATTCATGAATGTAGAGTAAACTCAGAGTGTTTTCTCTGTTTGAGTGCAGTCTCTAGGTGCAGTACTCACCTGTGAGCTGCAACTCCTTCTTTTCAATTCAGTGTCATTTTTATCTAAATACATTATCTTGATCATTGGATTTAACTTCTAAGGTCTTGGGGATTAGGTTTCCAATATCCCCCTTTAATCCAAAAGGGTGTATATGAGTCTAAGAAGAGAGTTGAAATGAAAAAATGCATGACAGATGATTATGCCCTAAGAAAAAGGTGGTTTAAGAAAGACTGCAAACCAAATGAGGTGGGAGAACTTGAGGTTTCAACTAGTGGTGGTCTAAGAAAGACCAGAAAACCTAAAACTAAATCTCAAAGGTGTTCTTCGAATAATTCCAAATATGGATGGAAGTTGAAGTCTTTAGGTGGTCAAACTAATCCATGAAATAATTCCAAATATGGCTAGATGTTGAAATCTTCTGGTAGTGGAAGTGCTCCGTGGAGTAATTCCAAATTTGGCTAGCAAAAAAAATCTTGTGTTGATGGAAGAGATCCTTAATAATGGTTTAAACATAGCCACAAACTGTTGAAAATGGTGGTTTGAAGTTTACCAAAAACTATTGGAACTTGGCTCCAAGCATCGAGGTTTCACTCAATGAACCTCTAACATATCACATGTGTTCATGACATATTAAAAAACCCTTAGTTTGACTACATATTGGAAAGTACCTCTAACATTCACATTATTTAACCCCCTACCAATATGAACCCAATACACCTTCCCAATTTGAAAAAAATCCTCCTTTCACTAGATATTTTAGGTATCCATTTTTTCATTAAAATATTTTATACCCCTTTGTACTTTTTAATTAACTTTGAGCTCAATTTTTTGTACATGTCAATATAAAAACCATTTGACCCCTATTACATGCTCAATATATTGTGTCATTTTTTCCTCAATATATATCCTCAAATATGAATGCATGTGGTATGGTATTTCTCCCCTGGGGAAGCCCCCATGGCTACAAGGCTCAACGGCTCTTGAGAGATTTCCAAATATGGTAAGAAGAAGTTGTATTTTGCTGATTGGAAGTGCTCACATATGACGATTTGAAGATCTGAAAATTCATGTTGTTCTAAAGATGACTACAAATTGAATCATACTCATAACTTTGATTTTGGTTCAGTCTGCAAGGTTTGGTTTTTGTTATTACTTAGGCTCCTCGAAATTGGTAAGAGATCATCATGTCCCCTTTGTTAGATACAAGGTAAGAATATGATATCATTATTGATAAGGATTTTTTCTACATGCTTGATTGATAAAGCTTCAAAACTGGAAGCTTCACAGTCAATAACTAATATGATTTCCCATTATCAAATACAAGGTGAGAGGGTGAACGCTTTTCACAAAACTCACATTAATGAAGTTAAAAAAACTATGATCTTGTTGTGCTACTCAACAACCCCCCATTATAATTAGATTTAACTTATAATGGGGACACTTTTAAATTTTTATCTAGAATAATAAAACAAGTCATTTTATTTAAAAGGACAAAAATTTTCCTATCTGAACTCAAGCTTTAATCTATTGGCCAAAGGACTTTCAAAAAATCTTATTAAAAGCTTTATCGCATATCGGATATTGCGCGTTGCAAGGATAAATAAAAACACCCCATTATAAAAATTTGTGATTTGATGCCACCCAACTCATAAAGTAAATACGTGAAAGAATTTAGAAAACCTTAAAGGAAAAATTTTCTGATAATAATAAATTTTACAGTAGGTCGTACTAATTTTCCACATCACCTATCACTTCCTCGCCATCACAAAATCAACATTTGTCTACCATTGGTAATTCTCACTCCAATTCCCCGATGCGATATATCGCAATCGCCATATTGCAATTCCTCATTGCCCACACCTATTCCTCGATCTTTGCAATCATGATACTTTTATTGCATCGCAAAACTTCAAACAATATTGGTCTTCCAATTATCCAATGCGATATAATTCTAATACGTGCTTAACTTTTCATTTTAGTTTCTAACTATGACAAGACTCAATCACATATCGAAAAAAGAAAATAACACATGTTTTAATATGTATTCTTAAGAAAATATGCGATACGAAGTGTCCAATAGGGCACTGAGCTATAGGTTAAACCATGTGAACACACATTTTCATTTATTACTGAAGCATAATAGTATTTATGTTCTCGAGATCCCAAATGATTTGATTTCTTTCACTTAATGTTTCGAGATTTTCTGCATTAAAACATATCTCTGATATCACTTAATTATTTTGTCATAATTGTCTTGCATCCTAGGTGTTATTCTTCATTCTCTTCTCTTTCTCTATATTGTAAGCTAGTACTGACAAGCAAGACTATAGCGAAATTTTGAAAGCTAACAAGAAAAATAAGAAGCCTATGGTGGTTCCACCATAGGCAGCTCCTCCTACTCCATAGATCACTAAGATTCCCCCACTGTGCTCTTATACAAAATGCACACAAATTATAGAACTTCTTTAGGGGAATCTATGTACAAACTATTATTGGATGAAGAACCCAAAATAATTCAAGTGGTAGCCACAGCCGATGGCTCTTCGTTGTCTTCTGAAACAAATTATAATGATGTCACCAATTCCTTCCTTCATCGAATTGTTGCTCGACCTAAGATTTTATCCTACACATACATGGCTAAGTGGGTTATTTTTAATCTGAATATTACATAATGGAAATTTCTAACTTCAACGAAGACAAAAATTGGGTCATTTAGAGCTGAAGACTTGAAGAAAATGTATCATCTTCCAGACCCATGAAATATATATGACAATAATTTCCTTCAGAAATTTGCAAATGAAAATAAGGATGAATTAGAGCCTTTAAGACAATGGAGATGGGATCTAAATAAGCATAAGCACAGCAAAAAGGGTATGTATTCTATATCTTCTCTCGCTGGCCCTCATTTCTATACTAATTGAATGATGTGTAGGTTTTTTGGGTATCCAAATACAACTAAGTTTTCAGTTGAATGGGTTACCCTCATTGATGTTGTATCAAATTCCTACATAATGGATTGGGCCACTATCATGTCAAATAATATAGCCTCCCAAATCCTAGCCTACAGAAAAAACTGAAAAATCACTACCAAGATAGTGACCCCATTTTATATGAGCGCATATATTATGGATTTCATGTGACTTGTTTTTTATTTCCCATCAATGGGATGGAAATAGACTTTGAAAGATCCCAGCCGTATCCACATATCTCATAAAATCCTCTGGGAATCTAATTCCTAACCCCATTTTTATAAAATATGTCATGGAGTCATGTTACCTTACATCAAGATGTCTTTGGTGAAAAAACCCCAATATTATCCAACAAAGCCAAAGATTATTTTATAGCTACAGGAAATTGGTTTAGAGAACATTTATTCATGTATCTTAGGGTTTTTGGTAGTCTGAACAGACCTCATGTTCTCCCACTCTATGTCCTTGACAAAATTTTGGCCTGAGAAATTTCCTATCAAACGGTGGGAAATGGATTAACCAAAGCCCTGAAAGAAGCCAGGAAATTGACCTAGACATCATTTCCCATCCATTGTGGCATTTATGATTTGGATAATTTCAAGAACACTGGGCTTGAGATTAACCAAATATAGTGTCTAAAATTTCCCACCATTCCCAGTAGGTAGTACGACCTAAACAAAGTGGCTCAAAATTTCATAGCTTAGGCTAAAGTGAGACAATTCATACATGAGCATGATGACTTTGATGATCTATTTGAGTATTCCGAAACATACCTACAAGTAGAAAAGTTGGCAGAAAACCATATCAGTCCAGACCAACATGATGAGTTCAACGAATACATGAATAAGAGGTTGGAGGATCTCCCCCCTGACACGTTGAGGGTTTCTCGGCCAATTTTACAAGCAGAGTAGGATTCAACACAATATTCAAAGGACATCGATGTGACATAGAAAACAAAAGAGACAACATCTATAGAGAAAAAAACTGAAGAAATTATGTTTAGTAGTGATCTAGATAAGGTTCGGGATCAGTTCGATCAACATATTAAAGTATCACAAGAGGAAAATACCTCAATTCTAAAAGAAACAATCAACACTCCTAATACTAATAAGAAGAGCTCGCTTACCGTTGGGGCTTCTGACAAAGTTGTTAATGTAGAAGATGTGGAATTCATCTCGACATACCCTTCTTCAAAAATTATTTTTAATATCAAACAGATTCCTCCTCTTGACATATTTTATAGTCCCAAGCATAGGGTTGTAATGAGAAGGAAAAGGAAGAGGAGGAGAGCTGATAAATCCCATGCATTAGTTTCTGGAGATGTACCAATGGATGTTGTATGGAAGGATCCACAACAAACCCTCTAATGACTTAACAAGGCTATCACAGTTTGTTGGGGCCTATGAAACAACCACCATTGTTAAAGCTTCAAAAGTGCAAAAAATAATCAACGATAAAGATGAAAGGATTCAACAAATGGAACAATAATTGGTAAAAGAAAACCAAATCATTGATCATCAATGGCAAGAACAATTATCACAATTGCAACAGACCTATAATTTAATGAAACTCCAACATGAAGATGACATTAAGGATAAATATGATCAGCAACAAGAACTCTAAGTTAGAATTGAGCAATTGAGAGATAATACCAAAATGTATGATTTTAGGAAAGAAGCAGTGGAAATTAACACCCTCCTAGCTTAGCAGCAGGTGTTTTTTTGCCAAAAACTAGTAGTAATCAATGATCTATGTAATGCAAATGATTCAATGAAGAATCAATAACCGATCTGAGGATGAATTTTGATGACATTGATGACAATATTTCTAAATATATCACATGTAAATATAGCATAGAAGGAAGAGAAACAAAACTTTCAAGGATAGAGGATTCACACAAAAAAATCCTCTTTACAAACTCGGATATAAAATTAAAACAAGAAGAAAGATCTATCTTCACATAAACAGATATCACAAGCCATAATACTGAAACTATGAGTGACAACCTCTTTAGCTGTAATCTAATTGAAGAATTCCCAACCGGTTCCTTACCTGATATTAAAATACTAATTAAGTCACGGTAGGAATGGTCCAAGAATAAGGAGGATAACATTAATAAATTATCAAAGTTAAATCTTGAAAAGTATTGGCAATATCTAGTAAAGCCACATAGCTAATGGCTAATTTTGCGATGCCTTGCAGACTCCACTTCACACATGCTTCCTATGCTTTTAGACGCAATGTATACAAGACATATGCGCATAAGGCCATCTCAACCTCCTGACTTGAAACCTATCATGGATATCTAAAAGCTAAAGCAACAAATGGAAAAGCAAACAACATCCCATTCTTGAAATTATTGTTGAAACATATTCTATTTTTGTTCCATTTACTCTTATTTGAAGGATGGTTGTTCAAACCTCCTCAAAATTTTATGTATTTACCATCTTTACAGCTCTAGTATTAACTATAAAAACCCTTTCATGTCTTTTACAAAAGGGTTTTGAATTTTTTAAGAAGGCTTTAGAAATTTTCACTAATATACCTTTTTAAATCATCAAAATAAAAAAGCTAGACCAAGGCTATTTGTTTCATGAGCAGAGCTATGATATATGGGTACTTCTATATTTATATTATTGTTGTGTTTACATGTGATCGATAGTCATATTTCTCTTCAAATTGTTTTGTTATATATATTCCTTAAATACAATTGAGCATTAATTCACTACTGAGGATGTGAGATTTACATCTTCATATATATGTACAAGACAACCAGTTATTTCATGTGATATATGTTTAACAATGAATTTGATTAACTATTTAATCAAATTAATCGTCTTACTTGTAATTACATATTTAAGTGTTTGATGATCTATATTATCTTTCATTTAATAAAATCTTTGAAATCAAATATAAAGAGTATAATTAAGTCCTGATATATAGAGAAATAGACATATACATACTTAGTTTGTTGTTTCTTCCATTTATGACACCTGTTTCACTTATCCCAAGTCAGAGCCACTATTCAAAATGGAAACGGAATGGTTTTCAAGTTCCCAGCGAGGTGGTTCTCCATGATGTTGACAAAAATATTTTTGAGCCATCAACATATCCTCCATGTGGAAAAATAAATAAAGGTGTCGAACTCTACCAAAAATACACCCTTTTACAAAGCAATTTCATTAGAAACATATAAAAAAAAAACGTTTGGAAGTTACCATTATTAGGTTGTTTTGTTCCAAAGTAGCTATCACCTTGGATTCATATGCCCATGGAATGTTATAGTAACATGGAACCTTGTACTAAAAAAATACACTGTAAATTAAATGACTAATATTACAAAAACACTGAAAAAAAGAAAGGTAGGATTCATTGTTAAGTGATCCTTGAGGCAGTCTTAAAAACATTTTCTTGTCACCTAATTGAATGAGAGAATGGCATCAACCTTGGTAAATATTTACTGCAAAATCAATTTCTAACTTTTTTCTTCTGCTAGAGCTTATCGATCACACTGTCAGCATACCCTTTTGCTCGAACAATGTCCGAGAGAGAAAACTTGTGAATGATCCCACATATATATTTTTCTCCTCCAGGCGTTCGTTGGAAGATGCATTTTATCGGCAATGTTGACATCTACATTGCAAAGGAAATGCCCATGATAGGAGTGGTCAAGGCAGATGCATTTGCGGTGCCTCCTTGGAGAAATTGAGCTCATATGGGTTCTTCCTACTATTTTTATAAAATACAATAATAATCTGATGCCCGAGAAGAATATTTCTATCCATATGATACCTTGGATATATTACGTCTTCAAGATCAAAATATTGCACAAAAATAAAAACACGAGGCTCTCAGGTATGAAAGTATCTTGGGAGATAAGTGTCCTTGAAAGGACCAAATAGCCTAAATTGGTCTCGAAGGTCATTCATGTTGAAGTATTAACTTCAATTCCTATGCAGACAAAAGTTGCCTTCTATTTTTTTCTGAAGGGATTCTATCTCTAGTCGCTTGCTACTTTAGTTGAACTGTCAAAGTTGTCTTCTTAAAAACCTTATAGTCCCTTACATTGAAAACATGGTTCTATTCTGTACGCGAGTTTTTTTTTCTTTGGTTTAAAGATTTTTGTTTTTTGTGTGCGTGGTAAAGTTTTTTTTTGGTTTGAATGGTTTTGTGTCCGAAAACCCTTTTGTAAAAGACATGAAAGGGTTTTTATCAAGAAAACCCATTTTCGGACACAAAATCTTTGATAAAATGCAGTGTAAGGTTTTTCAGATTACATTTGGGCCTGACGTCAACCAGCCCATTTGTTACGCAATTTTTTTATAAAACTTGGCTCGTAAAACCATTTGAAATTCGGGGGGGCCCAGTGCTATCCAATCAGATGGCGATCGTGCGATTTTGAGCCTAAGTGATGTCACACACATTTATGACGCGATTTTTTATTGCAATCGGATTTAACAATTTTGAAATCCGGGGGTTTATAAAGTTTTGTTTTAATGCGGCAATGATTTTTTGTTTATCGCGCGACGAATTGCTATGTTGTAAACCATTGGTGTTATGGTTTTAACATATATCAATACGTATATATGCGCGCTTTTTTAAGGTGGGCCCAAAAGGGCTATATGTAGTTTTAATTTTATTCTATATAATTTTCTATAGTGCACCATATATAAAAAGCCCAAAGGCTAAATGAAAATTTCATGCAATGTAAAAAAAAAAACACAACAGTGTTAAAGAGATAGAGTTTTTGTAATAGCATATACAAAGTGCATTTTCTGAGACAAAGAGAGAGTTTTGTGCACTTTGTTTTTGCAGCAGTCATTGTGTAATCCCTTAGAGGAGGAAGAGAAGTTTTTTTTTGTAACAGTTTTTACAGTGAATGGAATAGAAGTGTTTTTGTGAAACCTATGTCTGGCAGTAAACAATTTCTTTTGTTTATTCTCTGTGTTGAGAAGGAGTGTATCATTCTCTCTGAGTTTGTTCTGGAATTCTCAGAAATTCCAACATGGTATCAGAGCTAGTCCAGGCTCCTTGAAGGTGTCAAAGAAGCTGAAGGAAGTATTTTTTTTTGCAACAGCTTCTCCAAAAGAGTGAAGGCTCAGTAAAAAAAATCTAAGGTATTCTCAAGGCAGATTTTTTGTGTTACTCTTTCAAGACAGTCAGTTTATTTTAAAATTTCATGGTCAAGATTTAAAGCATATTTCAGAGTGCTAGGCATGGCAGGAGCCAGCAAAATCATGAGTACTGGTAATGCTCAGCTCCCACAGTTCAATGGGAAGAACTATGATTATTGGGAAATCACTATGAGAGCCTTGTTTGCCTCTCAAGACATACGAGAACTTGTTGAGGATGGTTTTGAAGAGCCAGTAGATGAAAATTAGTTTAATGCCTTAACATATGCAGAGAAGGACTTGTTGAAGAGAAATAATAAGAATAACCCTAAAGCCTTCTTCTATCTCTATCAAGAAGTACATGAGAGTGTGTTTCCAAGGATAGAAGCAGCTAAGAAATCCAAAGAAGCATGGGAAACTCTCAAGACAGCCTATCAAGACATGGAGAAAGTGAACATAGCAAAACTAAAATTGTTGAGGAGAGATTTTGAGACTCTCTGCATGAAGGAGTCTGATAACATAGACTCATTCTTCACACATGTGATTGGAATGGTCACACAGATAGGCTCTCATGGAGAGACACTTGAAGAAAGAAGGATTGTGGAGAAATTTTTGAGGAGCTTACCCTCAAGGTTTTATGTTATAGTCACCACCATAGAAGAGACAAAGGATCTCTCAAAATTTTCAGTTGATGAGCTTCATGCATCACTGATGACACATGAATAGAGATTGGGTAGAAATGAAAACTCATCTTTGGAGCATGCCTTCAAGACCCAAATGTCCTTTAGAAGAGGAAGAGGTCAAGGCAGAGGAAACAAGAGAGGAAGAGGAAGAATAAAAAAGCAGAGGAGGAAGAAACAACCCATCAAATGCTCAAGGAAGGGGCAGCAATAAAAATCACAACCAAGGACAAAGAAGCAGCCAGCAAAGTGGAAAAAAACATGCTCATCGACAAAGGTATGACAAATCCAATGTCCAGTGTCATTATTGTAAAAAATATGGGCATTATGCAAATTAATGTAGGAAGAAGCAGAATGATATGGGTAATAGACCTAGTGAAAATCTCACTAGAGAAAATATCAGCCAAGATAAATTGTTTTTAGCATGTAATATGGCTGAGGAAAAGAGTGAAGATTTATGGTTTCTAGATTTAGGATGTAGTAACCATATGAAAAGAAAAATTGCTATGTTTTCTATGTTAGATGAAAATGTGAAGTCTCAAGTCACATTGGGAACAGATAGTAAGATTTCTATCACAAGAAAAGGCATAGTAAATGTCTTGAAAAAGAAGGGAGAAAACAAGAGCATATTTGATGTATATTATGTACCAGGTATGAAATGTAATTTTTTAAGCATTAGGAAGCTCATTCAAAAGGGATACAATGTTTTCCTTGAATATGATGTATGAACCATCATGGATAAACTGCCAAGAAAATAATGTATTTCTGAAATAAGGATGACAAGGAACATAATGTTCCCTCTCAGGATGAGGGTAGATTTGAAGAATGGAGAAGAAATGGCAGCAGTAACACAAGATGCTTTCCAAAGAGAAGAAAATGATTAGAATTGGTTATGGCACTTGAGATTTGGACATCTCAACTTTGAAGGTATTAATTTGTTACATAGGAAAGGAATGGTAAGAGGATTTCCATTGATTGAGAAACTGGACAGCCTATGTGGAGGTTGTATCTTGGGTAAACAACATAGAGAAAGTTTTCCATCCAGAAAAAGAATAAGGGAAAAAGCACCCTTAGAAATTGTCGACTCAGATTTATCTGGACCAATGAAAAAACCATCACTTGCAAGCGGCCACTATATCTTAACTTTTATTGATGATTTTACAAGAAAAACTTGGGTTTATTTCTTGAAAAATAAAAGTGAAGTGTTTGAAAAATTCTGCAATTTTAAAGCACTTGTGGAGAACCAAAGTGGGCATCATATCGAAGTCCTTAGGACTGATAGAGGAGGTGAGTACATGTCTAAATAATTTTTTCTTTTTTGCGGAGAAAATGGCATACATGAGCAATTTTCAGCAAGGTACACTCCACAGCAAAATGGAGTTGCCGAAAGGAAAAATAGGACAAACATGGATATGGTAAGGAGTATGATAAAGGAAAAACATTTGCCAAATAATTATTGGGCTGAAGCTATACATTGTGCAGCATATATTTTGAATAGATTCCCAAAAAAAGAAGTAATGAACAGAGTTCTGGAAGAAGCATGGAGTGGCAGAAAACAAGGAGTCACCCACATGAAAGTTTTTGGTTGTGTGGCTTATGCACACATTCCATATCAACTAAGGAAGAAGTTGGACAACAAGGGGGAGAAATGCATTTTTATTGGATACAGTGAGGAATCCAAAGCTTACAGGTTGTATAACCCAACCACCAAGAAATTTATTGTGAGTAGAGATGTTCAGTTCATTGAAGAAGCCTGGGATGGAAGCATTGAGAAAATAGTGAATGTTAAAAATTGTTTGTCTCATGATGAAAATGTGGAAGAGATGGCTGAAATATATTCCTCAATAGTAGCACCAACACAAGGATAGCAAGGGACACCCTTGAGAAGAAATGAGAGTTCTTCTCCAAGCACAACACAAGGAGTAGATTCGAGTGCTTCTTCAAGCACTTGTACACCAAATGAAAGAGGAACAAAGTTCATAAATTTAAATGAAATTTATGAGAAAGAGGTAGAAAATGAAGGTATGAACTCTTTATTTCCTTTTTATTGTAATGTTGATGATCCTATTCATTTTTAAGAAGCCATTAAAGATAAAAATGGATAGATGCTATGGATGAAAAGATTAATGCCATAGAGAGAAACAAGACATGCGATTTAGTTGAACTCCCAAAATGTAAAGAAGTAATTGGAGTTAAATGGGTCTACAAGACCAAAAGTAATGCTGAAGGTAACATTGAAAGACATAAGGCCAGACTTGTTGTCAAAGGTTATAAGCTGTAGCATGGGAGAGATTATGAGGAAACTTTCACATCGGTTGAAAGAATAGAAATCGTGAGAGCAGTGTTGTCTATTGTAGCAGGAAACAAGTGGAAAGTTTACCAAATGGATGTGAAATTAGCATTCCTAAATGGAGTGTTAATGGAAGAGGTTTATGTTGAACAACCTCTAGGCTATGAGAAGAAAGGCCAACAGCACAAAGTTTGCAGATTGAAGAAAGCTCTTTATGGGTTGAAACAAGCACCAAGAGCATGGTATAGTAGGATAGATTCATATCTACTTAAGAATGGGTTTGGAAAATGTGAGGGATAACCCACCTTATACATCAAGGAGAAAGATGGTAAGATGGTGATTGTTGTTTTATATGTTGATGATGTGATCTTTACAGGCAATGATGATTACCTTGTTGAAAATTTTAAAAAGGTCATGAAAGATGAATTTGAAATGATAGATATGGGCTTGCTGAAATCATTCTTAGGAATATAAGTAAAGAAAAATGAAAATAAAATTTTTATTTCTCAAGAAAAGTATGTGAATGAAGTTTTGGAAAGATTTAACATGCAGGATTGCAAGGTAGAAATTACTCCCACAATAATTGGATTGAAACTCAGCAGAGAGGACAACAGCAAGGATTTTGATCCTACTTTTTACAAAATCATAGTTGGCAGCCTCATGTATTTGATTGCAACTAGGCCGGATATTATGCATGTTGTTAGTTTAATTTCCATATTTATGGAGAGGCCAAAAGAAGCACATTGGCAAGCAGCAAAAAGAATTATGAGGTATGTTAAAGGAACTAAAAGGTATGGAATTTTATATACTACTTCAGAAAATTCAGAATTAATTGGATACACTGACAGTGATTGGGCTAGAAGTGTAGATGACCAGAAAGTACTTCTGGTTATGTTTTTCACATGGGTTTAGGAGCCATTTCATGGGCTTCTAAGAAACAGCCTATTGTAGCATTATCTACAGCAGAGGCAGAGTATGTGGCAGCTACAGCAGCAGCGTGTCAAGAAGTATGGATGAGAAGGATGTTGAGGAGTCTATGTCAAGAACAGGTAAAAGACACAGTGATTTATTATGACAATAGCTCAGCCATAGCATTGTCTAAAAATTATGTGTTTCGAAAAATAACAAAGCACATAGATGCTAAATTTCACTACATCAGGGAGCTAGTTAACAATGGAGAAATTATTCTAAAACATTGCAGGACTCAGGAGCAATTTTCAGATATACTGACAAAGACATTACAGCAGAAAATCTTTGAATATTTGAGGAAATGCATGGGTATGACTGATAACCCAGTAGTTGAACTTAAGGGGGAGTGTTGAAGTATTAACATCAACTGTTGTGCAGTCAAAAGCTGCCTTCTATTTTTTTCTAAATGGATTGTGTCTCTGGCCACTTGCTATTTTAGTTGAACTATCAAAGTCGTTTTCTTAAAACCCTTACAGTCCCTTACATTGAAAATAGGATTATGTTCTGTACGCGAGGTTTTTTTCTTTGGTTTAAAGATTTTTGTTTTTTGTGTGTGCAGTAAAGATTTTTTTTGGTTTGAATGGTTTGGGCCACGACAACACCAGCCCCACTACCAACCCACAAATAACGTGGACCAATTGCGCTCTATTGCGCAAATTCGGAGCCGTCTCAACGAAACCCATTTTCGGATGTGAAACCTTTGATAAAGTGTAGTGTAAGGTTTTTTGCATTACATTTGGGCCTGACGTCACCCAACCCATTTGTTACATGATTTTTTTATAAAACCCGGCTCATAAAACCATTTGAAATCCGAGGGGCTCGGCGCTAGCCAATCAGATGGCGATCGCGCGATTTTGAGCCTAAGTGACGTTACACACATTTGTGACGCAATTTTTTATTGCAATCGGATTTAACAGTTTTGAAATCCGAGGGTTTATAAAGTTTTGTTTCAATGCGGCAATGATTTTTTGTTTATCGCGCGACGAAGTGCTATGTTGTAAACCATTGGTGTTATGGTTTTAACATATATCAATCCATATATATGCGCGCTTTTGCAAGGTGGGCCCGAAAGGGCTATATGTAGTTTTAATTTTATTTTATATAAGTTTCTATAGTGCACCATATATAAAAATCCCGAAGGCTAAATGAAAATTTCATGCAATGTAAAAAAAAAAAAAAACACAGCAGTGTTAAAAAGATAGAGTTTTTGTAATATCATATATAGAGTGAATTTTTTGAGGCAGAGAGAGAGTTGTGTGCACCGTGTTTTTGTAGCAGTAACTGTGTAATCCCATAGAGGAGGAAGGCAAGTTTTTTTTTTTGTAATATTTTTTACAATGAATGGAATGGAAGTGTTTTTGTGAAACCTCTATCTGGCAGTAAACAATTTTTTTTGTTTATTCTCTATGTTAAGAAGGAGAGTATCATTCTCTCTGAGTTTGTTTTGGAATTCTCAGAAATTCCAAAAATTCACCTTCTGATCTTGATGGACATTGCAAATCAAATATATTATAGGATTGACTCTCGACCTTCTATCGTAATGACCTCTAGGACTAGAGTTAGGGCTTCTTCTACAGTAATGTCATCTCCTCTGTAGAGGGATATAACTTGTTCATCTATAACCCATTCTTTACACTACAAATATTAGTTTCTGGAGGATATTTGTAGAGACTACTACTTACACAAGAGAATATAGGGAGGATATAGAGAGGATATGTAGAAAACATGCTTGATGCAATCCGAATCCTGCTTTCACTAGGATTATTAGAGCATGTAAAAGCACCAAGGAATGAAAACCAAAGCCAAGGATGGTTTGAAAGTAGAAAAATAAATATAGAAAGACTTGAAAATTTTCAAACTAAGTAAATTTCTCCCCCATAAAACCGCAATTCCAACCTCAAATGGCATCGCGAGCGATGTATTGAGGTAGTTTTTTTCTTCCAGATAAGAAGCTACCTTCCGTTTGAGCTCTATTTATTTGTGCCTTGCTACGGACCCGTCATCTCTTAGTTCTCTCAATAATACCCCCATATCTCTCATGTCCAAAATCATCTTGCTAGAGAAATAAATAAAATAGTAATCTCATGAGTACAAGGAAGAGTGGAGGATATAGTGCTGGTGGATGAGCCCGTTATCTGCTTCGCCAAAAAGAACTACAGTGGTCTCTCAAATTTGAATTCAAATATCGATCACTAATGTTAAGGCACATGCGAAATTAGTCTTTTTATAACATATAATTATGTATCGTCCTTTACATTTGAACCCACAAAGGGAGATAGAAGCTATGGTTTCAACACTAGTCGCATATCCACCATGATCCTAACTTAACAAATGATCTTGAGAGGGGTTTTTGTGAGACCACAGATAGAATATTAATAGGATAAGATCATAATATAAGGGGTTTTATAAATATGGACACACGAATAAACAACCAAATATTTAAATACTCCTCATGACATTGTTGGAATGTGCAACCTAAATGAAAGAAGAGGTGTGAGTTGTGTTTCATTAAAAAATACACATAAAAATAACATATCCTAACTGTTGAATTCAACTTTCAAAGTTTCTTGGATTTTCAATAACAATCACAATAACCCTAAGATAGTAGGTGTCCAACAAATTTATTTTAATTAAAAGTTTAAATTATGCTTGGTAGATCCAAGATTAAGATTGATATAGAATAATAGTATTTTTTAAATATATTTAAATGTAAAATGTTATGATAAGTATCAAAATAATATTAAGCACACTAGGTGAATAATTATTTTAGTGTAAATATTATGAATTTAGTGATATATTCTTAGTTTGTAGTGTCACTAATGTGTTTTATGAAAATACATTTAATTGTTTCTATTGAGAAATTTTAATTTTATTGGAAAAAGTTAATATTTATTCATAATTTATAGTAATGTAGAATTATATAGATTTGGCATCATTTGAAATTTCATTAGGGAAAATAGACTAGTGATATTGAATCAAATTCTTAATAAGTAGAATATGGGATCCAAAACTAGAAATAAAATATCCTTATTATATTTTCCAAAAGTGATGATATATAGCCAATTAAAATGTTCAAACCTATAACTAAACATGGAGGAAAAGTAATTACTAAAAAAAAAAAAAAAATCATGAAGTTCAATTGGAATTAGAAGGTTCCACCTTAACAATCACTTTTCCTTAACAATCACTTTTCATTTTTGTCTCGAGCTCCTAGATCAAGTGAAAGACCCAAATGATCCTCAATCCTATCCATTTATAGTTCATGTTCTTCATGTAAAGATTAAGTTCATCAAGCATGAGTGGTATATCCTCTTTGGCCTCATTTTTTTGCATCAAAACCTTCCCTAATTGGGTCTTCATGCACTAATACTACTTGGTGGTGTGGAGGTGTTGATTCTTTATCCCTCAAGTGTGGTCCATGACTAGGATCTAGGGAGCTATATAAAAAATGATGTATGTATCAAAGGAATAGCCTTTCTCTCATATTATATCTTATCCAAGCTCATTTTATATACCCAGTATGGTTTTCTCGTAGTAGTACTAGGTGAATAATTCCATGTGAAGTGACATTTGTGACCTACCTCTGTCTTTTTTATAAGAAGCACCTCATTTGTGGTTAGAACTTCGGTGAAACATAGGTAAATCCTATAATTGAAACCGAGCAGGGTTTATGGTAAAGGAAGAAGAAATAGAGGCTTTAAAGAGAAGACATTACAAATAGTGTTAGTGTAATTGAGATACACCCTACTAATGTGCTCCTAAGAAATGTGTCCATTTATACATGAATTTCAATGAATGTGCTAATGTAATTGAGATACACCCTACTAATGTGCTCCTAAGAAATGTGTTTATTGATACATGAATTTCAATGAATGTGCTCCTGGAATGGTAGTTTGAGGTTGGTTATCTTATCAAGAAACAAGATCAAAAATTGACAAAGAAAATAGATTTTCTTGGAGGATGTTTACAGGAATATTTCCATCCCAACAATAGCTATTAAAACCAGATTTAGACATAAATTCAAGTTGGTTATTTTATCTAGAAACAAGATAAAAATTTGACAAAAAAAAAATAGATTTTCTTGGAAGATGACTACATGAATATTTCCATCCCAACAACACAGATATAGGAGAAAAGTGCTCACTAAGGCAAGATTTAGACATAAATTCAGGATCAATATACTCGCATATAGGATTACATCCTATGAATTCCAAGATACACGATGAGAACTAGAGTGAGGTATTAACAACTCTGTGCGGTAATAATGAATCATGATGGGATTTGGATTAATTAATGAAGAAGATTTATATGCGGGAGGGATAGGTTGACACATATCTTCCTATGGGAGCTGGAACAAATAACAAAAAGAAAATGTATATATTCGAGGGGTGGCTTGACATATCCATTCCTACAATTACCACTTGTGATGGCTAGTGTTCCGAGTCATCATTTGTTACTTGTTACTTCTCACCTTTTGGAAGAAATAAATTATAACTATTAGTTATCGACTAAAAACTTAAAAAAAATACGGAATAGATAATATAATTTTTTTTTTAACTTAAGAAGGTAATTATATGAATTAGTAGGTAAGTTATTAATGACTTTTGTTTATCAATATATTAATATATTATTTAGTTAGGGTATAAAAGTTTGAATAATGGTTAAAGGTTAATTAACTGATTAAATGATCTTATTTTGATTAATTTTTGTTAAATTTTAATCTATATTTTTAAGAATTATAATTCTAAGTTATTCAATATATTATATTTGAATGTTTTATGGTGATAAATTCATTTATGCATTCAAAAATATATTTTTCAAAACAACAAATAATAATCATTGTCAAAATATAATTGACATTTTTGAGAATCATAATTTTAAGTTTCTTAATATACAAAATTTAAGTGTTCTATGGTGATGAATCTATTTATGCATTACAACACTACTATTAAATATAAACAACATATAGTGTTGTTTTATTGTTTATCATACTATTTCCTTATGCCTATGAATTAAACCATACACACATGCAAGTTGCATTAAAATAATATAGGATATGTGTGTGTTCAATGAATTATCATGATTATTCAAATAATTTATTTAATTAGCTTGTTTATCCAAATAATTTATCTAAATAATATATTATTATTCTTATTTCTTTTTTTTAAATATAAAAAATTATACATCAATTCAATATAGTGAAAAGTGAAAACATAATATTTTATTTTATTTTTAATTATTTTACTTCTTTTATTTTCATTTATTTTACTTTTCTAAAATTAATAATAAGAATATGATTTTAATATTTTATAATACTTTTAACTAAAACTAATCAAATATGTATATCTATTTCTTTTATCATATTAATTTTTTTAATTTATAAAGAATTTTATTTTTAGTTGATAAAAAACACACTTATGAAATCCAATCCAAGTTAAATACAACCAAAATCACACATTACCCTCATTTTGTAAAATAAGATTCTCCACACAAAAATATAAAATATTTCTCTTACAAATTTACAAAGGGAAAATATTGGCTAGCACTATTAATTTTTTATTTTTTTTAAGAATAGTTATACTACATCTTTATATGTTAAAGACTTATTTGTAGTTCAGGAATAGTTATACTTTATCTTTGTATATTGAAAACTAATTAGTTTTAAAAATGTGTATTTAGAAAATTGGGTGTGTATTAATCATAATTAAAGTGCTCCATCTTATTTGAGTAATATAATTTAAAAAAAAATGTATTATAAATATGAATATTGCTTATATTATAATATTACTAGCTTAATATATTTTATCAAATAAATTATTGGAGATTTAATTTATTTTAGAATTAAGTTGTTTATGTTTTGAATTGTTTTGAGTTTCTTTTTCTAGATCCATTATATTAAATATTTGTGTGTCTAATAAATTTGGAATAATAAGTTGTTCATCATCGAGACACATGAAGAATCAAAATTTGATCATACTAATAAAATAAATAAAAACTTTAAAATGTAATGAATGGAATAGACAATTTTATTATTATTATTATTATTATTATTATTTTTATTAGGTAGAGAGGCATATTTTACAACTTAAAATGAAGATATGTAATTTTATTTGTGCACAGATTAGATACGTATATTTTTTAAAGTAATAAAAGATATCTTCTCTAAATAGAAAAGTTGTGCAGTTTAATTAAAAGAAATATAAAATATTAATAAGCTCAACTTTCTATTGTCACTGAAATTGTTGTTGATATTACAACTGAATGTAGTAAAAATATTTCACTCACTCTCACTCATAATAAATATTAATATGTCTACAATGTAATATAATTTATAAATTTCAAAAAGAGATTAAATAAGTAGAAAAAAGCCAGTAAGATGTTTAAAACTTATAATTTTTAAAACATTTTAAGACATGATTTACATAAACTATTTTCTATGTTAACTAATCTCTCTAGATATGAACTTCATATATATTTAAATATTAAAAAAAAAATGTTAAAAGAAAATACATCCTAATAAAAATAATAAGAGAAAAGTGTCTTATTCATTCAATTCTTAATATAAAATTATTATGTGGCATTTAAAACTAATTATAATAATAATAAATTTTAATGTGAGTCATCAATAAAGTATTTTAATATGAAATATCAAGTAATATTACCATATACTTAAACATATAATAATAATAATAATAATAAGTAATGTTAATGTAGTTCACAAATACAATGGCTCAATGCACATGTTATGTAAAATATTTTAATAGAATATATATATATATATATATATATATATATATATATATATATATATATACAAAAAAAAATGATGTTACAAATTTAAGTTAGGTACTCTATATCTCATTCAAAAATACAATTTAAATAATAAAAAATTTACACGTTGTATATGTATACATAACCACTACAAAATCATTGAGATCTATTAAGAGATAGTTTTAATTTTTCAAATTTTGCACTCTAAAATTAGTTTACATGTGAAGAGATTTTATCCCTTTGAATACATGTTAGATCCATGCTTAATATGAATATATACAAGTTTATTAAATATAAGTGTTTAAATGTTAGTTTCTAATGTTAAAGTAAAAATTAGTTAAAGGGGAAGGGAGGAAACAAACAATCGCGTTATTTAACTATTAGATTTTTTTACCATTAAAAACAAGTTGTGTATTTTTGAATACATAAATGGATTCAACTTTATTGCTTCCAATTACAAACAAATTCAACTAGAAGTCATGTAAAACATCTTACAATTAGAACATGTAATACATTTTTTTGAATAATATTAATAAGTATTTCAATAGAAAACAATAATTAATAAATAGATGAAAAAGGAGGATAAATAATATTAATAGTCATTAACATAAATAATAAATGAGTAACATAGAACTTATTAATGGCCAATATAGAAGTTACTATAATAAGTATAAATAATTAATTAAGTAATGGGATGTGTTAGTATAAATATGTTCTGTGATCAAATATGCTCTTTCAGTTTACTTTTTACTAGTTCTAGGTCAAACTTTTTTCTTTTAAAACAAGTTTTAAAATAAATTTTGGTCACTAGATATAATCTAGGTCTAAGATTTTACACTCCCCTCATCCCATTCATGTCCATCATTATCTCAGAGGTCATGTCATTCATTCTAATCTAAGGTCATAGATCAGTCACCCCATCTCCATATAGGTCTATGTCTAAGTCAATTTATTTCATCAAAAAAGACAAACAAGACTTCTTTGTCATCAGGGAAATAAATTAAGACAATTTATCTTATTTCAAATCTTGTTAGACTGTAAAATTGTTTCAAAAAGGAAAAAATTTCTGAAAGATTTTGGCTTCACTAAAAGACAAAAAAAAAAGTCATTTCAAGATGTTATAACGAGAAAAGAATGTTTGTTCGACTCATTTTGTCTTTTCATGTTTGGTAGATCTCCTCTCTTACCTTCAACTTACTCCATAATTGTCAAGGGTTCGAATAAAATCAAGAAAATTTCTGTCAACAGACTTCCACGCATCTGGAAGGTTGTGTTATGATTCTAGAATGCTCTGCTACACTTCTAGAATTCTCTTCTTTGAAGGTTGAATTCAACAATTAAGATATGTTATTTATATGTGTATTTTTTAATGAAAGGCAACATTACAAATAATGTTAGTGTAATTGAGATACAGCCTACTAATGTGCTCTTAAGAAATGTGTCCATTGATACATGAATTTCAATGAATGTGTTAATGTAATTAAAATACACCCTACTAAGGTGCTCCTAAGAAATGTGTCCATTGATATATGAACTTCAATGAATGTGCTTCTGGAATGGTAGTTTGAGGTCGGTTATCTTATCATGAAACAAGATAAAAAATCGACAAAGAAATTAGATTTTCTTGGAGGATGTCTACAGGAATATTTCCATTCTAACAACAGCTATATAGAAGAAAGTGCTCATTAAAACCAGATTTAGACATAAATTCAGGTTGGTTATCTTATCTAGAAACAAGATAAAAAATCGTCAAAGAAATTAGATTTTCTTGGAGGATGTCTAAAGGAATATTTCCATCCCAACCACACATATATAGCAGAAAAGTGCTCATTAAGACAAGCTTTAGACATAAATTCAGGATCAATATACTCGCATATAGGATTGCATCCTATGAATTCCAAGATACACGATGAGAACTAGAGTGAGGTATTAACAACTCTGTGCGGTAATAATGAATCATGATGGGATTTGGATTAATTAACGAAGAAGATTTATATGCGGGAGGGATAGGTTGACACATCTCTTCCTATTGGAGCTGGAACAAATAACAAAAAGAAAATGTATATATTCGAGCGGTGGCTTGACATGTCCATTCCTATAATTACTACTTGGGATGGCTAGCATTCCGAGTCATCATTTGTTACTTGTTACTTCTCACCTTTTGGAAGAAATAAATTATAACTATTAGTTATCGACTAAAAACTAAAAAGAAATACGGAATAGATAATCTAATTTTTTTTCAACTTAAGAAGGTAATTATATGATTTAGTAGGTAAGTTTTTAATGACTTTTGTTTATAAATATTTTAATATATTATTTAAGTAGGGTATAAAAGTTTGAATAATTGTTAAAGGTTAATTAACTGATTAAATGATCTTATTTTGATTAATTTCTGTAAAATTTTAATCTATATTTTTAAGAATTATAATTTTAAATTATTTAATATATTATATTTGAATGTTTTATGGTGATAAATTCATTTATGCATTCAAAAATATATTTTTCAACACAACAAATAATAATCATTGTCAAAATGTAGTTGATATTTTTAAGAATCATAATTTTAAGTTTCTTAATATACAAAATTTGAGTGTTCTATGGTGATGAATCTATTTATGCATTACAACACTATTCTTAAATATAAACAACATATAATGTTGTTTTATTGTTTATCCTACTATTTTCTTATGCCTATGAGTTAAACCATACACACATGCAAGTTGCATTAAAATAGTATAAGATATATGTGTGTTCAATGAATTATCATGGTTATTCAAATAATTTATTTAATTAACTTGTATATCCAAATAATTTATCGAAATAACATATTATTATTCTTAATTTTTTTTTAAATATAAAAAATTATACATCAATTCAATATAATGAAAAGTTAAAACATAATATTTTTATTTTATTTTTAATTATTTTACTTCTTTTATTTTTATTTATTTTATTTTTTAAAATTAGTTATAAGAATATGCTTTTAATATTTTATAATACTTTTAATTAAAACTAATCAAATATGTATATCTATTTTTTTATTATATTAATTTTTTTAATTTATAAAACATTTTATTTTTATTTGATAAAAAAAACACTTATAAAATCCAATCCAAGTTAAATACAACCTAAATCACACATTACCCTCATTTTGTAAAATGGGATTCTCCACACAAAAATATAAAATATTTCTCTTACAAATTTACAAAGGGAAAATATTGGTTAGCATTATTAATTTTTTTTTAAGGAATAGTTATACTATATCTTTATATGTTAAAGACTTATTTGTAGTTTAGGAATAGACTAATTAAATTAAAAAATGTGTATTTAGAAAATTGGGTGTGTATTAATCATAATTAAAGTGCTCCATGTTATTTGAATAATATAATTTAAAAAAAAATATTATAAATACTAATATTGCTTATATTATAATATTAATAGTTTAATATTTTTTATCAAATACATTATTGGAGGTTTAATTTATTTTAGAATTGAGTCGTTTATGTTTTGAATTGTTTTGAGTTTTTTTTTCTAGATCCATTATATTAAATATTTGTGTGTCTAGTAAATTCTGAATAATAAGTTTTTCATCCTCAAGACACATGAAGAATCAAAATTTGATCATATTAACAAAATAAATAAAAACTTTAAAATGTAATGAATGGAATAAACAATTTTATTATTATTATTATTATTATTATTAGGTAGAGAGGCATATTCTACAATGTAAAATGGAGATATGTAATTTTATTTGTGCATAGATCGAATACGTATATTTTTTAAAGTAAAAAATATATCTTCTCTAAATAGAAAAGTTGTGCAGTTTAATTAAAAGAAATATAAAATATTAATAAGCTCAACCTTCTATGGTCACTCAATTTTTAGTTGATATTACAACTGAATGTAGATTAATATGTCTACAATGTAATATAATTTATAAATTTTAAAAAGAGATTAAATAAGTAAAAAATAGCCAGTAAGATGTTTAAAACTTATAATTTTCAAAAAAATTTAACACATGATTTACATCAACTATTTGCTATGTTAACTAACCTCTCTAGATATGAACTTCATATTTATTTAAATATGAAGAAAATTTTTTTTTTAAAAAGAAAATACATCCTAATAAAAATAATAAGAGAAAGGTGTCTAATTCATTCAATTCTTAATATAAAATTATTATGTGGCATTTAAAAATAATTATAATAACAATAAATTTTAATGTGAGTCATCAATAAAGTATTTTAATATGAAATATCAAGTAATATTACCATATACTTGAACATATAATAATAATAATAATAATAATAATAATAATTAATGTTAATGTAGTTCACAAATAAAATGGCTCAATGCACATGTTATGTAAAATATTTTAGCACAACAGATATATATATATATATATATATATATATATATATATATATATATATATATATATATATATATATATATATATATACAAAAAAAAAATTGAACATACAAATTTAAGTTTGGTACTCTATATCTCATTCAAAAGTACAATTTAAATAATAAAAAATTTACACATTGTATATGTATAGATAACCACTACAAAATCATTGAGATCTATTAAGGGATAGTTTCTATTTTTCAAATTTTGCACTCTAAAATTAGTTTACATGTGAAGAGATTTCATCCCTTTGAATACATGTTAGATCCATGCTTAATATGAATATATACAAGTTTATTAAATATAAGTGTTTAAATGTTAGTTTCTAATGTTAATTTAAAGTAAAAAATAGTTAAAGGGGAAGGGAGGAAACAAAAAAATGGTGTTATTTAACTATCAAATGTTTTTCCCATTAAAAATAGATTGTGTATTTTTGTTGTTTCAAATACGTTTTTGAATACATAAATGGATTCAACCTTATTGCTGCCAATTACAAACAAATTCAACTGGAAGTCATGTAAAACATATTACAATTAGAACATATAATACATTTTTTTGAATAATATTAATAATTGTTTCAATAGAAAACCATAATTAACAAATAGATGAAAAAGGGGGATAAATAGTATTAATAGCCTTAACATAAATAATAAATGACTAACATAGAACTTATTAATGGCCAATATAGAAGTTACCATAATAAGTATAAATAATTAATTAAGTAATGGGATGTGTTAGTATAAATATGTTCTATGATCAAATCTGCTCTTTCAGTTTACTTTTTAGTAGTCCTAGGTCAAAATTTTGTCTTTTAAAACAAGTTTTAAAATAAATTTTGGTCACTAGATATAATCTAGGTCTAAAATTATACTCCCTTCATCCCATTGATGTCCATCATTATCTCAGAGGTCATGTCATTCATTCTAATCTAGGGTCATAGATCAGTCACCCCATCTCCATATATGTCTATGTCTAAGTCAATTTATTTCATCAAATAGGGCAAACAAGACTTCATTGTCATCATACATGTCATTTAAAGGGAGTTAGCATAGGTAGGAAAATAAATTAAGACAATTTGTATTATTTAAAATCTCGTTACATTGTCAAATTCTTTCAAAAAGGAAAAAATTTCCTTAAATATTTTGGCTTCACTAAAAGACAAAAAAGGTCATTTCAAGATGTTATAAAGAGAAAAGAATTTGTATTCAACTCATTTTGTATTTTCGTGTTTGGTAGATCTCCTCTCTTACCTTCAACTTACTCCATAATTGTCAAGGATTCGAAGAAAATCAAGAAAATTATGTAAACAGACTTCTGTTATGCATCTGGAAGGTTGTGTTATGATTATGGAGTGCTCTACTACACTTATAGAATGCTCTTCTATGCATATGGACACCCATGCTACACATCTAGGAGTGTGTTGCGCTTTTGGAATTTGGCTCATAAATCAATCATCCAAGCTCCAAGATCATTGCAATAAGTTTCTAAAGATTTTTCAACAATAATTCAACATCTCACATCCTCCTTAAGTCAATTTATCAAGCAGGGTATTGATTTTATTGCTTACCTCCTCTCCCACTACGTTTTCACTTTTTCCTATGATTAATTGATTTCAATGGACTACACCCTAACCCTATCATCTAATACCCTCATACACCTTCCCCAGACCATACTCTATCATTCCCTACCATTCACAACTTCCATAAACACCATTCCCATGAAAACCCTAATTTCCTACTATTTTTCTATTGGAAAACTAGGAAATCCATATGTTTTCCTTATTTGATCACCTTACATCCATTTCATCAAATTTCACCTACAGTTTGAAGCAAACATATAACCTTGCCTCGTGAATTTTTTTGGGAATTTTTCTTTGCTTCATTACCCTTCATCTAATCCTTCAAACTTATCCTATCCTTGTCCTCTAGTTTTCCAAATTCACTACCCATACCCACTACATCTAAACACCTAGTATTTCATCCTTTTGATGGACATTATGGAAGGTGAAAAGAAAATCCACAGAGGAGGACGCCACTTCAGATTTTAGCTATCCACCTTGCAATAAATCAATGCCTCACCTTTAACCAAGAGATGCTTTAAGAGGACTGGATGTTTGAGGTTTTGTGAAATAATTATGGAAGAAGGTTTACATCTCCAATTGAAAATCCTATTTGTCACTAGTTTCAACATGGGAAATACCATCAATGTAGGTGTAGAGTTCAACATCTCAACAAAGGTGATTTCTTCAACAAAAATTTTTCCTAGTCATGGAGAAAAGTACTTCAACGACATGGACTTAGACCTTGAACATTACAAATTGTTCCTCAAAAATCATGCCAAAGAAAACCCTGAGTAAATTTTTTCCTTTCAAGCACCTACTTGAAAAATATGCTCCTTTTATAGTTTAATTATGAGATATTTCAAATGTGAAGGGATATTCTTTAGGTTATACAGGTACCGTGTTAGAATGATGGTGCACTTCACCTCTACTAAACCATTTCGTATGCCAAATATTTTTACAAAATTCTTCCTAAAATGACTAAAAAGGTTCAGAGAAAAAACAAATATCACTATCCAATTCTATTCCACCATGGCCTAGTCAAACTCATTGTTTTTCATCATCTCTCAGCCATCAAAATTACTTGGGAAACCTTCATGGAGAAAGTAACAACATGACCCACTACTAGTTCTGATGTCCTTCCTAGCATACAATCACCATCAGTATCAGAACAACTAATGGAGATTGGCTCTTCCATAAAAAAAGCTCATATTTCAAAGGATCCTCACGTTGTTGAGGTCAGTCACACCTATGATAAGGGAAAGAGATAATTGTTTTCTCCCAAATCCATCAGAAGTGCATCTACACTTGGTACTATAGCTGAGAAAATAGAAATACAGGAGGAAACACTCATGCATCATATTAAATCACCATTGCACCAACATGATGAACAAGTGCCCTTGGAGGTTGAGGTGGAAAAGAAGATAAAAGATAATAAAATTGAAGAAAACATGAAGGAAAAATATGAAGAGACGACAAATATTAAAGTCAATCTCTCCAAGGCTAATGCCGGTAACCCTACTACAATAAGAAAATCGGCAATTGAAGGTGAAGCAACTCCTCCAAAGTAAACCTAAGGCAGAACTAGAGGCAGATAAGGGTGAAGGTAAAGAAGTAATGGATTTTGATCAAATGACGGGCATAGAGACTGAAACACTGCTAATAAGGCCAAAGACAAGAGGCCTTAAGAGGGTACTGGAGCTAGAAAGATAGTCATCTCATCCATTTGAACAGTTGACCTTTGATGGGTTAATAGCTATGGAGATCATTCAAGACAGAGAATAATTGTTAGGATGGGCGAATTAACATTTAGATAATATACTGAAGAGAGACAAAAGACATAACAACCTCCAAATAAACATGGAAAACCATTATTATGCCAGAAACATAATTTCCCAAATTAGGCTTAGGTAGTTGACAAAAAGGCTTCAGGAAACTCAAATGAAGCTAAAAGAGAAGGATAGATTGGATCTTATTGTTGAAGCTTCCTTAGTTGTTTATAACATCATTGAAATGTGTCATAAAACAAATTTTCATAAGTTATGAGAAACTTGGGTATTTTTGGTGATTTTTTCACTAATCTAGAAATTTTTCCTTCACAGAAACGTAGCGCCAAGGTGGTACAATTTTTCCTAGGAAAACTAAATGAATATTGTCTTATATGGTTGGATGAATTTTGATTAGGGAATTCCATATCCGGAACTAGTTTTTCATGAAAAGCTCTAATTTTGAAGAAAAATAAAAAAAACCACCATTTTTCTATGCTTCTTCCAATGTTTCTGACGAGGCGCTAGGCGTTTGGAGTGAGGTTGGGAGAATCTACTTTTGGGGGCTTTCCAGTGGGTGTTTTGTCAAAATTAAAGATGTTTTAGAAGGTAGACACAAAGGGCTAGTTGAAATATATTTCAAAATTGGATTTGGAGTTCTAAAAGTCCCTCAAAAACACCTCCATAGTGGAACTACTCTTTTGAAAAATGGAACTATGTTTATGTCAATAGGCGTTATGCTTCTGCATTGGATTCCCTCATGACACTTGTCAAGCTAGAAAAAGTAAAAATTTTGAGGTTTAGCTATCCTTTGAGATTTCATTGGAGTGATTGGGTTTTTTTTTCTTCTTATCATAAGGACACATTTAATTTAATGTGGGAGACACACACTCCTAGTCTTTAGTTTAATTTGAGGGAATGGTTTCTAACTTCCCTAGATTCTAGGAAGTGACTCATATCATGTAATTATGATGCATTTTGGATGGGATTTATACCCTATGAGTTTTAATTGTTAATATTTTCTATAAGTGTATCCACTTTAGTCTTTCATGGGTTTGATAGTCGTTTTTTTGCAGTGGAGCTATTGTACAAGCTTATGGAGTGAAATCAAAGACAATTTTGAAGAATTTGTGTTGAGACTCTTGTGGTATGCCTTGGAGCATTTGTTGTTTCTCTGTATGTTTACCTTATCAAGTTGAATGATATAATACCCTATCTTGCATATATTATTTTATGTGTTTACCTTTTTAGTTTATAATCTGAAATCATGCCTTTTTATGCTCTATTTTAACAAGTTTTACATTATATGTCTCTATTCTTCTAAATGAATGAATTCACCTAAATAATCATTCAGATTCTCCTTCATTTCATCCTATACATAATGAACAAAATAATCATGCTTTCAAGCTACCTCCCTGGCCTCATCCATATCTCTCCAACTTGACCTTGAATTTTGACCTAAACCCTAGACCCAGTCTTCTAACTGTCATTTCCTATCCAACACAAGAAACATCAAACAAAATCACTATTTAATGAGATTATATACCTAGACTAAGATCATTAGATATTCATTCATTTCATTGACTACAAAGTGGCATTGAGAGAACCCCCTCTAGTCCTGGTAGGGCTAGCTATCTCAACTAAAGCTTGGTATGTGGTTATCTCCTTTCAGTTCCATTCTCATCCTTGGAAATTTTGGGGGAGTGATAACAGGATGAAAAATTATAAATGAAAGAGATGCTAATGAATAACAAATTTTATTACTATTAAAAATATTAAAAATATAATAAGTACTATTAAATAATAATATTTGTTTTTAGTAATTAATATTATTTAATAATGGAGAAAAAATGTTGCGTTAGTAATGCTAATATGAAGGATTTTTTTTTACAATCATATTGTTGGTGGACATCTTTTTTTTTTTAGATGTGGAGTTCAGAAGTAAGGAACTTATTAATGGAAAATCTAGGAATATTGAAGGCTACCAACCTAAATTTTTCAAAATACAAAGATTTGTCCTCATCCCTCAAATACAAAAAATCCTCCATTTGGTAATAAAACAAGGTTTCCATAATATTTGGATGCAAATAATTATTGTCATATATCAAAGTTTAGAAAGGGTGTGGCCTATTCGCTACCATTTTTGGCATTTAGATTGATAAGATAGAGGAATGTTTGGAGGTTGTGGGATGTAGAGGCCTTAAGATCACTGATATGGTCATTACTCTTCTCCTTTATGTTGATGATATTGTTCTTTTAGCTATAAGCCTTGATGATCTCGATGAATAGCTTAGAATCCTCCAATACTATTGCTCCAACATGGGTATGACTATTGATATCGACATGACTAAAGTCATTATAACTAAATCCAAAAATTTCAACTACGATAATATCATTTATGATAATAAATACTTGGAGAAAGTTTCCTCGTACAAATATTTGGGAATTAGCATTCATAATCAGCTCAAATACTATAGAGGAGGAAATTGTAATATTCCTAATTAGCTTTTAGCTAGTTAGAATATTAAATTTTGTTTTTTTCAACAAGATAGATGAATAAGAGGGTAGAGGGACCCATAAATCTCTTTAGTAGGAATAAAACTACTTCTAGTATGAAAGTGGATCAGTGTATCTAGTTGGATAAAGCACTCCTTGATGTGAACGGGGGTTAACACATGTGGATGGTATCAATATTGACCAAGTCAACATCGTAGTCATGGAGGTAGTGGAGAGATATTATAGGAAAATGCACTAATAATGGGAGGGAGTCTCCATGAGAGTAGCATATTTAATGAGTGGGACTAAGGGGGAGGAGGCTCACAAAGCATATAAGGAAGGGGATGAAAGCCATAAAGGGCATTCTAAATGTTTTTTATGTTTTTTCCTTTATGAATTTCTACAAGCTTCAACCATTTACGAAGTATAATATGGTGTTTAGCACAAGGGTGTTTCTAGGTGGAAATCCCACCCTCATTCTCGAGGGACTTCGAGTGCCCACTCAGGATAGGTTCCTTTGAGCTTCATTCCATCATTTGGCATCAAGCCTATATTCAACCACCTTTAGCAGTTCAGTCTCCTTCAGGAATTGCACAATCCAGGAGGGCAGTTTCAGTGGAGGGTTGATAATCGAAGTTCTTGAGCTTGTTTTCCTATGACGGGAGCAACCCTTCATCCGGAAAGTCAGTGGAGAGGAATATTGGCCATTTTTATATTAGATAAGAAACAGAGCGTAATTCAACCCTAGGGCTGCATTTTTCATATTGTGTATTTTTGGAAACCCTTTGTGGGTTGTCTTTGAATTGTGCTAGAAAGCCTAGATCTGTGATCCCGACATTTTCTGAGAACTTTATCAACATATCTACAGATTCCTAGTTTCGAGAAGAAGTTATTTATAGCAGGATTGCGTAGTCATGGCCTCCCAGCAGTTTATGTAGCATCTATTTTTCATGTATTGATGTATAGGTTCATTTGAGGCTTGATTTTCCTAGCTTGAGTGTTTATTCCTCAATATATTGTAATTCATTTTCTACTATAATATGTAATAAAATGGCTCACTAATATGCTCATGTATTGATGTGTTTATGTTTACTACAATTTCTAGTTTTATGTTCAATATTCCTGTTTTTCCAAATTGGGAATATTATAGTGGTATTAGACCATAATCTTGGCTGAGCCTGTGAGGCATCACGTCTATGTCATCAGAAGAAGGAGAACCTCTCACAGAACAGGATAATTGATA
This sequence comes from Pinus albicaulis, assembly GCA_034641835.2. NCBI lineage: Eukaryota > Viridiplantae > Streptophyta > Pinopsida > Pinales > Pinaceae > Pinus > Pinus albicaulis. The sequence goes on along the minus strand of CM076579.1, from coordinate 76,759,487 downwards.
TATCAATAGAGGTCAAAGGTTTTATTATACAAACAACAAAGAAGACAAGGGCAAGACTCCAATATCAGTAGATGGATGAAAAGGAGTTTCCAAAGCTTTTTCTCCAAAAAATGGAATATATTGCCAAATAAATCAAGGAGATGAGGATGGAAATACAAAAGGAGACCCCAAGAGGATTTCTACTTGGAGAAAGCTTCGACGCTTCACATCACTAGTGTGAGCAACCAATAGTACAGCAACTTTCCCAACGCTCCACCATTCCTACTTTCATAGCAGTGGGGAATGGGGGTAGAGCACCCCAAGAACAAGAGCCTCTCGGTTATTACTTTCTATAGTATGAATCTCAATCTCAAAGGTTCAAAGAGAATCTGAACTTCCAAGAGTTTTGTCAGATCAAGGATAATAGTAGACCCCGTAATAATAATAGAAATTAAGGTTACATGCAGAATAATGATATGCAAAATACTTTGGGTAGATTATTTTTTCTTGCTTTTGATGAGTCATCTAAGTGCACATCCAAGGCTTGGGTGGAAAAACTAGACATTTATTTCTAGTTGAACCAAGTACCAGAGTTTGAAGCTATTAATATAGCAGCGTTGCATCTTGAAGGTGAGGCACATAAATGGAAATTTCATGGTTTATCTACATTAGGGCATGCAAATGTCATTGCATGTGTAGAATTCACCCTCAGGTTAGTAGAATTATTTGACTGAATGGATGCAAAGGCACACTTTTTTGAGCTAGCCAAGCTCAAGCAGTCAGGAAATCTAGAGACCTATATCTCTGAATCCATAAAAATTCCCATCATGGTGCCAAATTTATCTACAACCAGGAGAGTATATATGTTCATTGATGGGCTAGCAAAGCCTCTGCATGTGTTGGTAAAGTCAAATAGCCCAATTACACTCCAAGATTCCATTGAGAGGGCTAGGGAATTACACAGTGGTTTTCCAAGAGAAAGACCTCCATTTCAGCAAAAGCCCACTTTTCGGTCAAAGGGAAAAGTTGTGAAGGTTCCTCCCCTAAAGGAGAACCAGAGCAAAGGACCTCTTAGTGATGATATCTGAAGATATTTGAGGAGGAAGAAGCCTTGCTTCACTTGCCAACAACCATCGGTAGTAGGCCATCAGTGTGTTGCAGGAAAGACACACTGCATTGAAGTATTATCTGATAGTGAAGAGGAACAAGAAGAGGAGCCAGAAGGATACATCACCGTTGTGGCACTAGGAGAGGATCCTCCACCACCATGAGGTGGAAATGGGGCATATGCTCCAATTGTAGGGGCCCTTACATCTTTGCGGGGAGTACCAAAGTATCTGACCTTGAGTGTCTGAGGCACAGTTCAGGGGCAACGGGTGTCAGTATTGATAGAAAGTGGGGCGACCCACAATTGTATTGATGCTTAGCTAGTGCAAAAGAGAACCATACCCACATATGATTTAGAAGGGTTCTTAATTTTGGTTTCGGGAGCTAGAATCATGTAAAGTGTGAAGTATGTTTCGAAATTATCTGTGACCTTGGGAACATACACTTTGAATGATCACTTCTTTGTGGAATGATTACACTAGGGAAGGTCACTACATATTAGGAGACCTTGCAAATGGAATGGACAGATAAGAAGAGAAGTAAGAATGAAATGATCAGGGGCATGCACACCTATCCACCTCAAAAAGTCTCCGCACATAAGATCGAGACTCCTTTACACAAAGGTGGTAGGAGAAAACCAGTATACTCAAATATGTAGTCTACTCTAGACCATTAATTACACAGAAGGTGTTCTATTATGGGGTTTTTGTTTGTGACATTGTTTAGATTTGTTGTTCCTGACCGAATCTAAACAGTTTCCTCGAAAAAACATAACTTTAATCCCTTGCGCGTGTTCAACTGATTGTTACAAGATTCATGATTCAATTCTCTATTTCAAATTACGCTCCCAACAATATTCAGTTCACCATTTACAGTCCATCCTTCGCAACTCATGCATATTCCATGAATCAGAGATTGATCCTACTTGCATTTTTGTTGTTGTAGCCATGGTTTTGGTAGCAAGAGGTGTCATCGAGGTGTCATCAGATTTTTTCCATTAAAGAAATGTGAATGATAAAATAGCCAATTATTTTTTCTCCATTGTAGTAGTAGTCATTCCACTTCAATTTCCCCCATAATAAGAAGTATCGCTAAAACCACATGAAATCTTTGTCTCACTCATGACAAGGTTTAATATCGGAGGTTTAATTTCGGAGCATTAAGGGAGAAGAAGCTCAAACAGACTCAACATTCGTCAGGGTCGTGCTGGTATATGTTCAACCATTTGGAATCAAAATACTGATACTGGATAGACACGAAAGTCTCTTGTGCCCTGTTTTACAAGGTAGTCATCCAGTTTGTATGAAATAAATGAAAACCTGGTATCAATTCATAGATGAGCAGTTTGGCACCCAATTGGAGTGGGAGAGCATTGCTCAACACAACCAGGATTCTGGCTCATGCCTTGGCCTCGCATTTTTCCATAGGTACACGTCTTCAATTTGATTCCTTTCATAAACTTCACATATTTATGTTTTGCATACAATTCAATTTGTAACTTATTGGGATTTGTATGTCAGAGAGAAAGACTTTGAAGTCACTAGATTATAACAAGTGTTCAGAGACCACTAAATTTAAAAAGACCCTGAGTTCATTATTGTTGTCTCACCAGCCTCCAACTTCAAATGATGATTATGAAGAAAAATTCTCTACCCCTCCCAGAAAAAAATATGAAAATATGTCATTTTGTCGTAGAGAGCTCCTCAGGGACAGAAAGAAGAGGAGGGTCATTAGAGTTATGCAAAACCATCACTTTGGGGAACTGATGAAGGTTTATGGAAAGGGGTTGGGTGCAGAGGCCACCCTTTGATCTGCAGAGGAGTTAACACAAATTCTGCTCCTTCGGTGTACTTTTGAACCCTTAGGGGAAAATGATAGTTTATTGCATTTGGAGGCATTCCACCAGGAAGGCCCCAAGATCGGATGTTGGTTAGAGAGTTCTCACAACTAGTGGTACCACTCACAGATCTAGCTAAGAGGGGAGATTTTGATGGGAAAAAAACTATGTAGAGGGACTTTGATTGGCTCAAGGAGGAAATTAATATTTTTCTAGTATTGATATTATCAGATCTTACCCAACCTTTTGCGCTGGAATACGATGCTTCAAGGGTAGGTGTTGGCACAGTTTTGGTGCAAGGAGGCTATTTTATAGCCTTTTAGAGTCAAAAGATACTTACACATACAAAGGTTTCTTCCATATATGGGCAGGGGTTGCTAACCGTCATAAATGAATTAACCAAACTTAGGAAATATTGGGTGGGAAACAAATTTCAAGTGAAGATTGACCATCACGATTGTCCATATTTTCTTGAGCCAAAGCAGTTGGAAGAGAGGCAAAAAAATGGGATCCATAATTCCTGCATATGACTATGACATTGAACATGTCAAAGGTAGAAGCAATGAGGTAAACAATGCCTTATCATAGAGACCAACAACAATGTCATTGATGAATGTGGATTCAGATTGGGAGTCCAAGATGTTGGTGGAGTATTCCAAGAACCACTTCACATGTGATGTACTTGACGGGAAGCTGACCAATGAGAGGTATAGAGTGATGGATGGGGTCTTCTACTATCATGATCATATCTTCCGGAATATAGATTCTAATCTCAAGGAGAAAATTCTACATGCAGCACATGATTCACCCCTTTCTCGCCACCAAGGTTTCACAAAGACATATCAGGCCATCAAGGAGAGATTCTAGTGGAAGGGTCTCAAGGAGGACATGCTCGAGTATATCAATAAGTGTGTAGCTTTCTAGAGGAATGAAGAAGAAAAAAACCACCCTACAGGGTTGTTACAATCATTTCCTTTTCCGAGAGGGGAATGGGAGATCCCTTATATGGACTTCATCACTATTTTTCCAACAGTACCTGGTAAGGATTGTATATTTATGATCATTGCTAAACTAACAAAGCATTTACATTTATCTTCCATATATTTATAGTGTACTACTTCAAGAGGGGGCAATCTTCTCCTTAGACTTTATGGTTTTCCTAAGACCATAGTCACCAATAGAGATAGCCACTTCTTGGATGGCTTTGGTTAGTAGATGTTATGTTTGGGGTGTACCAAGTTGATATCAAGCACTAGTTATTACACCCAAACAAATGGGAAAACAAAGGTAACAAACAAGTGGTTGGGAAGCTACCTGCAAAAATATGTTCTAGAGAAGTTGAGAGCATGGATGTGCTGGCTCCACTTGGGGGAATATGGTCATCATCTGAAATTTTATATGGAATTTAGTGTGTCTCCATTTTTGGTCCCATATGGTGATGATTCTCTATCAGTTTTTTCTAGGATGGTTAGAGCAATAAAGGCTCCCAGACTCCAAGTTTGGATCCAAGAGAGTCAGGATATATCCCGGTCGCTTAAGAACAACATTGCTACAACCCAAGATCAACATAAGTTATATACAAATCATGCGTGGGTAGAGGGACATTTTTGGGTGGATACTTTGGTCTATCTACATATTAAGCCATGCAAACCATATACATTGAAGGAGAAGGGGACTGAGAATATTTTCTATGGGCAATATAGGGTGATCCATATTATTGGGGGAGTAGCATATGGGTTGGCACTGCCCATTGGGAGTAAGGTCCCCAATATTTTTCATGTATCATTCCTCAAAAGGGCCATTGGAAAACGTGTAGTTGCCACCATGGATATCCCACTTCTTTATGATGTGATCCAATTGGTTTTATCACCAAAGGCTAACTTGGACACTTGGGAGGGGAAGCTAAGGAAATATTTTATTGGAGAATATATCATTGAGTGGAGGAATCTACAGTTAGAAATAATTAATTCCTATTTGTCTATGGTTTTAATTCTCCATTTGAGGAGTTTGTTCCTACATAATAGTAAGTAGCTAGAATATAGTTTCTCCTAGTTTAGTGTGTGGCTGAGAGAATCTCTCAACCACATTACTGTACCTCCAAGATAGAATTCCTATCTTGAGACTATTTCTTGTATAAATATGTGTGTAATTTCCTTGATTCATAATATAGAATTTATATAAAGTGTGAAGTGTGCTATTTTATCTTGGTATCAGAGCTTTAGAGCCCGTAAGGGCCTTTGGCCCTTCCTGGGTATAGGAAAAATAAATGATTGTAGTCATATCATTTTTTTATGAAATTTTGTTTGTCCTTTGCATGAAGTTGGAGCGCTGTTGGTGAGGCATGACAGAGGTCATGAAAAAGAGGCCTGTATGTTGTAAGCTGAGTTGAGGGAAATTACATCGTCGCTGGAGTATTTTGAAAGCCGCGAGCTGTGGCAGAGGCTGTGGCAGTAATATTTTCATCATATCATTTCGCTGTAACGACAATCTGGGTTTGAAGTAATAGAGGGACGATGATGAACAATCAGACGCCTGCATGCAAAATTCTGGCGAATGTGGAGGGTTCCATGTTCTATTGATACTCCGACCCCTACTCGAGGAAAACTACTGTAAAGCGTGTGAGAGAATCAGAATTGCGAAGCTGGAAACTTGAAATGTGGACTAGAAACTGGCAAGACCAAATCTCTCAAGGCGATTAATTGTGATATATGCTGCATTGAATTTGGTTTTTGCCGTGAATTCTCTTGTATTCTCTGTGGGAAGGCTACTTATTAGAGTGTGCTCTACTTTTTCATATAGCAGGCATGGAGCAAATCATTGGTTTAGATGTGGAAAATGATTGTAGGCGCTATGATAAAAAGACAAACCTGATGATGCTTGTTTCCAGCATACTTCATGCATATTAATCTCTAGAAGTACGGGCTGATGTTGAAAAGAACTTGTGTCTTGCTTTATGTATCATACAGGGTACAAGAAATATTGTGGGGAGAAGCCTACAAAATAATATAGGGTTATCACTAAAGAAGCTTCGCAGTCGAATGAATCTGGTAGATATTGTGGAGTTACGTCAAAATTCAATAAAAGGTTGATGAAGAGGAGAGAAAGAAAATGAAGAGGAACTTGAAGAGATTGTAGAATTTTTCAAATACGGGGAGAGGTATCGCAGGTGAGGAACAAATATTCCAACTGGCATCCTTTTGTGCGGGGAACTGAGAATGGAACTGATTATTGGCTGGTGGAAAACTCATGATATCGCATTTTTCTGATTTTGTAAGTTTTCCAATATTGATTTGTAACTGCTAATATTTGAATTTGACCACTCGGTTGTTGGCAAGAAGTTGGACAAGGCCACTGAGAAGGGCCAAATCCTCAAATGCTGAAGTTTTTGTTTTCGGTTTCACTTCATTTTTAAAAATTTTCGTTGGAACCAATCGGTGTTGGCTTTATCTACATGCTCAAGTTGAACAATGCAGCGTTCAACAAAGAGGTCAATAGATTGTTGTGTCTTTTGCAGGGGTCAGAAGAGGTGCAGAAGCACGTGGAATTGCTGGGAGTTTTTTTAGCTTCTTGTGTTTGGTGTAATCATCTTTGGGCAGAGACAAAGAAATTTATTTTTTATTTAGTTTCTTGGAATCATGTTTAAAGATTATTGAGCCTTATTGAGCCTAGCTAACTCAATGTAGGTAAAGTTATTTTGTTAGAATTCATGACTCTAACAAATGACAAGCTAAGTGTGGGGTTCCAAGAATTTATTTAAGAAAGACAAGGATGCCCAAGATGTGAACTATGAGAAGATAGGGTAAAGTAGCAGCAACAATTATTATGATGGACAACAAAGTAAATGTTTTTTTGAGTTAGTATGGTTTGTGGAATAGGCTCCCTAGCATGTTATAAGCAAGTCCAGTTGTTGTAATGGTCATTGTATGTACCCAAAAACTCCAAATGTTGAAGTATGAAATGTAAGCCTTGTAAAGGCATTTGAAAGTTCGTGGTGATCTTAAAACCACTTTGTAATGGTTTGTGGTGAGCCAGAAACCACACATATATCGCCTTTGTGGCTGGTTGGTGGTGAGCCAGAAACCACCTATAGAGCCTTTATGGCTGGATCGCCTTCGTGGCTAAAAGCGCCTTTGTGGCCGCATGTACACGATTGGCCACGTGTACATGAAGAGCTGTGTGCTCATAGAGCTTTATGCTCGATCGAGCAGGTGGACTACAGTAACACCTGGCTCACAGTCTCAGATGATTCATTAATCTTTGAGCAGAAGGGGGTTGGCGCGCTTTCTTAGCTGACAGTCGTGCTGAGAAGTGAAATTGGCGCAACTGTTCAGTACATACTTGTGCCAATACGACAAATCACGGGATTGGTGCGGAAGCGCATGATAAACCCGCGTCAAGATTTACCTTGCAAAGTTTTTTTTTCTAGGCACGGATTTTTTATTCAGGAAGACGCCACCTCACCTTCAGTGGAAGATCTGCGGGAAGCCTCACCTTCGCTAGAATATTTGCGGGAGTTGCGGATCTGAGAAGTTGTGGATCTATCCGAGAGAGGCAGATTGTGTTTTGGAGATTCTGTACATGCAATTCGCCAGATGGTGGTTGATTATTAGGTATATATATGTAGTGATAATGGTCGATAGAATCATGTATGCGAAGGACCCCCAAAGCAACCCCACAGCATCCCCACAGCATTCGCCCTGAGCTCTTGTAGAACAGCATTAACCCTGCATTTTCCCTCAGCGTTCGTCCTCAGCTCTTGTAGAACAGCATTCGCCCTACATTCACCCTCATCGTTCACCCTCAGCTCTTGCAGAACAACATTCACCCTCAGCTCTTGCAAAATGGTAAGTTCTTACTGCAGGCCCTTCCTCCTATAGTAGGGTTGACTCTATTTGGGTTTTTTTGGTCAATTCCATTGGATTGTGTTAGGCTGTGTTAGGTCTCTGTAATAAGCAAGATTGGAAAAAGTACGATCATAGAGTTAACATCGTTTCAACCAAATTTGGGATTCTAGGATCTAGCCCTCCTGAATCCAGAGAGGGATCTCTCCAATATGTAAAAAGATGGATTTGTCTTTGAAGTTTGGGGTAAATAATATTAGGCTAGTTATGAAGTCCAAGGGTTTGTTTGGTTTTTTGGATGGTTGAACATAGTTGCTGTTTGAGGCGGAAATATCTATATGAAAATAGGTTCAAAATTGAGAAGTTGCAAGCAAAAAGAGTAAGCTTTTATCAAGAAGAAAGATGATGGCAGGTTTTCAATCCATTGGGATATGGAGTCATAAGAGGGTTTAATTGAAACATTCAGGTCAAAGAGTGGTCTAAGGGGAAAGTCATCTATGCCTAAGGATCTCTTTAAAGTTTGATTTATGGAATGGAGTGATACAATAAGAAAGGGAAATGACAGATGCAGAACAAAGAGCAGCCCAGGATCTGGTAAGTACTTTGAAACTAGCCAGCCTTTGACCAGGCACTTAAGAAAAACATAGAAGAAAACTAGGATCTGGTAAGTACTTTGAAACTATCCAGCCTTTGATGCACTTCTGATAGAAAACATATAAAAACAAAAGGGAAACTCAAAGATAACACAGAATGGTCTAAGATCTGATAAGTACTTTGAAACTAGTCAGCTTTTAACACATCCTAAGGGAAACAATCGAATAGTTGAGCAAACAAGAAAGGGACTCAGGGCTAACCTTAATTTCCTCAGTTCATCTTCACACAACATATATTGAAAGTAACATTTAAAAATAACATTCAGATAAGACAAAAAGACGAGGGAACGCCAGCATCCCTGTACTTAAACTGAATTAAATCATTTTCAAATAACACAGTTGAGAGAAAACATTTAAATAAAGGTTTTTCAGCTAGAGAAGGTTACTAATATACATTAGGTACTAACCATGGTTAAGCTGTTTTTTATAGTGGAAAATGAAACAAATTGAAAACAGAAACAAAATACAAGTTACAGTGAGAATAACATCACCATCAGCATAGACCAGGATCCCATAAATCAGCTTGTATTGATGCTTGAAACCAGTTACAATCTTTAAATCGAGTGTTTTATTCCATCTCTCCTCATAAATGAACCTATCTGTTACAAGAAGAGCTCCAAGAGCCAATGAAATCCTATCTACAATCAAGAGTTTTCAGCTCAGTTACAATTACAATGCTTCGGCAATTACATTAACAACCAAAAATTTCTCATCTTCTATTGAGGTATTTATAGAAGAATGAGGAGGTGAAATCTAACAAAAGATCTCTCGAAGCAATTAATATAGATTCAAGACTTCTTGGCATTTTGAGGGGCTCGATGAAGAAGTTTACAAGTGGTCTTCTGTATTAACTATTTTACATTTATGAATTAAGCTCGGTGGGAGCTTTATTTGACTTTGAGGCTCTACGTAATGTTTGGAGTAACTCTGCAGATATTTCTGCATTGATTTATTTGCAGAAGTGACTCCCTGGCTGCGCTGGAGGTGAATATCTGATTTTCTTCATTAACTTCGGCCTCTGTTTTGAAAGGCTTGAGGCAACAGGTGGCTCGGTGGTAGCTAAGGAATCAATTTGCCTCAAGATGTGGTGGTGGAGGCTTTATGTCTCATAAAACACTTTAGGTTTTCTTTTAAACTGTGTTTTAGATTGGGTATTAGGCTTTTGATAACTGTCTTAGCCGTAATCCCCATAAAAACTGTCTTCAATCTTCATCTGTTGTGCTTTGTCTTCAAAACTGATACTCTTTAACTGTTCTTTTGAATAAAACAGTGTCTTGTCAATGTGCAGGGCCGCACAGGGCTGTTATGCTACCAACGCTCATGAAACATTGATAAATCATTTGAATTTAACCCAGTGAATGGCTCTCTGTAATATCTCGAAGGCACAGGAAACGTCTTTCCCAACCCTTGGCTCTTTTTCATTATATAATGGAAAACCATTAAACACCTGCAAAACATAAAAAAAATTAAGAAATCCTGCGTTTTTAGGTTAAAACTGCTTCGGAAGGCGTGGAGGAAAGGAGCGTAGTCGTTGGATGAAAATATCCAACGGTGGAGATCTGCGCAAAAAGGAAAAAAGAAGAGCAGGAGAAGAGATAAGGCGAGGTGATTTCCAGACCGTCCGATCCGAAAAACGTGGACGGTCTAGATTAAATCAGAAGGTCGCAATCAGGGTTTGCAATCAGGGGGAGCGAGTAAATGGAGCGATCGAATCACGCGACGCGATTATGCGCGGACTATTGATTTAAAACTCATATCAACGGTGGGAATTGAATCGGGGTAATCGCAATCGGAGGTGGCAGGTAGGTGCATGCGATTGCGCGATCGGGGAAATTTTCAATGTGATGATCGGGGGATAGGTCGATTAAGTGATAGCCATTGATCTAAGTTTGAGATCAATGGTGGACAACCAATCGGGGGAGTCGCAATCAGAAGGGTAAACAAAACGAATGTGATTTTAAATATGCGATGCAACTGAAATTGTCGATGCGACGGAGCGATGGCCGTTTGATCGGCGTTAGATCAACGGCGGGGATTAGTTCTGGAGTGAACTGGCGGAAAGAAATTTATAACATATGAAACCCAAAGTTTAAATATAAAACAAAGGTTTACATGGATCGGGGCAGAATATTTATATGTAAAGGGAGCAGGCGCCCGATTGCGGGGTCGTGGGATATATGAAACGTGATATGGCTGGGCGTATTTAAAAATGAGGGCCAATCACAATCAAGCCATCGGGCCGGGTCTTTCAATCTACCCATTTGAATTATCTGATCGCGATTGCGCGATTGGTCTTTTTGATCAACCCATTAGATATTTTCAACATGTGACTTTAAGTTTCAAGTTAAAACTTTGGATAAGCGGGTTTTGGATTTTTCAAAGGAAAAACGGATTTGGGAATGAAAAATAGAAAGGTTTAAGCACCGAGGTGGACCCATGTTTAATATGAAAATAACAATGCGATCGGGGGTTTTTAAACAAGAATGTTCAATCGCATTGGGACTTTCGATGATGGAAAAAAGATCTGCGCACATGAAATCTTGCGATGCGATTAGCGCTATCTGGTTTGGTGCTTGGTTTTTATGATAAGGGCATATGTGGGGAAGTGGTTAGGACTTAGCCCAAAGGGGCTTAAGTCCATAGAAAAACTTTGCATTTTTTATGAAATTTTCATGGTTTTTCAATGGAAATGGGGGTTCTGAAATAGTTAAAAAGTGAGTTTTTAACTTTGGAAAAATGACTTTCATAAATGGAAGAACAGGATTTATGAAAACAAGGGAGTTTTGTGGAGAAAAAAGGAAGCAGATGAAGGTTTGAGAAGGGGGAAAATGAAGGTCTTTCAACAATCTTTTACATTTGTAATTAGCAGAATTGTCTAAGAATAAAAGGCAAATATAATGAAGATTTTGGACAGAGGCATGAGGCCTTAAAGAGACTTCAAAAGACAACAATTTTTAGTGATACAATTTGTTCCTTGGAGGCTCAAAAAGTCTTAGCCACCTTTTGTTATAACAAAATATTATAGGTGGCTAACAGTGGCTCCACTTGGGGATGGTGCCTTCTTGAAGGCATCAAGAATTCAGACTTGATTTCTCTGGGACGCTGACTTGTGCCTGATCCATTGGGCTACCCTTCCTTTGCTGGATGATCTTGTTTGAAAACATATTGAGCAGCCATGAAAACAATGGTCCTTCATCAATACAAACTTTCTACCTACCCAATCCTACTGACCTAGCATTTTTTCTTCATCAGAGTGCACTTGGATTGGCAAACTCTTTTCACAACATTTTATTCTTTTTGAAAGCATAAAACTAATCTAATGCTACTCCTTATTTCTCCCTGAACTTAGATTAAACAGTTGATCTTAGATATTTCTCTACCTAATCTACTGTCTGTTGGGATTAGACTGTCCAACAGACTTTCATTCTCTAAATTCTACAACAGAAATTTAAAAACAGTCAAGTCAAGATTAAGCTGTCTAACTTGTTGTGATCTATGGCATAAAAACAAGCTGCACATAGATTATTATTTGCAGAAAATTTAAAAATCAAAATGGAAGGCTTAAGATCTGAAAGTTTTTCATCATGGTCTTCTCTTTTCTTCACAACTCTATTTTTGCTTTTGTTTGAGCTGTCTCTTCCTTGATATCTGATTCAGATTTTGGACAAATTAGAACCAGTTTTTCTCTTTTATGACTTAAAAAATAAAACAGTTTTGAGTCATCTCTCTTTGGAAACTTTGGTTCAGATTTTGAGTTTGTTTGAACCTTCATTTCTATCCTAATCTATCTACTGATAAGCCAATATTGAATAGTTTGGAAAATCGGATTCACTATTCTATCAGCATAAAATTTAAAGCTAATTAGTCAAGATTAGGAAGTTTGACTAACCAGAAGTGTGTTTTGAGGAGTGGCATTTGAGCTTGCACACTTTCCGATTTATTTCTCTTTTTGCCATGGGGCTTTGCTTTTCTTGTTTTCATTTCTGGCCTCTTTTCCTTTTTTTCTTTGTTTTTGTATTTTTTGATTTTTCATAACTTCGAATGTAATGGTGGATGGACTATTCATAATGGAAAAAGATAAAAAGGCTTCAAAACATAAAATGGATCAAGAGAAGTAATGCTTAAGCATCCTGTCATTGACAGGACCCCCAAAAATTTTTGTTTCATCCAGTTCCTGTAAGAAAAATGCATTATTACCAGCGATTGAATGAATAGAGTAAGGGCCAAGCCATAGATTGTCAAATTTTCCATGCTTGCCCTTTTCTTCCCTTCTTGAGTCCCACTTTAAAACTTTGCCCCCAATCTTGAAATTGCTAGCCTTTGTTCTTCTATCAAATATCTTCTTGATACTGTCTTGTTTCTGTAATGCTTTGTTATACACTTCCTCTCTGGTTTGCTGAAGATGAATGGTTTGATTTATTCTTCTGGTTATGTCATTTTATTCATTCTGCAACTCTTGAATTAACTTCATAACTGGTACACCAAGGCTGTTAGGAAAAATTGCATCTGTACCATACACAGGATGGAAGGATGACATACCAATAGATTTCTTCAAAGTTAATCTGTCAGCCGAAAGTGCATGGATCAGCTTTGTGTGCCAAGACTTTTTATTGTCCTCCGACAGTTTCTTGATCATGTTCAATAAGCTCTTGTTGGAAGATTCTGCAAGTCCATTACCTTGAGGGTAATAGGCTGTGGAGTGTCCCAATATTATCTGATACTTGTAACAGAAATCAACCATTTTATTTGATCCAAATGCTGCTGCATTGTCTGTGATGATCTTGGTAGGGAAGCCAAATTTGGAGAGGATGTTAGTCTCCATAAATTTTATGATAACTAAATCATTGGCCTCCCTAAAAGGAATGGCTTCTATCCACTTAGTGAAGTACTCTGTGGCAGTAAGAATCCACCTATGCTGAGCAGAAGATGGTGGATGGATTTCTCCTATGAAGTCAAGTCCCCACAGTTGAAAAGGGGCTTCAACAGTGATTGGATGCAGAGGCAGGGGTAGTAATTTTCTCTTGCCTTCAAACAATTGGCATTTATGGCAAGTAGTGATCATCTTGTGGACATCATGAAAAAGAGTAGGCCAATAGAAACCAGCCCTCAAAATTTTTTTGGCTATCGACTTCCAGTACAGATGACCTCCACACTCTCCTTCATGGAATTCCTGCTTAATCTTTTCTGCATCAAACTCAAGCAAACATTTAAGAAATATACCACTTGCATTTTTCCAATAAAGACATTTATCAATAATGCAATAGTTTACAGATTTTAACTTTAGGAATCTTCCCTTTGTCTTTGATAAACCAGGAGGTGTATTCAGATTAAGAAAAACATAAAAAATATCAGTATACCAAGGAGAGTTCACAAAATGATCTTCAATAATGGGAGCTGAGAATTCTTCTTGGTCATCCAAAGCATTAATCATATTAATATCAAGAACTTCACAATTTGACTCGGCCATTAATTTAGCTAGACCTTGGCCTTTGATGAGCTTAGTGGGTTTTATCTCTAAATCATATTCAAGAATAACAGAAATCCACTTACCTCTCTTACCATCTGGGTCCTGTGTTAGAATATCTTTAACCACTAAATTTGGGACAAAGGCGATGATGTGTGAGTGAAGGATGTATACCCTGAAGTCTTTCAAAGCCTTTACCAAAGCAAAAGCCTGCTTCTCCATAATGTTATACTTCAAAGGGGAATCCCTTAATGCCTTACTAAAGAATGCAATAGGCTGCTCTTGTCCTTATGGATTTTTCTGTAAAAGGACAGCAGCTATGGTATGTTCTGATGCAAATGAGAAGATATAAAAATCTTTTGAAAAATCAAGGCTTATGAGAACCGGTGTTTCATTAAATGCTTGTTTACCAGTTCAAAGGATGTCTTTGCTTCCAAGGTCCATTTTACTCCTTGCTCCCTTTTTAACATGTTGGTGATATTCCTAAGGAGCTCAGCCAAGTTGGGGATGAACCTTCTCAAAAATTTAATCTTCCCAATGAAGGATTGCAACTCTTTGATGTTTCGAGGATGAGAGATTTGCAATATGGCCTCAATCCTCTTGGGATCAATCTTAATACCCTCCTCAGAAATAATGTGCCCAAGAAGTTTACCTTCTTAGAGACCAAATAAAGTCTTCTTAGGGTTTAAAGATATCCCAAACTCTCTGCACTGCTCAAAAACTTTCCTCAAATGTTCTAAGTGTTATTCATATATTTTTGAAAACACAGTAACATCATCAAGATAGATAATGATGAAGAAGCCCAATTCCTTCGAGAATGCTATGTCCATGGCTCTTTGAAAGGTTTCTCCAGCATTCATTAGACCAAAAGGCATTTTCACATACATGAAGGTGCCCCAGGGTGTAGTAAAGGCTGTCTTTAATTGATCAGCAGGGTAAACCAAGATCTGATTGTACCCCGAATAGCCATCCAGCAAAGAAATTCTTCTAGACCCTACCACCCTTTGTAGAATGTGATCCATGTTTGGTAAAGGGTAGTTGTCTTTTAATGAATCTTTGTTTAAGTCTCTAAAGTCTATATAAAGCCTGATTTCTCCAATTTTCTTCCTAACAGACACCAGTTTAGATACCCATTCAGAATATCTAACAGGGACAATAATGCCAGCATCATACATTTTCATGATCTCCTTCTGAACCAACGGCAACTGGACAGGGTTTATTCTGCGCAGTTTCTGTTTGAATGGTTTTTGGATTTCTTTAAGAGGGATTTTGTGTTGTATTATTTAAGTATCATAGGATTTAAGATTGTTACACCATTTTTTGGTCATCTAACCTCTTATCATTAGATGGAGCCAAGTACACCACGTAAGACCAATTTTACCCTAAGTAAAATTGCTTTCACTATGAAAAATAACTTAATAAACCACATTTATTAGGTTGTTTATGGTCTAAACAGGAAACCCGAAAAGGAAACATTAAACAAACCTATTTTGTTTGATTTTCCTCATGAAATAATTAATTAAACCATAATTTAATTATTATTCCTAGTCATGTTTAACCCAAAACAAAGAAATTAATGAGATAAACCTTTATTTATCCTATTATTTTCTAGGAATAATTATTTAAATTTTATTTAGATAATATTCCTTGTTAAATATGACCAAATCACCCACAAATAATTAAATAAATCATTATTTATTTGATTATCCTTCAACCACTTCCTTAAAAAGATAAATAAATCATTTATTTATTTATTATTGACAAATAAAGGGATTTGACCCAAGTCAAATACTTTTTTCCCTCCAACAAATATAATAAAATATTCCATAAAAGGTGGATCTAGATTTGGTTAACATTATTTTAATCATGCACCAAGATCTAGAATGACCCAATATTTTGTTATAAATAGGAGGGTTTTCCTACCATTCTTCACCTTTTGTTGCCTATTAGATCACTCTGGATCTATACACTTGGTCACATTTTTCTACATTATTTGTTGTGTGAGCTCCCTTTGAGTTCTATCTTTGTCTAGGTTTTCTACACCAACAAGAGAGAGAGATTCTAGATCTGAAGTGCTGAGGACTTCCAAGAACCCATCCCATTGAGGAGAATTGGAAACATCTTCTTGTTTTTCTCCCAGGTGCCCTTAATACAAAAAATTATTTCAAAAATTGTTCTTGTCTTGTCTATTGGATGTATGGAGAAAACCCTTCTTTTTACTGCTTAATGTCTTTCTATGCATAGATCTGGTTTTTTGCAACTCTTGTCTTGATCAACTAACTGCAGATCTGAAGATATTGGCAGCCATCTTTGATGTTAGAGCTATTAGTTATGTGTAGCTAAAGTGGTATTTTTTCGTACACTTCGACAGAGGATTCATACTAACAAATGGCGACTCCACACGGGTTTTAAATTATGACCACTGTCGTTTTTCATATTCCTGCATATCCAGCTACTTAAGACCCTAGGGTTTCTTTTCACCTATTTATTTTTCCTATTTTTATGTTGTTTTTCTCACATAAAACCCTAAAACATTAAAATTTCTAACTTCCGTGTGTTTCTGGCCCTATTGCGCAGGTAAGCGACATTAGCCGCAACTGAGACGGCAACTTTTCCGAAAATCTTCCGCCGAGACAACCGCAACTGGAGGTCGCACTTTTCGGCCCAAAAACTGCGACCTGAACCTCCAGGTCACACTTTTCATCCTCTTTTCTGCGACCTGCACTGAAAACAGGTCAGAACCTGTGACCTGCCAATTTTTCAGCTGTTTTTCTGCAATTTTTCTGGGTTTTTCTGAAGCTTCTGTCAGGGTTTTCCAGCCTCTGTCTCAGCCCATTTCGACTTGTTCCTGATTTGTTTTTCTCATATAAGTGGGAACCTAGCCCCCCAGGGCTTCAGTACCCTCCACTTTTTATGGAAGAGTTTTAGCTGCTTCAGGTGTCTGATTTTTCAGAGTTTCAGCCTCCCCTTTTCCAGATTTGTTACCTCCTTTTTAGATCCCTTTTAATCAGCTCTTCTACCTCTAAATTCACCTCTTTAATATTTGTTTGGATCTACTTTTAGGGCCTCCTCCTTTCCCCTTCTGCTTTTTGCTGATTTCCTCCTTTTTTCCAGCCACCTTGCCTCTGCCTCTTGGCTGTGATCTGCACCTCTTTTCAGCAGCTTTATCCTTTAGATCCCTGTCCCTTTTGACCCTAGATCTATTGGCCTCTTTTTAAGTGTGTCTTGACTATATTTTTTTCCTTTTTTAGATTAGTTTTGAGCGACCCGCCTTCTTGGGTTGAGTCGATGCACTAGTAGCTGTTATTTTTCTGTTATTTCAGCATTATATACTCTTCTCTGCAGATTTATTTTCAGTTACGCAGCACACTTTTTCTCTTGCTCTCAAAACGAAAAGGGTTTAAAAATTAAAATTAACGCATGCCACACACTCACCCTAAGCGAAGAAGAGCCTGGTTTACACCGCCATGCAAAGACTTTAAAATCAATTGACACTGCACCTATCTGCCCTTGGTTTGACTTGATTCTGCACCTCCTTTCCCTTGTGGTCGTTCTTCTTCCTCTTGTATCGTGTTTGTGTTGTCATCATTGCCCCCCCAAGGCGCACTTCCCGGAGACTTCTTGGCCTTCACCCTCAGTTTCCGGTCGATCGACCTGCTCCGTCCTGCCATCGTCGAGCCAGTCCTCCTCCGAGTCTGCACTTCGACTCCTCTTCTGATTCATTGGGTTCTCCTTCTCCTCCTGGTTCTCCCCCTGTCACCTTCACTATGTCTGGTCCAGGGCCTAACACTAGTGGTGCTCCCGACCCTAATGCCGGAACTACTACTAGCGGAACCGCCACAGGAACTACCTCAGCCATACCCTTGCTGCTGTACATCGCAGGCCTCAGCCTCCCTGATTTCAATCAGTTGATCAATGACCCTATCCTCCACGATGTTGGTTGGCCTGCTATTCCAACCAAGCTCCCCTCCGACATCCCTAAGTTCGAAGGCCTTACTGGAGAAGATCCAACCAAACATGTCCGATCTTTCCACATGTGGTGTTCCTCCAATTCCATTACCGATGACTCCATCCATCTTCGATTGTTCCAACGCATGCTTACTGGCGAAGCTTCTAAATGGTATGTTGACCAAGCCACCTCTTCCCATACCACCTTTGCGACCATTGCCCAAGCCTTTTTATCTTACTTCCAGCTCCCTCTCCGATACGATACTGGTATGGAGCTTTTGACCTCTTTCAAGCAATCCTCTTCAACCCGCCTTTCCGCTCATGTTCAGGAATGGCGACGAAGATGAAGCTTATGTCGAGCTCCCACCTTCGAAGATCGGATCTATATGGACTGGTTCCTTCGCTCTCTCTTAGCTCCCATTGGCAAAGATGTCGCCTCCCATTTTCCTCAAACCGAAGAAGCCGCCCTCCAAATAGCCTTGAAATATGACCTGATCTATGCTCAGTCTGGTTATGTTTATACCGTTCTTCATGACCTCCCCAGGCCCGGCGGCGCTAACGCCCCGGGGGCATCTCATTCCGCCAACGGTATCATTGGAGCCCTTTCCCATCCATACGCTCAAGCTCCTATGGGCTATGGTCTCCCTCAGGGAGGGGCCAGCACCTCTAGCACTCTTCCCCCTCCCGGTAACATGTATCCAAGATACGACATGCCTCCTCCTTTTTCCCAACCTCCTGCTTACTTCAATGTTGCCCATCCTAATCATTACCTTTATCCGCAGCCTAGTGCGCCAGCTCCTCCAGCATATGCGATTCCATCTCCCTTCCCTCCTCCAAACCCGCAACAACACCTACAGCCCCCTCCAGGGAAAGTATTTGCACAGTAGGGCGCGACTAATCCCCCTTCTTCTCAAAGAAGGCGGAGAGGCAATCCAAACCAATCTGCCCCTGGTACTCGTGGACCCAATCCTCAATGTGTTGATCCTAACACTTCCAACGAACAACAGGGCACTCAGCCCAAGCCGGACATGCTACTTCGCACAAATAAGCCTTGTTCGTGTTGCGGTGTTTATGGTCTTTACACCCACGATTGTCCCCTCTTACCCCAGATGCGACAGATGTGGGAGTCTCAAGCCACATTGCGCAGACAACACGCCTCCCCTCATGCTCCTCCTAATGTGGCCACTACCCAACCAGCTGTGTTTACTGATCCTTTCCCTTAGCAAGGATTCGTGGCTACCCAACCCCCTGACAGCCAGGTCACCACTCCACCTTCCCTTTCTGGTTCCTCCGATTACCAAATCCTTATGATGAACTATGATCCTTCCCCAACCGTCGACCTTCACCTTCAAACTTGGTCTCGCCAGTACCCCAAGCCTCCCGCTCAGTCTGCCCCTGAGTCCCCTTTTTCCGGTTCTACAGAGCCTCCTTCGACAACCAATGGTCCCTTACATATCCCTCAACCCAAATTTGAGGTCCATCCCAAGATTCCTAAAGGACTGTTACGTCGAAATGCTGCTTCTGGTCGAGCTGCTCATTCGTATAGCATAGTAGATGATTTGGCGCAATCTCCTGCTGCCATTTCCACACTGGAACTCCTCCAGTCGTGCCCTTCCCAAAAGAAGGCTCTACTATCTGCCATGGGCGTTGTAGATCCTGCTGATGACCAAATGATTGTGTTCGACGCCCATCAATCAGACCATCCTCCCCTTCCTGCTTCCGTCGCCTTCCAAATCCCAGTCAAAATCCGGAACGCTAACATTTCCCGGTGTAGAATTGATGAGGGGGCATCCACCTGCGTGATGTCCGCTTCGGTTTGGAAGCAACTCGGATCTCCTGAGTTGGCCCCTTCCACGATCACCCTTCGAGCGTGGGATGGCCACGACTCCTAGCCCATTTGCCTCTTCCATAATTGTCCTATCACTCTTGCGGGCAAGACTGTTTGCGTTGACGTCGAAGTCATCGACGCCCCTCTAGATTTAAATATTCTCTTGGGGCAGAGCTACACCTATGCTATGTTTGCTGTCCCATCCACAGTTTTCCGTAAGATGTATTTCCCTCATAATGGAAAGATAGTTACCATTGACCAGTTGACATATCATGAGCCAAAATATCAGACCTCACCTGAGACGACCATCTCTTCTGTAGCCAACAAGAAAACCGTCGATTCCTTGACCAGTGTCTCTCCTGGCGTTTACAAAGACTCCTCTTTGCTCGAAACCTTCCTTGGTATTCCTCCTCCTCCTATCTCTGACCCCAGATCATCTAATGTTTGCATGATGTAATCGTCTCGGGCTGCTCTCAAGCAACCTGCTTCGGCTAGTCAGCAACCGCGCTCTCCGCAACCTGCTCCTAGCCCTTCACCTGCAGCTGGTAGTCATGAGCCTCTTTGTCCTCCTGGAAAAGTTCCTCCAAGCCTTAGCCATTTAGGAGTCGTCCCACCTAGCCATTACCCCTCTGGTCAGATGCCGTTCCTAGCTCCCCCACCAGGAGTGTTCACGGTACCTGTCATGGCCACCCTCTCTCTTCCTAACCTGACCCTTGGGATTCCCGTCTAGTACCCTGATCCTCTAGCCCCAACCTTGCCTGGTCAACCCAAACCTTATCTTGCTTTGACCTCGGTTCAACCGGTCCCCAAGACTTTTCCCGCTGCAACAGTGCATCAGTCACCTCAACAGGAACCACCTCCTATTGCGACCGCTTCGGGTAAGAAGGGAAAAGCTCGCAAGGGGGAATCAAAGGAGAAGGTTGCCCCTCCTCGGCCTCCAAAGCATACCATCCAATGTGTTTTGTGTGATGTTTTCGGTTACGCCACCCATACCTTTTCTGAATTTCTTCATCCCAAGCCCATGGTTAATGTCGCGTTCCCTGAGCCCACGGTCCCGGAAGCCTCTATTCCTTCCGCGACTGCGATCAAGAACCCCAACACTATTCACACCAACCACCCCTGTGCTTTGTGTGATCTCCATGGCCATTACACCCATCTTTGTCCCTACCTCGATGAATTTCACACCTCTCTAGCCGCAGTCCACCAATTTGAGGCCAAGCGCAATGAGTCCACCTCTCCCCTATTTGCGCATTTTTCTTCGGCAGAACTACCAGACATGACTGCTCCCATTGACATTCCCCCTCCTGATGTCGAGATGACGGAGCCTTCATCCACCATTTTCTACCTATCATCATCCATGAGACCCTCGGGGAACATTCCCTCTGAATCCTGCCCTGTTGTTTTGCTTGACCTTCCTTCAGCGATCACCCTGGGCTCAACATTGGTAGATCCTTTATCTGCTTAATTTTTCGTCACCCCTTGTGACGGTGTGCATGTGAACCTCTCTTCTCATGAAGATGAGTCAGGTAGCTTCGCCGCGTCAGGTGGTCTTTCTTCCACCAGTCACCCCATCTTGTATCACAATGACGACATTATGGATGAAATCCCCACCCCTGACTTTATCCATTCCCCCTTACATCGAACCCATGCGTTCGAACCACATGCACCTTGTGGCCAATACATTGAAACCCAATATTTAGGTAAGGAGGCACCCATATTCGAGAGACCAGGAGAAGAAACTCTCCAAAACTTTCCTAGTATATCTGGTCGTGTTGACTTTAGTACCATTATTATTCCACATTTCGAAGAACCTCTAGAGTCCCATATCACTTCAGATCACTCTAGGGATGATACCCCTTATCGTTCCCTCATCTTCCATCAGCAACCCAATCTCTTAGACATTGTTGTTGACCAACCTATGGGTTTTCTAAGAGAGCATCAGTTCATTATCTCCAAATCCTCTCTTTGGGATAGTGACACCAGGTATGCCAACCCAAAAACTTAAAGTCCATTTGATTCCTCTATGCAGTACCAAAAGAGATTGGTAATCCTCCATTCCCTTTCTCAAACTGCATAACCATAACGAAAAAAAATGGCGCACCACATCATTAAAATGTGTTTAGATTCCCATTTTTCTAAATACATTTTGGCATGACCACATCATGCTTGGGGGCACCTATGCCCCTCAACCATAACCCTCCTCAAAATCGAATTTCTTCACTTACAACACTTGTACTTGGGGCACCACTTTGCCTCCTTACTTGTCTTTGTTCGTGTTGATTTTCGTCGTGAGTTACCATCTTGTACTCATGTTTTCATGGTCCCCCATTGGACCTTTACTGTGTGGCAGCACCATCGAGTCGCCCTTTTTTAGAGCATCCAAGTGGAGTCATCATTGCATTCATGGAGTCTATCCCGAGTCCCTTTGTACCCCGCTATAGTCCTCCACCCCTCATTGTTTGGTTTCTCTATTGTGTTGCACATTATGGCCTTCAGTCCCACCGTCCCTTATCCCTGATGATATTGTGTCAGTCGCTGCCATGTCATTCATGCCCTTTATGCTCTAGCAAGGGAAGTCGTCCATTCGCTACTCAGTCCCCTCCATTCCACCATCATCATTGGTATTAGTCTGTCCGTCGCTCTACTATTTTCTCTCATGCCTTAGTTGGGGATCTCTCATTGCCTCACCTATGGCGGACCTCCTTCTGTCGACATCAGCTCCTTCATTCCAGAAGACAGGTCTAGAGGGCGGTGTACCTTGGTTCCAGCTTCCATTCTTGTTCGGTGCCTCGGATCCGGCAAAGGGATCTCTCATTTCCCTTTGACTTGATTGTTTCTCCACTCCAGCTCCTTTCAGCATGATCGAGATCCGTATACTTGATGGTTTAGTGATGCAGCAGCAGCCCTTGGTGATTCCCGGGTGTGTGTGAGATGTCTCAGCCCTCATGAGGGGGTGGCCCTGCAGGTAGCCCCCCACATGCCTGGATGACCTCTTCATTGCAGCCTTCGATGCAGCTCCATATATTTGATGATGTCGGCCTTAGCCTCTTGCAGCGCCTCTTTGATTTGCATGTATCAGCCAGATTTTGTGAGCCCTTCCCCGCTTACAGGGGGCATTTGGGTTGTATTTGTATCTCATGTACTCAGATATTATTGTATAAGTCCTGGCTGTTATCCCAGGCACAACATGTATGTGGGATCCCTCATTGTATTTTTATCTGGCTCATGTTTATGCCGACTGTACTTTATGGTTCGGTCCCTTGTTTACTGGACACACTATTATTTTGTACTTTGTCTCGGCGGGCATAGGTATGCCTCCCCCGCTGCCTTTAGCACAGGTACCCTCTCATAAAAAGAGACTTGTTGCACCTGTAAGTCTCATCTCCTCAGGGTCTAGTTCTTCAGCACCTTAGTCTACCTCACATTTCTCTCTCTGACTTCCCTCTTGATGTCTGGTGATTGAGTTCTTACAACGTACTTCGGTCATACGATTTGCTCCTAACACTCACACGTTGGGGGGCAATCTGTTACACCATTTTTTGGACATCTAACCTCTTATCATTAGATGGACCCAAGTACACCACGTAAGACCAATTTTACCCTAAGTAAAATTGCTTTCACTATGAAAAATAACTTAATAAACCACATTTATTAGGTTGTTTATGGTCTAAATAGGAAACCCCAAAAGGAAATATTAAAAAAACCTATTTTGTTTGATTTTCGTCATGGAATAATTAATTAAACCATAATTTAATTATTATTCCTAGTCATGTTTAACCGAAAACAAAGAAATTAATGAGGTAAACCTTTATTTATATTATTATTTTCTAGGAATAATTATTTAAATTTTATTTAGATAATATTCCTTGTTAAATATGACCAAATCACCCACAAATAATTAAATAAATCATTATTCATTTGATTATCCTTCAACCACTTCCTTAAAAAGATAAATAAATCATTTATTTATTTATTATTGACAAATAAAGGGATTTGACCCAAGTCAAATACTTTTTCCCAGAACCCATCCCATTGAGGAGAATTGGAAACATCTTTTTTTTTCCTTCGAGGTGCCCTTAGTACAAAAAATTCTTTCAAAAATTGTTCTTGTCTTGTCTATTGGATGTATGGAGAAAACCTTTCTTTTTACTGCTTAATGTCTTTCTATGCATAGATCTAGTTTTTTGCAGCTCTTGTCTTGATCAACTAACTGCAGATCTGAAGATATTGGCAGCCATATTTTATGTTAGGGCTATTAGTTATGCGTAGCTAAAGTGGTTTTTTTTCATACACTTCGACAAAGGATTCATACTAACAAAGATCTTCGTAACTCCATGCAAAAACATCAGAAAATTCTTTGAACAACTCTATGTATTTGAGTTTAATGTGAGATGGCAAAGTTTTGGACAGTTTGATCATTTTCGATTTCTCTTTACTGCCTATATTTCACTCTTCCACTTCAGTCTCTACAGTCTCAAGTTTTGGTTTATTCGCCACATCGTTAAAATCGAACAACTCTTCTAAAGGGGTCAGACCCCTAGGAAAGCTTTCGTCTTTAGGGTGCAGAGTTTCCAATTCTTCTGTTTCTGATTCTGCACTTAATTCTGTTTTGTTACTAAGTTTTCTAGACAGTAGGTTAATATTGACAGGTTCAGGAGACAATTCTTCTTTACCAAGAAATTTTTCTTCGCTGCAGTCTGTATCATAATCTGAGTCCAAACTATGCAGTTCGAATTCATTTCTGAATTGCATGAAGTCTTCTATTTGTTTGTCATTGTCAAACACTTGCCAATATTTTTTGTTATCAGGCACTGCTGGTCTAAATTTTATCGGAGTTGTGTTGTCTCCAGTCTCATATGGCGTTAGACACGTCCTGGCTGCAAAAGCTAAATTGTGGGCCGCAATGTTTCTTTTCCTTGGGATGAAACTCAGGTTGGAATCCTCAAATGTTTTCAAAAGGTCCATGACATCATTCCGGTAGGCTCTAATTCTGGGATGATTTTCATTATACTCCCCATTGACTTGCCTAATGATTAACTCAGAATCCCCATACACGTTAATTCTTCTGGCTCCTAACTCCTTCAAGAGATGCAAGCCTAAGAGAAGGGATTCATATTCTGCTATGTTATTTGAACACTGAAAGTTTAATTTGCATGAAATGCATTCTGTGTGGTTGTTTTCAGTGTTAGTGATTCAAACACCTGCACCAACATTATTTCTAGTGCATGACCCATTAAAATACACACTCCAGAGAGGACTGGTCTTGGTTTCATCACGTTTACTGTCCTCTTCAACTATCGTGCCTTCTAATTTTTCATGATTAGCGGCACCTGATTGAATTTGTTTTGACTCTTCAGACTTTTCGTTAAGCAGAGTAACGCTTTTTTGAGTGTCAAGGTTTAAAACCGAAGGACGTACGACTTGTAGCTCAAGACCCATATTTGGTTTTCTATTGTTTAAAGGTTCAGCAAACTGTTTCGATGGTTCATTGACTTTTACCTCCTCTTCTCTGTTGGCCATTAATTCGGTTAGTGTGAAGTGTTCACTGAGTGCTTCGTCATTAATTATGATAAAAGAATCAAGGCCCGTATTGACAGAATAGATAGGAGAGTTTTGTGGTCTGTCTTGGCTTGTGAATGTGTACTTCATATGGGACTCCCTGTAAAGTCTTCTAGTTTGATTGAAAATAGGATAGTCGCATAGGTCATGTCCATTTGCATGGTTCCCTGCAACTTAAGCCCCCAAGATCTTGATAAAAGAATTCCATATTTCATGGGTACATCAGCCACAACAATATCCATGAGTAATCATTTGGCTAGAATCTGGGCTAAGTTAACACAGAGATCTTTGATTAGTTCTAAAAATTTTACTCTACTAGAGTCAAAGGAGTATAGGTCCTTGTAAGGTCTGGTGATCTCTAAACCAAGGCTCTCCATCACAGCTTTAGGCATTAAATTATGAGAAGCCCTGGAATCATGCATAGCGTTGTGTAAAATTTTGTCATGAACGTTTAAACTTACGTAGAAAGGAGGATCAGGTCCCTCTTGATATCTACCTTCAATATTTGGACCAAAAATAAGCTCTGGCTGGTCGTCACTAAGATTGACTGTATCTCTGTTTTCCTCTATATTTAAAGCCTTCAAAATTTGGGTCCTATATACATGTTGGGTAGCTAACTCAGTTAAAGGAACAGATATTTTAATCTTTGACATTTCCTGTTCTAGGCTGAAAGGTATTTGATTCTTCGGAGTGCTGGCTTTAGCCTTATTTACTGCCACTCTGTCAGCAACAATAGCTTGCTGACTTGTTTTATCTACACTTGAGACAATGGTTGTAATAGGAGTACTAGCTGAAGTGTTAGTACTGCTGGAGTCTGCACTCTGTTTTTTAGTGTTTTGAGTGCCTTTCTCTTTACCTTTACCAAAATTATCAGCCACTATTTTGTATTTTTGTTTTACTGTTTTAGGCTTGGTTGCAGTGCCTTTTTGAGAAGATTTGTCAGAGGTATGGTTGTTGGGGGTTTTTTGACTCGATCTAATTCTAAGTTCATATCCCTTTGAAGGTTCAGTCATGGCATTTTCCATGTCTTGACAACAACTTTGATTATCATCTATTTTGTTGTCGTAAGGTGTATAAAGACCTTGTTTCCTATCATAATGAACCTCGAAGTCATCATAATATACCCCAAATAGGTTCATATCATTATCCTCTGTTATTTCATTTGTTTCCTCAACCTCACTTAAATAGTTTTGATGAAAGGGAGGAGTGATCTGATGATCATCTTCCCTAGGTCTGTTTGGAGGTTGGTTTCTTCTAACATTCTGATTCTGGTTTTGGTTTCTGTTTTGAGGAGCGTTTTGATTTAGACTTTCTTGCGCTCTCTCTAGAATGCTCATTTTATTCATCATTTCTTCCATCATTATTTCCATTTTTGAGCTTGAGGTGGAAGGTGTGGATTCCTCTTTGAAAGATACTCTTTTTTCGGCTTTCATCCTTGCTCTCTTCTCCATTAAGTTTACTTCCACAGAAAGAGCACCTCTTTTCATATCTTCAAGGGTTGCAAAATCTCTTTCTCTTAATGAATAGGTCATATCAGCATCAAACCCTTCAGGAAACTTGTTTAAAGCTGAAACTTGTGGAGGTTTTAATTATGGGGAAAGTGCATTATACACACTGTTAAATCTGGTACAATAAGCCTGTACACTTTCCCATGGGTTCCTATGGAGATTTTTATAGTCAGCAAGGAATTGGAGAGGATTCTTCCTCACTTCCCATTTGTTTAAGAATGTTTGATGGAAGCCTTGGAGATCATTAATACTATGGGGGGATAAACCTTTGAACCATTTTCTTGCTTCTCCCCCAGACTTTGAGCAAAAAGTCTAAGCTTGACAGAATCATCATCAATTTCATTTCTGTCAAAGTAGTCATTCATCTTATCCACATGTTGTGATGTTGTTGTAGCATTGCTAGCATCATATAATGGGATTTTGGACTGATAGTCCTGTGGAAGATTGACTAATGGTACATGAAGGACTAAGGGAGCATACCTGCTGCCATGATAGGTGGTGGGGGTGGATTGACAAGAGGTGGGGTGGGATGAAACGAAGTGGTTTGAACAGTGGATGAAGGATGAATAGAAGAGGATGGAATAGCAGTAGATTGATAAGCTGATCTTGGATGAGAGACACCTAAGTTAAGAAGAAAATGTAAATAAGGAGGTGTTGATTCTCTATTCCCAAGGTGTTCAATTGTTTCAGGAGATGAAAGTGCAGTCTCAGAATCTAGCTGATCTAAATCACCAAATGACCTAGTCCTAAATGGGTTCAATAAGTCAGTTTGTGATTTCTGGAGAGCTGAAAGATTTTTAGGGACTGAATTGGCTCTTATGTGAGATCTGAAAATAGTTGAGGATTCTATCTTAGGAGACTTCCTAAGGATAATTTCTGGGTTATCAACTATCTCAGGTGGATCAGGGTCAGGATGGGCTCTAGTGTGAATCTTTCTAGGAGCCACTATGCTATGTTTTTAGACCCAAATAAACAGGAAAAGTTCAACCAGATATGACAGTCTTTGAGAGGTTGACTAATATGTTTTCACAATTTAAATCATACAGCCTTCTAACTGAGTTCGAAGGATATTAGAATGATAAGGGTTCTTCCCTGTGGAGTCTTAAGGTCTGTTCAGGATTGTGGAGTCGCCAGGTGGAAAGTCTAGAGTGTTTTCAAAGAAGTACATTGTCCACCACAGTGCTTGTGAAACATTCCTTTTCAAGGATATCTCAAAAAAAAACAAACTCTAACCAGAGATTTACTGGGAGGGCATTCACCAGATATGTCACCTCTAAAAGAGGATGAGATCCGGAGGATACTTGGCCCTTTCCAGACTCTGTCTAAGAGTATGAAGTAAAACACATCCAATGGCAAGTGAAATGTAAGAGCAAGTGTTTTACAACCAATCTGAAATTCTTTTTGGTATTTTCTGAATTTATTATTTGTGGTTTGCAAGAATGTCCTAACTTTTCTTCAAAACTTAGCTACGGTTGTGAGACAAAGAGAGTCTACTCTAATGGCTAAGCTAGCTGATTTTCCAAGGTTAGATGAAAACTTAAGAGAATCCTAGAGTTGACCTAGTTCGTCACTGATTCAAACAAGTTTCATCATGATTACCATTTCTTGGTAGTTCTTGAAAAGGCTGCTTTTTACTCTCAAGGTTTGTGTGAAAATAAAAGGGAAAAAAGATGAAAACTCAACTCAATTCCCTAGTGGAGTCGCCAGAAATGTTAGGTATCTGTAATAAGCAAGATTGGCAAAAGTCCGATCACAGAGTTAACATCGTTTCAACCAACTTTGGGATTCTAGGATCTAGCCCTCCTGAATCCGAAGAGGGATCTCTCCGATATGTACAAACATGGATTTGTCTTTGAAGTTTGGGGTAAATAATATTAGGTTAGTTATGAAGTCCAAGGGTTTGTTTGGTTTTTTGGATGGTTGAACATAGTTGTTGTTTGACGCGGAAAGATGTATATGCAAATAGGTTCAAAAGTGAGAAGTTGCAAGAAAAAAGAGTAAGCTTTGATCAAGAAGAAAGATGATGGCAGGTTTTCAGTCCATTGGGCTATGGAGTCATAAGAGGGTTTAATTGAAACAATCAAGTCCAAGAGTGGTCTAAGGGGCAAGTTATCTATGCCTAAGGATCTCTTTAAAGTTTGATTTATGGAATGGAGTGATACAATAAGAAAGGGAAATGACAGATGCAGAACAAAGAGCAGCCCAGGATCTGGTAAGTACTTTGAAACTAGCCAGCCTTTGACCAGGTACCTAAGAAAAACATAGAAGCAAACTAGGATGTGGTAAGTACTTTGAAACTATCCAGCCTTTGATACACTTTTGATAGAAAACATATAAAAACAAAAGGGAAACTCAAAGATAACACAGAATGGTCTAAGATCTGATAAGTACTTTGAAACTAGTCATCTTTTAACACATCCTAAGGGAAACAATCGAATACTTGAGAAAACAAGAAAGGGACTCACGGCTAACCTTAATTTCCTCAGTTCATCTTCACACAACATATATTGAAAGTAACATTTAAAAATAACATTCTGCTAAGACAAAAAGATGAGGGAACGCCAGCATCCCTGTACTTAAACTGAATTAAATCATTTTCAAATAACACAGTTGAGAGAAAACATTTACATAAAGTTTTTTCAGCCAGATAAGGTTACTAATATACAGTAGGTTCTAACCATGTTTAAACTGTTCTTTATAGTGGAAAATGAAACAAGTTGAAAACAGAAACAAAATACAAGTTACAGTGAGAATAACATCACCATAAACATAGACCAGGATCCCATAAATCAGCTTGTATTGATGCTTCAACCCAGTTACAATCTTCAAATCCAGTGTTTTAATCCATCTCTCCTCATAACCGAACCTATCTGTTACAAGAAGAGCTCCAAGAGCTAGTGAAATCCTATCTACAATCAAGAGTATTTAGCTCAGTTACAATTACAATGCTTAGGCAATTACATTAACAACCAACAATTTCTCATCTTCTACTGAGGTATTTATAGAAGAATGAGGAGGTGAAATCTAGAAAAAGATCTCTCGAAGAAATTAATATATATTCAAGACTTCTTGGCCTTTTGAGGGGCTCGATGAAGAAGTTTACAAGTGGTCTTCTGTATTAACTGTTTTACATTTATGAATTAAGCTCGGTGGGAGATTTATTTGACTTTGAGGCTGTAATGTTTGGAGTAACTCTGCAGATATTTCTGCATTGATTTCTTTGCAGAAGTGACTCCCTGGCTGCGCTAGAGGCGAATATCTGATTTTCTTCATTAACTTCGGCCTCTGTTTTGAAAGGCTTGAGGCAACAGGTGGCTCGGTGGTAGCTGAGGAATCAATTTGCCTCAAGATGTGGTGTCGGAGGCTTTCTGTCTGATAAAACACTTTACGTTTTCTTTTAAACTGTGTTTTAGATTGGGGATTAGGCTTTTGATAACTGTCTTAGCCGTAATCCCCATAAAAACTGTCTTCAATCTTCATCTGTTGTGCTTTGTCTTCAAAAATGATACTCTTTAACTGTTCTTTTGAATAAAACAATGTCTTGTCAATGTGCAGGGCCGCACAGGGCTATTATGCTACCAACGCTCATGAAACATTGATAAATCATTTGAATTTAACCCAGTGAATGGCTCTCTGTAATAGCTCGAAGGCACAGGAAACGTCTTTCCCAACCCTCGGCTCTTTTTCATTATATAATGGAAAACCATTAAAACACCTGCAAAACATAAAAACAATTAAGAAATCCTGCGTTTTTAGGTTAAAACTGCTCCGGAAGGCGTGGAGGAAAGGAGCGTAGCTATTGGATGAAAATATCCAACGGTGGAGATCTGCGCAAAAAGGACAAAAGAAGAGCGGGAGAAGAGATAAGGTGGGGTGATTTCCGGAACCGTCCAATCCAGACACGTGGATGGTCCAGATTAAATCAGAAGGTCGCAATCGGGGTTTGCAATCGGGGGGAGCGAGTAAATGGAGCGATTGAATCATGCGACACGATTATGTGCGGACCGTTGATTTAAAACTCAGATCAACGGTGGGAATTGAATCGGAGTAATCGCAATCAGAGGTGGCAGGTAGGTGCATGCGATTTCATGATCGGGGAAAGTTGCGATGCGATGATCGGGGGATAGGCCGATTAAGCGATAGCCGTTGATCTAAGTTCGAGATCAACGGTGGACAACCAATCGGGGGAGTCGCAATCGGAAGGGCAAACAAAACGAATGCGATTTTAAATATGCGATGCGACTGAAATTGCCGATGCGACGGAGCGATGGCCGTTTGATCGGCGTTAGATCAACGGCAGGGATTAGTTCTGGAGTGAGCCGGCGAAAAGAACTTTATAACATATGAAACCCAAAGTTTAAATATAAAGCAAAGGTTTAGATGGATCGGGGAAGAATATTTATATGTAAAGGGAACAGGCGCCCGATTTCGGGGCCGTGGGATATATGAAACGTGATATGGTCGGGCGTATTTAAAAATGAGGGCCAATCGCAATCAAGCCATCGGGCCGACTCTTTCAATCTACCCATTTGAATTCTCCGGTCGCGATTGCGTGATTGGTCTTTTTGATCAACCCATTAGATATTTTCAACATGTGACTTTAAGTTTTAAGTTAAAACTTTGGATAAGCGGGTTTTGGGTTTTTCAAAGGAAAAACGGATTCGGGAATGAAAAATAGAAAGGTTTAAGCGCTAAGGTGGACCCATGTTTAATATGAAAATAACAATGTGATCGGGGGTTTTTAAAAAATAATGTTCAATCGCATCGGGACTTTCGATGATGGCAAAAAGATCTGTGCACATGAAATCTTCCGATGCGATTAGCACTATATGGGTTTGGTGCTTGGTTTTTATGATAAGGGCATATGTGGGGAAGTGGTTAGGACTTAGCCCAAAGGGGCTTAAGTCCATAGAAAAAAATTGCATTTTTTATGAAATTTTCATGGTTTTCCAATGGAAATGGGGGTTCTAAAATAGTTAAAAAGTGAGTTTTTAACTTTGGAAAAATGACTTTCATAAATGGAAGAAGAGGATTTATGAAAACAACAGAGTTTTGTGGAGAAAAAGGGAAGTAGATGAATGTTTGAGAAGGGGGAAAATGAAGGTCTTTCAGCAGTCTTTTACATTTGTAATTAGCAGAATTTTCTGAGAATAAAAGGCAAAGATAATGAAGATTTTGGACAGAGGCATGAGGCCTTAAAGAGACTTCAAGAGCCAACAATTTTTAGTGATAAAATTTGTTCCTTGGAGGCTCAAAAATTCTTAGCCACCTTTTGGTATAACAAAATATTATATTTGGCTAACAGGCTGTAGGGTTCTCTCTAGATGTCAAGAATCAAGATTCAATACCCTCTATTATCTTCATCACCTAATACAAGATTTAAATTTTTCCCAAAGAAACGCTTATTGATTTGGCAACCATTATTTCTCCCTGCTTTAAAAACCCTACATTTAAATGAAAACAAGCATTGCATTTCAACTACAAAAATCTATTAGTGTTCAAATGTACATGTGTGCATCACGTGTGCAGGGTATTCCTTTTCCACTTTCACATTATCCAAGAATGTGTGCAGTATAGTTCATATTTTTTGTGATTTAGATTATCTTCAAAAAGGAAAGGTAAATTATTTCCCATGGAAAAAGAAGGTTTTCCCTTTTTACTACTGGAAATGGTACAACAAAGTTCCATTTCTACCGAAAACTAATATGAAACAGGAACCAAATAAAGGCCATGTCCTCAATGGACATCCTTTGGCTTTAAAAATAGCCATTGCACCATGTGGTTTCTTATATTACATCACGATATTTTCTTAGGTCATTTCTTGTTTCTTGAGATGAAAAACAGCTAAAGAAATTGTGAAGATCCTTTCAAGAAATAAATGACCATTTCTCAATCATATCTCAACTATTTTTTATTTTATTCAGTGGTTGCTTACTTTGAGAGAAATTTTACACTTTTATAAGGAATATAACATAAAAACACAAAATGGGAAGGAATTGATGAGGTAGATGACCTTTAGTTGTTGTTAATTAAGAATTGATAATACACGATGCATGTTATGTACTACAAACTAGATTCCTTCCTGGAGTTAGGACACAGAGTATTGAATCAAAGTTGTAGTTTCTAACTTCTTGTATTGGTTCATCAATCTTGAAATTCATACATTGCATGTCTTCATTACTTCATGTTTGAATAATTTGCATCATATCGTACAATAGGAAATTAGGAATTATGATTATTATTACTTTATGGATCTGTTAAGTTACTTTTAAGTTTGCATGGTTTAGTGTGAAATTATTTTAGTGTGCCCCTAGGCCCAGGTGAATTAATGCCAAGGAGTAAGAACCCTAGTTTTTAAATGGTATTTTTTCTTATACCCAAAAAGCCCTCAACATCACTTCTTATTAGTTCTTAACAATAGTGTTGTAAACTATTTGATAATTGATATAGCAAAATCTCACACTTCTCAAGATAAATTCCTAAAGCTAAAGTGTGATACCATGTGTAATTCAATAGCCCCATTGTCACCTCACCAACCTCTTTTCACTTCAAGCTAGCTCTCCTCCAACTCAAGGGGGGTTGTCCCTAGTATATGTTAGGGATCTAATGGCCCAAACAAACCAAGTCAAGAGCCCCCTAACTCTCTATGTTTACTACTATCAATCAAAATATTGAACAATAGGGTCATACATGCATCCTGAAGATAAAATTGCCAGGGTATTTTTGGGTAATTTCATAGGGAAAGTCCCCAAACACATATAATCAAGGAATTATAACGTGATTTCAAACATTAAATATCAACAAAATCGTTTAAAGGATATTGAAAGGAAGAAGGTGATGGAAGATAGAAAGTGCCTTACTTAAATGCTCTAAGGAGTTTTCAATAGTTGCTCCAAAAGCTTCACTTCAAGGCCCTTCAAGATCGTCTCCAACAATTCTATAACATCAGCTTCAACAATGTTGCTCCAAAAATGTCCTGAAGGTCTTCACAACAAGTTTACTAGAAGTTGCTCCAAAAATATATTCAATAAGGTCTTCATTGTGAACTTGTTTGTTTTTTGGGTGCCTTAATGTGCAATGACATGTTTCCAGGACTGAATTCAATGCAAGGCATATTTGAAACTCTAAATCTGTCTTCCGGTGTCTTATTAGAAATTATTTCATTTTGCATTTTTTGTTTTCAAGTTAGATATTGTTTTCAAGTTTTTACATTTATAATTTTATTGCAATGTGGCAGACTGATCAGGGAAGTACAGGAACAACCCCGAGACGGGATGATCACGGAAAGAGGATAGCGGAAGAACATGTAAAGTGCCAGCATTTCTCTATCTTCAAGTATTTTAGTTATTTACATAATTTAAATAATATTACTTTTGTTCAAATATGCAGACACATAGCCATGGTACGCCTGATGATTCCCTCTTTGAGGAAGAGCTTTCTTCATCCCTATCTCCAGTGTTCTTGTTGCGAAAAAAGACACGAAATGCAAGGTCAGAATTTAATACTTTGAGAGACGCACCTCAAACACCTGAAACACAAGAGAGGATAAAACAACTTATGAGCCAACTAGAAACATATCATGTAATAATAAAAAGTCAAAATGATATTTTTTTTGTTCTGCATGAGATGAACTGTGATAGTTTGATTTTAAATTTTTACATTGACTAAACTAACAAAAATTTATTTTGTATGTAGCGTTTTCTAGCACTTGCTGAACCCGGTGTTGGTGGTAGTGGGACACAAGGGCAAGAGATTGCCCAGCAACCCTCTCGTACACCTTCTACTCCATTAGGTGCCAGCCAAGAAACACACCCTGCCCAAGCAAACACCCAGCCAACCGCTGAACGTGTTGGCAATGATGAGGCTAATATGGCCAACTACATTATTTCATTTCCTGGAGCTACACGTGTCAGCTCCATAGGGACCATTAATGGCAGGTTGTTGGTGAACGATGAAGGTGTCCCTATAAAGCATGTACAACTCCCAGGTAAATTTTAATATTTTAACTATTTCATGTACTTTATCTAAAACATATTTATCATGATTTTTATTTTTAAATTAATCATTTTTATTTTTTTTTCTGTGTAGGAAACAATGAGTTCTACAGGTTTTTGGAGAGCCATGCATTGGTAATTTTTGGCCCAACCATACGCACAGGGTGGAATTCCCAGAATTCCAACCTAAAAAAGAACTTATATATTATCTAGAAGCCCTTTCTGGGGTCGGCACATTTGACAGAACAACGATGGCTCAGGTAGATGGCAAATATTTGAAATATACTAGGGACACCTATAGGACGCAATTGAAATTTAACCCTAGATACGAGCGTCCTCTCACAGTTCCAGAGAGTGAGTGGAGAGCACTCATCCATGACGGAAAAGAGAAAAGGGAAAAGAAAGAAGGAAAAATGCCAACTAGACCCGCAAGGTAAATTACAACTTTAATTCAATTGCTTTAATTTTCTCTATGTCTAAAATAAAAGTGTGCTACGTCATATCTGACTTCAATATTTTGATGCTAGGTTTCCTGACACCTCAAAGGCAACCAAATATAGGATTGAAAAAAAGGGCCATCATAAGCTAGGCTAGGGCGGTTACTTGAAATTAGCCGCAACAATTGTAATTAAGTAGCTAAACATCTTATAATTAATTGTATCACCTTCCAAAATTTTTGTAATCCTATCAAATATGATTAAAAATACACAATCATATGTAATGTAGGGTGATGACTTCAAAATAGAAACTATAGAGGAAGATAAAAATATCGCTCTCCATTTCGGCTATCAAGCCGTAGTTGAACGTCGCAGAAGCTTGGGGCAGGTCCCAAGATCCAGAATTCCTGATAAGGTAAAACATTAACCTTCAAATCTATTTTTTTTCGTCCATAAATATAATTTCTAACAACTTTGTTTAAATCAGGGGAGCAGCACTACCGATGAGGCAAATAACCTAGTTTTAGAGCCAGATGTAGATGATCCTCACGTGCAACCTGATCATTGTGGTGGGGACCAGGCCGACAATGCTACTATCAGTGAGGGCCGTGACGGTAATTAATTTCCACTTATATTTTTTTCTAATTATACCTTGATGGTTGTCCTTATAACGTTTTTTGTTTAAATGACAGAGAATGTTTCCCTTGAGGATCTTACCACCAGAGAGGAAGACAGGGCAACAGCCTCAACAACGACAACTAGTGCACCAGGTAAATAATCTCATTGCAATTTTTTTTATTAATATTACCGAACTAGTTCAATGATATTTAAAAACTGACAATTAAAATTTAATATTATCTATTTTTGTAGGCGATGCCCCGTCACTGGATGAGACCAGACATCGTGACTACGCAACTAGGTCAGCAACGACAACTGGTGCACCAGGTAAATAATCTCATTGTAATTTTTTTTATTAATACTACCGAACTAGTTCAATGATATTTAAAAACTGACAATTAAAATTTAATATTATCTAGTTTTGTAGGCGATGCCCCGTCACTGGATGAGACCAGAAATCGTGACTACGCAACTAGGTCAGCGGCAACAACTGGTGCACCAGGTAAATAATCTCATTGCAATTTTTTTTATTAATATTACCGAACTAGTTCAATGATATTTAAGAACTGACAATTAAAATTTAATATTATCTGTTTTTGTAGGTGATGCCCCGTTAGCGGATGAGACCAGACATCGTGACTACGCAATTAGGTCAACAACGACAACCGGTGCACCAGGTAAATAATCTCATTGCAATTTTTTTATTAATATTACCAAACTAGTTCAATGATATTTAAAAACTGACAATTAAAATTTAATATTATCTATTTTTGTAGGTGATGCCTCGTCACTGGATGAGACCAGACATCGTGACTACGCAACTAGGTCAGCATTGCGGGTCAAAAGGCACGAAACAGGAGCAGAGCACGATGATATTGATGACATAATTAGGAGCTTTAGAAATAGGAAGAAGAAAAAGAAAATTTGATAATGTAAAATATTGTATTATTAGAAGAAAAACTTTACCATACTTGGAATGTTTTTTGCATTATATAAAAAACTCATTTATCATACTATTTTTATGTCAAGCATTAATTGCAATGTTTCCTTGCATACTTTTTGTTGAATTATTTTTTTATTAGTTATTGAATATTTTTTGAATGCTTATGAAAGTAAAAAATGAAATATAGATTGGGTATTGGGGAATTGAGAGTGATATGAGGGGGGGGCGGGGGAGGGGCTATCAGAGCTTCCACCTTCACATGGTTGGCCCTGTTTAGTAGAGAATAATTTATTGGAGCAATTTAATCTTGGAGAAAACCTCCCTCGATCCAGTGTAGCAACAAAAAATTCACGGTTGACTTAGTTGCTACTCTTTCATATCGTGGGAGGCTTGTTCCAAGTTCATGCGACTCCAATAAATTTTTCTTGAAATGAAGAGGAGCTTATTCAGGTATGTTTTGAAATTTTCAACATATGTTCTAACATTATCATAAGAATGCATCTTAGAGTTAAAAATACTACATCAATTACTTGTATTTATTGTATAGATAATGATGGATTTTGATTGACTTAGCAGTGCAGGTACAAATCCTCTTGCATCATGAGCAATACAACTTGTCAACCAGGGTCATGTCCAGGATATTTTTTATTGTGCGCTTGACCAGGTTCGTAATGTCACATTTTGTAAGTTCCTTTACAATTCATAATTCAATATTAAGCTTGTTCATGATTACTATCTAGGTTTTTTGTATGTGTTTTTTCATCTATTAGATTGTAAGAAACTCTATATGCTTCCTATTTTTCACTATGATTTCTCCCATTACCACTCCCAGGATGAATCCGACTTTATTTTTACATAGGTTACTTTATTGTTACTATGATTTATCCATTTACGATTTCATAGGTTACATCATGTAATGTTGTCAATCTCAGGTTGGTGATGAGCTTTAGTTCTCTAGATTTGGGGCTTTTCTGATATTTTCTCCCTCATATCATTCCTGCATCACCTCATTGTTTGAGCATGCCAATTTTCTACCACTTGTACCAATTGGCACATGTCAATCTCTGAGTGGTGCCACATTTCACCTATTTTCAGTGAGATTTTAGGGTTTCTCTAACATAGCTTCATAAATCTACATAATACTCATGGTTTGGATTGATGAGCATGTTCTGAATGGTTGGTTGATTCATAAGAACCACCCGTATAGTCCTCTTGAGATATTTCAGAATTTTTCTCGGGTTTCCTTTTTCACCGTTTCTAGTGGGTGGGATGGTGTGGGGTGATCCATCAATACTGGTGCTCTTGTAGTAGGGAATTTTTTTTTGGGGATATAAAGGAGAATTTGACGTAGATATCCCATTGGATGCAATCATATATGGGCACGAGAGGTCAAGAATTTAAATTAAAAATATGCAACCTCTAGCATGGGAACCTGAAGGCCACGAGAGACACTCGTTAAAGATTGTTTTGTGCTAGCCTTAATATAGTCGTGATTTCTTTCTATTATCTTAATGCAAATATATAGTCCGGTCTCATTAAAATGAGGATTGTGGTTGTATTTCTCTCTGGACTTTCTCGTAGAGGTTGTTCTCTTTTTAAAAGATTCAGATAATTTCTTAGTTTACCTGTGGCTTAAAGTGGTTTTTTGTAATGGGATTCATATTTTTAAGGTTCATACTAATATGAATCTTATGATTCTATGTAGGGATAGAAATTTTACTTTAGATATTTTGACAAAATTCCACATCTTATGTTCGGTAACAATGGAAGGAAGAAGTTGGTGCAATATTTGATGATATGTGGAATACATTATCTTCTCTCTTGATTTTCACCATTTTATTTGTTTAGCTGAAAAACACGAAGAGATAAAATTCATGATAGGAAAGTATTCAACCAAGGCTTAGAAAATAATTTGCTGCTTCAACAAGGAATTCAGTGACAAAAATGCAGCATTAGAGAAAAATTATGTTTTAAGAAGGTCTGCACGTGGCTTTAATTTAGACAAGTTTCTTTTCCACTTATATTTGATTTTAATGTGTTATTTTAATTTTTCATGGAGGGTTGTTTTGGAATATGGTTTGGCATTTAATTTCACACTTACTGAAATCATTGTCAATTTGTATTGTAGGCGGTGTGAACAAACTTGCTGATCTTGTTGGAGTCACCCTTGGGGCGAAGGGAAAAATGTTGTCTTGGAGAGCAAGCATGCTTCTTCGAAAATAATTAATGATGGTGTGACAGTAGCTAATAAGGTAATTTGTAGATGTGTGCTCTGGTTTTATTTTTAACGTTGTATTAGTTCCCCCTCTTAAATGTCTTAGATTTGGTAGGAATAATTTGAAAACTCAAAGGTGAAAGGAAACATATTTGTTACCCAGTGGTCTACTTGGCCTATGGACTAGCCACATTAGAGTAATGCATAAATCTTTTCACAACAATAAAAGGAAAGGGTTATGGTTGAGTCAAATTTTATTGTTATTGACAGTGTAATGAAATGTATCTCAATGCTATGGTTTTGGCCTTTTTATTGGTTGAATTAGAGGACCCAATTGAAAATATTGGGGCCAAGTTGGTAAGGCAAGCTGCGGAAAAGACAAATGATTTAGCTGGGGATGGAACCACAACATCTGTTGTTCTTGCACATGTTGGAATATTGAAAAATTCGAGAACAATGAATGGAGAATAAATCTCCCTTCCTCTAACACAGAGAAAATAAAAATTTCTTTGACAGGAGACAGAGTTTCAATACTTTGAAAACAAACTTCTATTCCTTTCAATAACTCAAAAAAAAACTATTACACTTCTTCCTCACTGAGAGGGATTACAAAATTATGACTGCTACAAAACACAGTGCATAAAACCAACTCACTATCTGTTCAAAACAAACATACTCTGTCTCTAAAACACTCTGTTGTGTTTTTCACTTTCGCACTGTTGTGCATACACACTTAAAAAGTTACACTCAGTCTTTCACTTTTTACACACTGCTGTGTAATAAAAAATTTACGTACTGTCTATAAAAAAAACTACCAATATTTTTCGTCCTTTTTATTTTTATATGTCGTAACATATAAAACATATTATAATAAACCCTCTTTTTAAAAAAATATAATTAAAACTAAATTCTATGGCCCACCTTTCATTTCGCATATGATATATATATAACATATGTTTAAAACATATGTATATATTAAAGCATACATAAAATTAAACTATCAAAACATTAAAGAACCCTTTCCACAGGGCTTCAAAAGTCTGAATAGATTGAATTTCAAACCGAATTCGCGTTCCAAAATGGGATGCTGATGTCTACCTAATTTGTAACACGAATTCTCAATCCAATGTGCCTTATAAAAAATTCGGGTCCGGTTTTCAGGTTTTCAGATTCCCTTCAATTTCATGCGATCCAATATTAATGCTCCACGTGTCCTCCTTTTGAATTTACAAAACTGGGGGGTAAATTTCTGTTTGTTTAATTTCTGGTTGGTGAATTGCGTTAATGCTGGTTGTTGTGTTTAAATACAATCTTGTACAGAAATATGGCTACGGCCGTCTACAAAAAAAACTTGCAGGAATTTTAAATGCTGAATTAAATTTCTGGATGGCATGCAAGCAACCTCCAAAAAAAAATGTTGCTACTGCATCCGTCCTTCTGCTGCAGCAGTTGAAGTTAAAATTCAACAACACAGGGTTTAATAAGTGAGGGTGTAAAGGTAACTTTTTGTCGATAGTACTGGATTAAGATCATCTATTCATTTTTGTAGGGTCTTATGGTGTTTGGTTTTTCAGTTTTGGGTTGGGCTTATTGAGTCTAAGATAGTTTTTGAGTGAAAAAATTGCTATCAGGTATTAAAAAATTTTGGTTCTTTTGTCAAAATTTATGAGCTTGTTAAGAAATACAAAACTGACAATGGTTGTATCTTAAATTTGTGGAAAATAATTTGAAATGAAACCTTTTTGTTTAGGTTGTTGCAGCAGGTGCAAACCCCATTCAAATTACTAGGGGCATTGACAAGACAATAAAGGCCCTTATTTCAGAACTCAAAATTTTGTCAAAGGAGGTAAACGCTTGCCTTTTGAGTAGGCTGGTTTTCCTTTTTGTTGATGGTTTGGTGTATCTAATTGAATTAGTTGCCTAAGGTATTTTTGGTTGCAAACTCCTTTTCATTTTTCATACAGTATTGGCCTTGTGGAATACATTTTATTGTGTGGTATTGTTAGATCTACAACATTTGTAGTTGTTTAGTCTTATGGCCGAGGTGCACTTTTATTATGGAAATATTTGATGCAATATTGTCATTTAATCCTTACTGCAGGGTAGCATGTTGAGAAGTTCTTGTGAAACATTTGGTATTCAAAATGACACTTGATCCTATACAGCATCATGCACTTGACTTCAAAATTCATATTCAAAGTGTGCCAGACAATTCTTGCAAAATTTCAAATATTTATGTTTTTTTAAACCATTATATTTTTCATGTATTGGATGCTAAAAATGAGAAAAAGACTTTGGTATGAAACCAACTGGTGAATAATTTCTAGCAAAACAACCACTTCCAAGACATGATTTAGAAGTAGAACATATGTACTTATGAAGCATAGAAAGATATCCTTGATGCATTGTAAATGTTTTGCTAGCGTTATTTTTGGAGAAAATAACTCCTTATTCCTAGAATAGTGATCTTCAATACAAGTAAATGGCAGAGAAGAGAGATCATCGTGTGACACAAACCTATTAACAAAAGTGAATAGGGAATGATTATTAATTATGGCATACTAAGTTGTCTTTTATTTTGACTATTTGTCTTTAACATGTAAAAATGTTAAATTTCAAACTTACATCGTCATGGTTTGGCATCATGAGCTTGACTAATTGTCCACCATGCTCATAGTTTCACTGTTGTCTTCATATCTATAAACAATGTTTCAAATAATAATAAAAAACTTCTATAAGAAAAATCCAGACCTCCATGCTGCTACTCCTTGTGAGACAACGTCAAAATTGCATTACACAATCTGACACATAAGAATCTCCTATATCCCAGTGGTATGTATCCAAATTCTTATAATAGTGTCTTCAAGACTTATGTTGACATTGCCAATGAGATATTTAAGAAATGAAATATGGAGCCTTCTTCATTGTTGTATATGTAACAATATTTTATTAATATAAAGATTGATGGTTTTGTCTTTCTGAAAATGAAATATAAAAATAATTTATTGTGGTCAATTGAAAAGTTTTTTTTTAAAAGCTTTTCATTATGGAAGGGCGACATAGATATATGCCCTTCTAATTTAAATTCAGACCTGCCCTTCAAATTTTATCACTGTGTGCGACATTAACAAACAATAAAACTATTCCACCGTGTGTTATATAAAACATATAACAAAACCTTTGTCAAAACATCAAACGAACCCTTTAGCCGTGGGTATTTCATCACGAATTGATCATTTTACCATGTACCTTCTTCTAGAGGAATATTCTTCCACTTTATTAGGTACTTCATAATGGTTATATGTCAAAGAGATACAGAATGTTTATCTATAACTTTTTGTGGTTCAAGAATCAACTTTCATTCTTCATCTAATTTTGGAAGTTTTATTTACATTGGCATATTTTTTCCCAAAACCTATTTTAGGAAAGATACATGAAAAACCTTATGAATGCAAGAAGAAGGAAAATATAACTTCTATACCACTTGTGCAATCCTATGAATAATTATTTAGGGCCTTAACATTTTTTATCTAATTCTTTATTCTTCTTTTTCTTGAATGAAGATTTATTATAATGCTATAATCTAAAAAATAGCCAATTACCCTCAAATTATCTTTCACTTCAATGTTGTTCCCCTTGTCGTTTTATCATGTTTCATGTCATTTGAAGGTTTTCCATAATAATTTTCAAAATTTCTTTAGTATTTTCCATATGTGACTATGTTTCCTATACTTTGGACTTATCTTGCAAAAATTATGAGATACTAGGAGTCGGATATCCATAAAGGGCCTTAAATGGGGAAATTTTAGTAGATGTGTGATAGGTAGTATCATATTACCATTCTTCCTTGATGAACCCACTTCATCCATTAAGATTTCTTTTCTAAAGAGTAACATTGTAGATAACCTTAAAAACATTTGTTAACTATTTTTGTTTGACCATTTGATTGTGTTTGATATGTAGAACTCATGGAAGCTAGTGTTTCTCCACTCATATTAAATAGTTATTTCCAAAAGTTTCTTGTTACTATTACTTTAGGAAAACCATGAAGACTGAATTTATTTCGTGGACACTTCTGCCACTTGGCTTGTTGGTTATGTACTTTGAGCTCTACAAAAAAAATCTACAAAATTTGTCTATAAAAATGACCAAAAAAATGTAATACTTACCTTTATATTTCAGTAACCCTGTAATAAAGTCTATTGATATATCTTCTAGTCTTTGAATATGTATGTGGAATGGTTGAAGTAACCCTAGAGATTTTATTATCTCTCTTTTCTTTATTATGCAAACCTAACCTTCTCTTACAAAATTTTGTAATTATTTCCAAAAGTTTCTTGTTACTATTACTTTAGGAAAACCATGAAGACTATGAATTTATTTCATGGACACTTTTGCCACTTGGCTTGTTTTTTATGTACTTTGAGCTCTACAAAAAAAATATATAAATTTTTTTTATATAAATGACCACAAAA
This sequence comes from Pinus albicaulis, assembly GCA_034641835.2. Lineage (NCBI taxonomy): Eukaryota > Viridiplantae > Streptophyta > Pinopsida > Pinales > Pinaceae > Pinus > Pinus albicaulis. Next base: position 76,716,081 of record CM076579.1, on the reverse strand, counting down.
ATGTAATACTTACCTTTATATTTCAGTAACCCTGTAATAAATTCTATTGATATATCTTCTAGTCTTTGAATATGTATGTGGAATGGTTGAAGTAACCCTAGAGATTTTATTATCTCTCTTTTATTTATTATGCAAACCTGACCTTCTCTTACAAATTTTTGAATATCTTTCTTCATTCCTTCCAAAAATATATTTTTTGATCCTTTCAGATGTTTTAAGGAACCTTGCATCCTACCATCAAAGAGACATGGGAATCCCTTAATATTTGTTTATTCAAATATGCTTGCGTGCATAAAAATATTCTACATTTGCACCAAATTATATATCTCTTTCACTCCCAATGCTCCATAGAGTTCATCCCATCATTTATAAATTTTAGTTTTTTTTTAGTACTATTGTCATTTTTCCATTATGGCAAGCTTCTTCTATCCACCTAGGAATAGAAAATGTAATTGGATATAAATTTGAGGCCTCTTCTATTTTAGAAAGAGCATCATGTACTAAATTTTCCTTACCCTTTTTGCAGATTATCTCAAAATTAAAACTTTGCATTTTTTCTCATTTTTGTTAATCTTCCAATGAAATCCATAGCTTCAAAAAATACTTTATGCTATCATGGTATATCTTGACTTTAAAGTACCTCCCAATGATATACTATCCCCATTTTTTATTGCATGTAATATTGCTTCCATTTATTTTTCATACGTAGATTTCACCAAATATTTTCTTTGAATTCCTTGCTTTTAAAAGCCAATAATATCCCTTATTGTGTTAATGTTACGTAAATTCCTTGTCCTAGTGCCTCACACTATACTATGAATGTTTTACCAAAAGTAGGTGCAACTGATGTTGGTGTAGAAGACATGGCATCCATTAAAAGAGAAAATGCCAAAGTAGCCTCATCATTCCATATAAATGATATTTTCTTCAAGAGATATGTGAGTGGACTTGAAATGCATGCATAATTCTTAACAAATCATCAATAATATCATGTAAGTCTAAACAATCTTCTAAGAAACTTGATTTTCTTAGGAATAGGTCATTTTGTAATAGCTTGCATCTTTTGACGCTCCAACTTCACTCCTTCCTTTAAAACAATATGAACCAAATACTCGAACTCTTATTTCCCAAAAGCACATTTGGATATTTTTACATAAAAATGATTGTTCTCAATAATTTGTATAAATTTTCCACATTTTTAGTGTGTTATTCCCATGATTTATTATAAATATGTGTATTATCAAAGAAAACCAACACAAATTTTATAAGATGGGATCAAACAAAACTGTTCTTAAGTCAATCCCACTGGACTTCAAACGACGATAAACCATAATTCAAACCAAATTTGTGTTCCAAAATAGCCTGCTAACGTCGGCCAATTTTGTGACGCGAAAACCAATTGAATTTTGCCCTAATCTTTTTCGGGTCCGAAGTTGGGCTGGCGTACGGTGGGAGAGTTATGACGCGAATTTCTTATCAAATTCGCCCCAATATTTTTTGGGTCTAGATTTCGACTACGTGAGCAGCCCAAACAAAGATTTGCTCCAATCAATTTTTGCCATGTGTCCTTAATCAAATGTTTCCCTGTTCCCGGATGCGGGTGCATTCGATGGCATTTAAGCCGATGGGACATGGATGTGGAGATTTCATATCAATCACATTAAGTTTTAATGTTGTTCAATTAAGTTCCAAGGTTTTCACATCTAATCGTATTAAGTTTTAACACTGTTAAAGATCGGACCTCCACTCCTGTTAGAAATTCTGCATGCTCCAATATGATCCGGCCTTCGGCTCTCATTAATGATCAGAGATTAATTATGAGAAGCATCCTTCGATTGCATTGTAGTCGGGTCATTAAAATGGCATTTTGCTATGGTTTTTCAGACGATCCGGTTGCTAGGTTACATTTCCTGCTCACTATGATGAGAAGGAGAAGTGGCTAGCTGAACTGTTGCTTAGACCTTGCTGCATATCTGCATTTCTCTCGTTCTGGTCCTTGTCTGTATTCCTCTGTTTCTTGGAATTCTGCTTCTCCATCTCCTCTTCTGCCCACTGCTGAGACTACACATGCCTCACATACATCAAAGGATGCATTTCCGTAGGGGGAGCACTAGAGGTCAACCCCTGCGCGCTCCCTTCAGCCCCTCAATCGAGTCGTCTTCCTAGTTTGCTGATTATCACGTAGGTCGCTATCCAGATACTAGAAGTGGGCGGGGTCGGGTTCTAGGATCTGGCCACCGTATGGGCTCCCCTGCTCCTCATTTCCCCACCGCTTCATCTTCTCCCACGACGCGCACTACACTTTTTTCCTTTAATTTCTCTTTGAACCACCCATGAATCACAGCTTCAATTACTGTGGTTTTCCATGACGAGGCCCAAATGGAAGAACATTGCACCCGTCCGGCGGGTCTGAGCTCAGAAAAATCCAGCCAGCATTCGGGCCTTCAGGAGGGGAGCAGTGGCATGACTGTGGAGGTAGCACCTAGCGATCCTGGACCTTCCGAAGGATGGTGCCGAATCATCGAGGAGACGGAGGAGTAGTTTGGTTAATTTGTTTTTCTTTCTTCGCAACCCACTTAATTGGGTTGCTTTTAGATTATATTACTGTGCTGGACGTTTGTAATATTTTTGAATTTTGTAAACGTTTAAGACTAGTTTCCCCGTATGAGGGCAGTCTTCTTAATTTTTTGATTTTTTGATGACAAATTTGCCATGAGTTTTGGAAATGATTTTGACTTCGGTGTAACTTTATTCCCTCTGTTAATAGATTAAATTTACTTAGAAAAACAAATGTTTCCCTGTTTCTATTTCAAACCTATTTTTTGAAATATAGAGGCATGTTTATATGATTGTTTATAGTCGAAGCGCTGCGGGGTGGTTTATTATATTAATATTTCACGGTCGAATTATGGTCATAACAATTGGAAAAAAAAAATGTTGCCCTGTTTCTATTTTAAACTTGTTTTTTTAAATATAGAGCCATGTTTCTATGGTCTACGTATTATACTCTTTCTCTGTATATCTACAGGAACCTTTTTTCTATGAACAGGGTGGATGCTGTAGCGGGCTACTAATGGAAACAAGCGAGCCTGAACCTTACATCTCGGATGCAACAGATGGTTACCAATTTTGGAATCAAGCGAGCCTGATCTTACAAACGAGCCTGGGTTTATGCAGATGGTTTTTATTTCTGGGAACAAGCGAGCCAGAACATACAATCAACCCTGGGTTTATACATATTTTTGCTCTATCCTGGATTATTTTTGTGTGAGGCGTATATCAACAGTACATGTCTCTGCACATTTCCTGTATCCGCTTTATGATACTATTTTATGTGTTGACAAGTTATCACTCTGCCTTCAAAACTAGCGATGTTGGTTTATTGATATGGTCTGATGGTCTTTTATATTTTGGACATATCACACTCCTCACATGATTAGCATTTTTCTCTCTTCAAGTATTTTGGGTACTTTAATTTGTATTTGGAACAATGGACGTCGATACTCTATCTGTTGCTTTACTATTCTACATACTTCTATTTCACTTTCTTATAGATGCCTCGGGCATATTTGGATGCTTTCTCAGATTGTCGATAATCTCCATGTGGACCATTACTGGGTTTTATATCAAGTCCATGTATGTGACATGGGGTATTTTTCTATCATTTTCTGGGGTGGGGCTTCCACTTTCTGGATGGATATTTGGGTTCCAATCTTCAGAGGTGAAAATGTAATGACTTCATGGACTGTTTTACCTCATATAATATATTCAAAACAACGTTTTTTCTCTTGTGAAAAAAAAAATTGATTAATGTTTATCACTGTACCTTCAAAACTAGCAATGCTGGTCTATGTTACTGGTTTATTGATATGGTCTGATGGTCTTTTTATATTTTGGACATATCACACTCCTCACATGATTAGATTTTTTCTCTGTTCAAGGATTTTGGGTACTTTAATTTGTATTTGGAACAATGGACATCGGTACTCTATCTATTGCTTTAATATTCTACATACTGCTATTTCACTTTCTTATAGATGCCTCGGGCATATTTGGATGCTTTCTCAGACTGTCGATAATCTCCATGTGGACCGTTACTGGGTTTTATATCAAGTCCTTGTATGTGACATGGGGTATTTTTCTATCATTGTCTGGGGTGGGGCTTCGACTTTTATGGATGGATATTTGGGTTCCAATCTTCAGATGTGAAAATGTAATGACTTCATGGACTGTTTTACCTCATATAATATATTCAAAACAACGTTTCTTCTCTTGTGAAAAAAAAATGATTAATGTTTATCACTCTTCCTTCAAAACTAGCGATGTTGGTCTATGTTGCTGGTTTATTGATATGGTCTGATGGTATTTTTATATTTTGGACATATCACACTCCTCACATGATTAGAGTTTTTCTCTGTTCAAGGATTTTGGGCACTTTAATTTGTATTTGGAACAATGGACATCGATACTCTATCTGTTGCTTTACTATTCTACATACTGCTATTTTTTGGAACACCTAATCCTACATGGGTAGGTGTGGAATGCGAAAAGCCACAATGGAGTCCAAGTGACATTGGAATATGAAACCAAGAGTCATACCATAGTACTATAAATGTACATCTTTGTATAATGGAAAATAAGAAAGCCTCACGCTTATCCTTCATTGTGTTGAGTCTCTTGTATGTGTGTGTGTTTATCTTCCTCATACACCATGTCTGTTCTTCAACATGGTGTTTAACATGGTAGCAGAGTGGGCAATTGCTGGACTTGCTCCAAATTGAGTGAGCCATTTGTGTCTATGGCTTGTGCATATCTTCAAAAATTCTTGGTATTTTTTCATCACTCAGATTTTTTGTAGCAGTGATTTTGCAGCATTCAGAAATTTTATCTTGGAGAAGAGCAACATTCAAAATCCGTGGCAGCACAGAAATTTTATCAACATTCAAAATTTATTTTGAGAAGAGCAACATTCAGAAATTGGCAGCACTGGTTTTAAAGAAGAGCAGCATTATGCATCTCAAAGTTTTCTCACTGCTCATTTTCCTGCAATCTCTGCATTTTTAATTCTGCACCATTTTGGAGCTGCTGAAAAAGTGTTTAAAATAAGTTTCTGGAAAATTCTGAGTTTTTCTACTAAAAATTTCATCATCTCTGCTTTTTCTGCTGCTGGAAAATATTATCTGCTATCGAGCTATTGGAAAAATTTCTGGGTTTTATTGGCAATCTGCTGTTGCATTTTAGTACTTGAAATTTGTACGGCTGCCCTCATTTCTGCATTTTTTCCATTCTGCTGTGTATTTAGAAGAAAAATCTGCTTCTGCTTTAAAGTCATTCTCCTCTCAGCAACCCGCACACCCAACCCATGCTCCCCTCTCTGCGCTTTTTCCTACCTTACAGCCCTACCCCGCAGCCTACCTGCAACTATCGACTGCCTTACACCCTACTCTACCACAACCCACTCCCTTACCACGCCCTTTCGCTCCCTTTGAAACCTGCGGCACTCCCCTCAACGCCGGCACACGCCCTCCCCACTGTCCACAGAACTCCTCCCCACGCGCCATCTCTCCTATCTTCTACCCCTCAGCCCTTTTAAAAAACCCCTGCTCAACACATTTACGCTACTCATCTCCCTTCCCCACCTCTGCGCTCAACCAATGGCCTTTGGCTGGCCGCCCTCCTCCCTTGCTTGGCCTTACGGCCCTTCCCTTACCCTTTTAATTTAAAAAATTTATTTAACTAACCGCCCCTCCCATTTTAAATTCATTTTTATATTTAAAAAAAAAAAAATTAATAATATACCCCCCTCCCACATATAATACCTTCTCCCCAATTAATTCTCCCTCCAATAAATTTCTCTTCCCTCCCACCATGATTTTTAAATTCAACTTTTTATTTTAAAATTCTCCCCATATTCTCATTAATTTACTTTTTAATTAATTAATTAATATATATATATATATATATATATATATATATATATATATATATATATATATATATATATATATATATATATATATATATATATATATATAATCTTGCTTAAATTTTGATTTTTATTATTTCTTTCTAAAATTAATAAATCCCACCCATTTTTTAATTACTCCCATTTTTAATTCTCTTCTCATTCCCTTTTTTAATTAATTTATTTAAAAAAAAAAAAAAAACCAGCAGAGAGAGAGGAAAAGAAGACATGAACAGTAGAAAGAAAGAGAAAATGGCATAATGAGCAGATGGACTGAATACATAGTGAAAAGAGAAGATTTGACAATCTCTGATTTGTGGCATAAGGGTGATTTTCTGAAGAAATTGACATTTGAAGACAATTTTTCCATCATTGAAAACAACTCTTTGAATAAATTTCCGCCGCCTTAAAGGCCTCTTGCACAAGTCTTTTGTTGCACGCTCATACAAAAATTTGCAGAAATATTGTATTGAACTCACATTGATTTGCATCTTCATTCAAGACTTGAAGTGTATTTGAGTTGAAAAATTGTTGATTGCTCTCCATCATTTGAGGAGAAGATTTTGTACTTTGAAAATTCCTTGGAGTCATTTGTAATTGTTTGAAAGCAAGTTGCATCACACTGTAAACGGGTGCATTTTCGATTGAAGCTGGCACCCTTTCATTTTTGAGCCTAAATTGTTGAAATGGCTAAAATCAATGAGGCATTAGAGTTGTTGAATAGCCTCATTCATTCAAATGTTGATGATATGATAAAAATTAGCAAGGATGATCTTTGTAATATTCACATTTGTTTACAAGATGCACAAGAAAAGATTTAGTTTTTGCAGTTGGAATCTCAGCTTCAGCAAGACGAACTTCAGCAAAAGAGTCACCATTATGAACCTGTTTCTGTTCAGAATATTGTGAAGGACTCTCATCAGAAGAAAGAAGATAAAGTTGGAGATGATTCACATTCATTTCCTTGAACAAGAGCAGATGTACATGCAGATGCAGCATTTCAACATGCACTTCCTAAGCCCTTCATCAGACCTTGGGAAGAGCTTGTCCACAACAAGCACATAACTGGTCTTGGATATGACAAGGATGTGTCCTTTCATATTCCAGACTACACCAAGCTCATCATATTTCAAAGTGCTGGATTCCTGTATGATAGTGCACCTACAGTTGTTTCAGATCCAGTTCCACAACACCAACAGATTGTAAAATGCCAACACTATGATTGAGTTGGCCATATGAAAGATCACTGTTTTGATCTTCATCCATGCAAGCACTGTGTTCGGCACACTCATTCTTCAGACAGATGCTTCAGACACAAGCCTCCTGCAAGAACTAAGATTCATCTTGGATGGATCGCTTCTTGGCAATGGGCATCAGCAGCCAAGAATATGTTTAAGTCACATGTCAGAACATGTTCACGGATACTGAGCAAACTTGCAGTTCATTTTTTGCCATCATCTCACCTTGTCCCTGACAGGGGGGAAAATGGTGGTCATGTACAAGCTTCGACGACAGATCAAGCGAGCCTGAGCCACAATCTCTCATTCCATGTTTAGAGTTGTAGCCAGAGACACAGCAGTTCAAGCGAGCCTGAGCCACAATTTGTCATTCGAGATTCAGAGATGTAGCCAAAGACACGGATGCCCATGAGCATGCCTTCAGTTGGTGGACAACCTTAAACCATCATCTTTGGTTGGTGGATAACCTAAAACCATCACAGGTAGTAGACCTCCCTTATTTTAGGTCGAAGGTCTCCCTTTCATATATGAGGAACACTTCCTCTAGCAGAAGCCTTCAGCTTAGCAGCCTTCAGCTTCTTGCCAGCTTTGGTTGAGTTCCAGGAAATTCTTCAAGCATTCCAGAGTTTTTGGTAATCCTAAAACCATCACGGGTAGTAGACCTCCCTTCTTTTAGGTTGAAGGTCTCCCTTTTTTTATGAGGGACAATTCCTCTAGCAGAAGCTTTCAGCTTCTTGCCAGTTTTGGAAGAGTTCCGGGAACTGCAACAAGTTTTGCGTTCCAGTGTTGGTGGTCATCCTTAAACCACCTCTTTTTTCCAACATTTCAGAGAGTTGATTCGGCCCAAGTGCTGCCATGTATACTTTGCAGATTTGTATTACAACTCTCTTCTTGGACTCACACATACCCCTTCGGATTAAGGGGGGATGTTGGAACACCTAATCCTACATGGGTAGGTGTGGAATGCGAAAAGTCACAATGGAGTCCAAGTGACCTTGAAATATGAAACCAAGAGTCACACCATTGTACTATAAATGTACATCTTTGTATAATGGAAAATAAGAAGGCCTCACGCTTATCCTTCATTGTGTTGAGTCTCTTGTATGTGTGTGTGTTTATCTTCCTCATACACCATGTGTGTTCTTCAACATGGTTTTTAACACTATTTCACTTTCTCATAGATGCCTCGGACATATTTGGATGCTTTCTCAGATTGTCGATAATCTCCATGTGGACCATTACTGGGTTTTATATCATGTCCCTGTATGTGACATGGGGTATTTTTCTATCATTGTCTGGGGTGGGACTTCCACTTTTTTGGATGGATATTTGGGTTCCAATCTTCAAATGTGAAAATGTAATGACTTCATGGACTATTTTACTTCATATAATATATTCAAAACAACGTTTTTTCTCTTGTGAAAAAAAAATTATGGTTTATAGTCGAAGCGCTGTGGGGTGGTTTATTATATTAGTATTTCACGGTCATTGAAACGCCTACAATTCATAACAAATATTGGAGATTTACTGACCTGTTTTAAAGTTTCATTTTTTTTAAAAAATTGAACCCATCATCGGTATACCAACACCTTGTAAGCGTCGGAATTGCGACAACTTAAAAAAGTTGGAAGAGCGAAAGTATAAAAATGTCCGACGAGCAACGTTCAAAACATTGGACCACATTTCATCGGAATTGTGACAGTTTAGAAACGTCGGAAGAGCGGCGTTCAAAACGTCGGACCACATTTCATCGGAATTGCGACAGTTTACAAACGTCTGAAGAGCGACGTCCAAAACGTCGGACCACATTGCGTCGGAATTGCGACCGTTTACAAACATCAGAAGAGCGATGCTCAAAACGCCGGACCACATTTTGTCGAAATTGTGACAGTTTACAAACGTCGGAAGAGTGACACTCAAAACGTCGAACCACATTTCGTTGGAAGTGTGATAGTTTACAAACGTCGAAAGCGCAACATTTTGGGAAACGTCGGAAGAGCGACGGAAAATGTGTCGGTAGTGCGACACTTTTTAAGTGCGTCGGAATTGCGACGGGATGGAAAACCACTTTTTTCCTGTCCTCGAACTGTTCCTCTTGTGACGAATATGTGTCAGAATAGCGACGAATTGGCCGTCGGAAATTCCGCCAAATTTTCTAGTGGTGGAATTCTAAATATTGTTTATGTTTTGTATTTTATGACTTTCTACACATTTCATCTATTTAACATAGACTGTTGTGTTGTTTAGCACAAGGTTGTTTTCGGGAGGAAATCCCATTCTCATCCTCGGGGGACTTAAAGTGCCCACTTAGCAGATGTTCCTTTCAGCTTCACTCCATCATCCGGCATCAGGTCAATCTTCAACCACCTTCAGTTGCACAGTCTCCTACGGGAATTACATAATCCAGGAGGGAATTTTTAGTCGAGGGTTGATAACCCAAGTTCTTGAGCTTATTTTCCTATGAGGGGAGAATCCCTTCATCCGGAAAGTAAGTGGGGAGGAGTATCAACCATTTTTATATCATATTAGCCACCTCCTAGTATTTTCCCAAATTTAGAGCGTAATTCCACCCTAGGGTTGCATTTTTCATATTGTGTATTTTCAGAAACCATTTCTGGGTTGTCTTGAAATTGTGCTAGAAAGCCTAGATCTCTGATCGCGACATTTTCTGAGCACTATATCAGTATATCTATGCATTCCTAGTTTCTAGCAGTAGTTATTTCCAACAATATTACATAGTCATGGCCTCCCAGTAGTTTATGTAGCATCAATTTTTGATGTATTGATGTATAGGGTTATTTGAGGCTTGTTTTGCCTAGCTTGAGTGTCTTTTCCTCGAGATCTTGTACTTCATTTTTTGCTATCATATATAATAAAATGGCTCACTGATCTACTCATGTTTTTATGTGTTGATACTTACTGCATTTTACAGTTTTATGTTCAATATTCCTGTTTTTCCTAATTTCGAATATTATAGACCTTTTTTCTTTGGAGGACATCAATTTTAATATTAAGAAACTCACCAATGGAAAATATAGGGATATTGAAGGATACCAAGATGAAAATTTCAAAATGGGAAGGTTTTTCCTCATCCATCATATACACAAACTTCTCAATTTGGTAGTGAAACAAGGCTTCACTAAGCCTTGGACGCAAAGCCTTATTGTGCCTATATTTAAAATTGGGATAAAAACATTCCCTCCAACTACAAGACTAATTGATTAACTAAATTTTAGCCAATTTTTATGGGCTCATTTTGGAAAAAATGATTAATATTTCTCTTGAAATATAGGGTAAAAGAGCTAAAGCGATAGTTGGATTAGGAGACATCACTCAACTATATACCTTATTCTTACTATTACTATCACTGCAGAGGAATTCTGCAATAGTAAAACTGATATCTTATGTTGTTTTTTATACGTTAGAAAATATTTCGACATAGTTCCTCAAGATAAGCTATGGGAGATGCCATAAGAGATAATTTTCCCTCTCAAGTTGATGGTTTTTGTGACTAGGCTATACAAGGATATTATTTCCAATGTTAGGACAATTAAGGGTTGGTCAGAAGAAATGAAATGCAATATTTTAGTTAAGAAAGGGTGTCCACTATACCCTATCCATTTTTGCATTTGCATTGATAAGCTAGAAATGTTTTTGGAAGATACATGATGTGAGGGCCCCAGGCTCATTTTCATGGTAATTATTCTTCTTATTTAGGCTTATGATATCATTATTCTAGCCAAGAGCCATGAATATCTCAAGAAGTAACTTATAATACTCCAAAATTACTGCTCCAAGATCGGTATGCCTGCCAACAAGACTAAATCCATGATAATTAAATCCAAAAAGATCAACTATGATAATTTAATTTATGATAATAATTACTTCAAGAAATTTTCCTCATACAAATATCTGGAATTGACATTCATCCCCAGCTTAACTGGAATTATAACATTGAGAAAAATATAATAGGAGTCTAGAAAGCTTATTATGGGCTTGAAAATAATTGTACGTCGATAGATCTTTGGGTTTAGAGTAAAAAAAGGTTCCTCTTCTATACTCTCATCACCCTTATTATTTTATATGGATGTCAGGTATGGGGTTGCATTATATCTATATATTTGCAAGAATATTGAGCTGATCCAAAATAAATTTAAGACTTAAAACCTCAATATTAATGGAAATATTCCTTTCCCTATTGTCTTGATTGAAGCTAGCCTTTCCCCATTTAAATCATGGCTATGATAAATTATCTCATGTATAAGAAAATCTATAAATTATGGAGGCAAAGAGTCTCCCCAAAATTACCTCTAACGTTTGCTAGGACCCCCATCTCCAACTCAAGTGAGGTTGGCGCAAGGATATCTAGTCTTGGCTAGACCATTGTGTTGAAATTCATAAGGATGATTGAATTTATGAGAAACTTGTGACTGATTATAATGCTTTTCATTTATCATTTATTTCATTTATTAGGTCATCAAGAAATTATACATGTACAATACATAAAAGACAAGAGACACCAAAAATTAGGCGAGAGGCCACAGAAAAACCCACAAGGGGAAAACCTATCAATCCTTTCCTTATAGAGTCTTCATCGATATGGGAAATACAAGTCATGAATGAATTGGCCATTAGGCCAACTATCCAAATTCCATGTCATCACCCTAACATACTAAGAGAAACTTCCTTTTAGATACGGTCACAAAATAGGTCTGATGGAGTCTATTACACGTCTCCAAGAGGGCCAAATTTCAACCTCTATATTATTGTATAAATTTGACAAAAAATGCAACTTATCAAGATTTGAAACTGTAAAAACAAGAGACACAATTCCAATCTACTAATTTGTAGAATGGAAATCACAATTTAGAATAACATGCATAGACATGCTACAAGAAAAACCAAAAGTACATAGTGATTTGTAGGGGAACCCAACCGAGAAAAATACCTCAAGTATCTTTGCATTAATAAGTTGAATATAGAAACTATTACAATTTTGTTTACCAAATCTGAGCACAAAATGCAAAAGAATAAACGTTCTCTCAGCTGAATCATAAAATTTAGTCAACACTTATCCAATTATATTCTCATCTAGCCTCCTATTTCCTTGTGCAAAATTGAGAAATTTCAAGCTCCGAAATAATAGGAAAGTCCCTATTTCCTTGAAAAATTCCGAAGGAAATGATCTCCTGAATCCATGAAACAATTGTACACTCAAATATTATACAACTCATGTTACATTGGCCTTGTCTACTCCACCTTAGGTGAGAAATTTGAATTCCATGCATATATTAGCTATTTTGGGGTGATTGATCAGTTAACTGACAAATATTTGAGTTAGACTATTTTCCAACTACACAACTAACCTTCAACTAAATCTATCAATAGTTAGAGGTCATTTAATTGAATATAATTAAAAAATAGCTTAACTGGATTGCTAAAATCTTGAAATCACACATCCATAACTGAACTCGAAGTCGTCTAACTCAAATTTACTTAGCTAAATAAGTGACAAGAGCCATGTCACATTAGTTAACTACCAACAAGTTGTATTGATGATGAGGACATTCGATTTACTTATTTTATTAATGCTAAAGTCAAATTGAGCCTTTCTTACGACATTTTTAACATTCACTCTTAACAAGAAGGGGATTTTTCACCACCCTTATCTTGCACATATGGAATCAGAATTTACCTCTTGAAAATTCCTTTGTCAAGACATCAACATATTTCTCCTCAAATGGAATGTAATGTAGCAACATAATTATCATCCACACATAGTCTTGCAAATGATATAAATGTGCTTGGACCTGTCATGAAATACCATATTCTTAGAGACCTTAATGAAACTTTTATTATCATAGCATATCACTGTAAATTCATCTCCAAAATGAAAATACCCTCAAGTATTTTCCTCGTAAATATGGCCTCACATGCTTCTTGAATTGCAACCATGTATTAAGCCTCTACTAAACTGAGTGCCCCATACCTCTTCTTATTTCTATACTAGAAATTAATTGTGGACCCGACAGTGAGATAGAAACTGAAGTAATTTTCCTATGTGATGGACTCCCTTCCCAATCTACATTTGTGAAGCCTTGAAGCCTAAATTCCTCTGTCCTCTTGTACCATAATGCATACTCAGTAATGCCTTTCACGCACTGTAACACATGCTTTGTTGCCTGCCAATACAACTTGACAGGCCTAACCATATCTTGAATTATTTGGTTTAATGCATAGCACATGTCAGGTCTTATGTTCCCAAGATACATTAAGACCCCACAAGCTTCCCCTAACCTATTCACCTAAAGTGGCATTCTCCTTCCTATACTTTGTAGCTAGATGTGTGTCCATGGGGTTACAATTATCCATGTGAGATATATGAAGCATTTCAGAGGAATACTTCCCTTGAGACACAAAAAATTCACCATCACCTTGCCATACTTCCATATCGAGGAAGTAATGCATTAAACCCATATCTTTCATCTCAAATTCCCTACAATATCCGTTTTGAAAGAGGGGATCAACTACTTATGACCTATAAATATAAAATGATCAACATAGAAAACAAGAATAAGGAACTTACCATCTACCTAAGTATGATAGAGGTTCGCATCAACTTCACTTTTGTTGAATTCCAATCCCTTGAGATAATTATCAATCTGAGGGTACCATGCTCAGGGTGCTTGTTTGAGGCCATACAATGCACTCTTGAGTCTACATACATGCGACTATTGATCATATGTCTCAAATCCTTCTAGATGATCTATGTCAAATTATTCCTCAAAAACATTGTTGTGAAAGGAAGTATTCACATCCATCTAGTGGATTGTCCACCCCATTTGTGTAGCCAATACTAGAATGGATCTGATTGAGGAATATCTTGCAACTCGTGAAAATGTTTCATCATATTCCAATCCCTCTATTTGAGAGAATCCTTAGGCCATAAATTTTTCCCTATACTTCTTGATCTCCCATTAACTACATTTTTCACTTTTTATATCCATCTAGAAAAAAAAATTAATTTCCCTTCTAGTCTCGACACTACCTCCCATACATTATTCTTCATGGTGGATTCATATTCTTCCACCATGGCATCAACCCAAGCACATTGTGAAATTCTTCCTCAAATGAATAAGGATTTGTCTCAATGAGATTTTTCATGAGGCCCATGCAAATAGTGTACCTATCAGATGACATCCTCTGTCCATGGTGTCACGTAGGGTGTCCCACATTCTCCTTATAATATTGCAACAACATATCAACTTCTATGGGTCTCTTTCTCCCTTCTCTGGAAGATTCTGGTTGAGTGGGTACCTCCACTCAGCCTCTTGTCTGCTCCGTTGGATGTGGCTACTCCACAACCTCCACAAGCTCATCTTGAGGCTTTTCCTTTTGAAGTATAATATTTTTCTTCAGTGGGATTCTAAGTTCTCGTTCCAGAGATAATCTCACACCCTTATTCTCATTGAACTTGGTATCTCTCCTCAAAACTTTCATCCTTAATGAAGTAAAATACACCTAGTAATTAAGTGGAGTTTTTGTGTATCCTACAAGAACTCCCAATTTTGTCGTAGCCTCAAGTTTCTTCCTTGAATTCTTGGAGACATGGTAATAAATTAAAGCTGTGAAAAATTGAAAATGGTACACCAAGATTTCTCCTAGAGAAAGCTTCCCCCCGTGTAATCATGCCAAGTATTCTTTGAGAACTCTCGTTCTGCAATAAAACTGTTGTGTTGCATGATTCTACCCATAAATGAAGTGTCAACTGCTAATCATGCAACATGGCTCTTGCGGCTCCCACTATTCTTCTGTTCTTCCTCTCATCTACCCCATTCTAATGTGGGTTATGTTGTGTTATCAATTCTCTTCGAATGCCTTCTTTGGAACATAAATCCTTGAAGGAATTTGAAAAACATTCACCTCTGTTGTGGTGGATTTTGTGCACGGATGTACAAAATCGCACCAGTTTACGGGGTGTGGTTTAACCCTTTAAACTATAGGAAGTAGGCAGAAAGTAGTGGAGTTCAAAAGCATACAATATAGAGGAAAACGCATGCAGATGTATACTAAAATTAAACTAAAAATAAAACACAGATATACAGAATCTATTGAAGAGAGGAAAACGATAATAATGTAATCAGTCGCTCTAGGCCCCTTCTTATTAACCATTTGATACAGAGAAGAAATTTTACCCACTTTCCAAAGGCCCCTAGACAATGGTTCTAGGTCCCGATGCAAGGATCTTGTTTTTCAAGCTCGCCTTGGTGCAGTCTCCCTCTCTCTCTGCTGTGATGGAATAAGATTGTTGGATGGCCAACAATCGAGTCCCCTCTCTCTCCAACTCTGGGTCACACTCTGATGGTATTTCTTGGGTAATTCTAGCCAGCATAACAATTTGATCACCCATGCTTCATCTCATGGTGGTTTTATATAGGGGATTTCAAATCCTCCTTCCCTCCCATGGTACATGGTGGATGGTGACCCAACGGAGAGGTATGATTTCATTGTGTACTCCAAATATTCCATTGTGTGCTCACATAGTGTCTAAGGAGGTGTTGGTGGTTGTCCTTAGGTGGATTCATGTAAGGACTAACTTGTCCTTTGCTTTTATGTGGTCCTAGATAGTGACATTTAACCACTCTCAGGAATGCACGCATATCAGGAAAAAATTCGTGCAGAAGGTGCTCTTCTCGAATGATAATGTGTGCATATAACATTTTATGACTAGTTCAAATTTGATTTCCTTTAAACCTTTGAGAATTTAAAAAAATTCTAGATTTCATAATGTCTTCCTGCCCTGTAAATCCTTTGGCTTAACATTAATTAATGTCATCTTCTACTGTATGATTTTCCATTGTTAACAGTTTCCCCCTAATGTGTGAGGTCTAGGAAGGACTGTATAGCCAAAATACATTATAGTTTCATTTATGTATCGTACGTAGAGAGAGAGGGAGACTTGCGTGAAGCTTTGGAGTTGATAACACCTTACACCAGTTCCATGAATGACCACGTCTAAGGGATCCCTGCAAGAAAATAAAATTTACAATATATATACAAAATTTGAATGAAGCGGGCATGTCCCATGCTTGTGATGCTATGGCTAGTTAAGAAAATTTGATAGATACATGTTGTCTCTGTGTCACTACTATGGTAGTGATGTTGGCGGTTGTTGACGATGACTGCTGATGCACTCAAGGGCATTTTTTATTTCATTATAGGTGGAATGTGGTACCCAAATGCTAAACTTGGTATGGTATATAGCTGCACAATGTATGCATAGGTGTTGATTGGGACCTTCCCGTGTAGGAATTGTTGATAGAGATTCTTATGGAGGCACGGGTATTCGACGGATATGATCAAAGTGCAATGGTTGTAAGGTACAATACCATCCTAGTATGAAATATTTTGTCGTAGTTGAATGTCAGGAGGATCGATGACATATTTGGACAATGATTTATCCCATAGTGCCACCTGAGGATGCCCCTTTGCATGGAGAGGGGTAGTCCAAGGTACCACTTCCTTTTTGGAATATGGGTGTTGAAGTCGACAAAAAGGAAGCCTCAACTGGATAAGGGGTCATTGATATGAGGGATCGGGGACATGGATGTGATGGGTTTAACATAGGTATGTTGGTGAGAGGTGACTTAACACTGAAGATGGGGATTCATTGGCCTAAGGTCAGAGTAGCCTAAAGAAACTTGGTGGCAGTCAGTTATTTTTGAAGGGAAAATCCTTGCAGTCGGTAGGACTTCTAGGGTGGGTGTAAATTAGCTATGAATGTCATGATGGTGCATGTTTGGGGGTGAAATACTCCAACCAAGGGAGATCAGGGACTGCTACCATGGGAGAAAAGATGAAATGTGAGGGTGAGGGGGTGAAGTGAACCATTTGCGGTCTTTGTAAACTTACCAGAAGAATAAAAATAATGGGGTTTGGCTTGTACAAAACACAGAGATGGGTACCCCAAAACATGAAAATGTTCGCTCACTGATGTTTTGAGGAAGTTGTTTTGCTGGGGGTGGGGGTAACATTGCTTGGTCTCATGTGCAGGGTTGATGAAGCGGATGAAAAATTTTCGTAGATGGGATTATGCTGGTGGAGGTATGGTGGACCAAATGCGATGTGCGGTGGTGCACGTTTTATCTTCTTGTACAACCTAGTCATTCGGGAAGGGGGTTTCAATTTGCATGATAAAAATGACCTTATGCATGATGAATGGATGTGCACGAGGTGCTTCCTAGACTGAAGTTGTATGGCCATGGCATCACTGTTGTTGTGATATATGGTCTAATTTGGGTGACGAGCGCCATTGAGGTGAGGCTCTACTAACCAACATGGATGTTTATCATGTGCAGGGTGAGGTGATGATAAACATGGTCGGATATGAGGACCCTATGGTTTATTTCTGATGGAGAAATGATGTTAGGATATGCAAAGTTTTCTGGGACTCTATCATGATGGGGGTAGAATGATACCTGCTCTAGAAATTTTAGTAGATGGTGTTATGAATGCTTTGCAGGTTTTTCTTGTAAAAAAAACTACCTCAAGTGAAAGCATCTTCTTTTCATAAAATACTATTGAGAGGAATGAACTTTAAAAAAGAAGATGAGAGAGGGCATACCTTTCGGTGCTGAAATTTTATTTTTTCTGGAAAGCAAATGTGTGGCACCACTTCTGTTCATCACGGAGTACTGATGATGGTGCAACTTACAGTTCACAGAATGGACCTTCCGATGTTTTTGAAAAGGGTGGTAAATAGATGAATATGGCCCTATCTCAATTCATTTGTACTTGTTGAGGTTTCAGAGGTCAGAGATGTTTGCGTAGCATTCCTTGTTGTTTTAGTTATCCATTGTACCAGGGACTAGAGATATTATGCCAAGGTAACTTCCATGACATCCTGCATTTTAATTTTTTCAGTTTAATGGTGGTGGGGTCCGTACAAATTGGGTTTGTACGGACTATGGGTGACTTTTGTCCAAGATTGCACGGGAAATCTAGGCAAAACTATGCCTTCCTTGCGAATAATATTGAGGGCCATGCATGCGAGGGCACTCTGCTCCCTAAATTTAGCATTCCTTAGGCGTGCCTGTGAAAATATAGGCATGCGCTAAGCGTGCTTGTGTCAAGGAAAAATGCGCAAAGGCCGAGGTGACAAAAATTTTGGTTTTTTGTCTATTTTTTGGGTTTTTTCTCTATACTGATGGGTACCTGTGTTGATGATAGGTTATTGTGGAGGGAGCGCGACTGGCCTGAGATCCATACCACTCTAGCTGTTAATGCTGGGGTGCGACATTAGTTGGTCGCATGGGGCCTTTTGAAGTTTGCTAAAAATGAGTTTCTTCGGTCGTACAATCGATTACTGCACTACATTATACAGCACTGCTGCACGAGGCACAACATGTTCATGTTGCGAGGGATGAACCTAGTGATTTGTCCCGAGATGGATATCTACTTTATGATCGGGTTACTGCCTCAAGGTGAGCCACTGAGGTACCCATTCCCCTTGGGGAGAGTGAACCTCAATATATTCCAGAGGCGTCATTACAGGGGCACCTCTTATCAAGGAATGCATCAACATTGCATCAGTTACAGATGTGGTAGAGCAGTGTGCTCTAGCAGTGATCATATGACTGGCAAGGTCCATGGCTCTGCTTTGGGCATCTGGCCCGTACGTTGGAGTGTTGCATCGACTGAGGTCTGGGAATTTTTTCGACTTCGCCCAATTTTTTTTTGATGGTATGGTTTTGCAATTGAACAAGGTCCAATTTGGATCTAATTCATTTGTGTATGCCAGCATCTTGTCCAGCATCATGTATGAGAGGGTAGTGCTGTTGAGCCTTATGGTGGTAGTGCCTATTTAGGGGCCACGGGAGCCATGTATGAGGAGGTGGGCTCCGGTGATGCCGTGGGGCGGTAGTGGCATGGTGGGGCATTATTGGAACACCACGATAGAGGCCTAGTTCGAGGCCAACCCACAGATGTTTTTTCCATACCCGTACGCGAGAATCGACTTCCAGGGTGACCTAGACATGGGCCTCCCTTTTGGTTATGTTTGCGGACCTGCAGGTACATGTTATATATATGTTTTTTTATTTTTTTGAGTAAGTTTGTACTTATGTGTTTTTCTAGTGACACTAACATTATTTTTGTTACTCGTGCAAATGTTGGTGAGGTGGGTCGTCTCGTGGCTCGACTGGTGGGCCATGATACTCTACAACGACCTTGGGGTGGTCAGGGAGGAGGTGATGCAGGTGGACTAGGTGGTGATGTTGGTGGACTTGGTGGTGGTGCTGGCCCTTCTGGAGAGGGCATTAGCTCGGCTGCTGGAGTGGTTGAGGCCGAGCGAGCTCGTGCTGATGCGGCAGAGGTGCGCATTAGCTTAGGTGACTGCTCTTGAGGAATTTTGGGGTCGAGTGGACCGCTCAACCTAGGGTATGCATTCTCGAGGTTTCATGGATGAATTCTAGGAGGTCTGGTTAGAGATAGTGATGGTTCGAGAGAGGGATTATCAGCCCACTCTACGTCGGGTGGCGATCGTAGTTGCGACAACAGCTCTGGTGGCGGTACCTAGAGAAGTGGTGGGTCCAGGTGCCCCTTTTGAGGGGGCACCCCCCTAGAGTAGTTTTGTACATAGGGAAAGCACCCATTATGAGGATGCTTCCATTATTTTTTACGACCTTTGTATCTTTGGGTTGGAAATTGAGCCAGTGACACTATTTTTTGTACTCTGATATACATATTTTGATATATATATCTGAGAGATATTTTTTGCGGCTCTACATGATGTATCAACTGTTTCGGTTTATTTATTTTGTTATGCTGATGGATATCTATATTTTTGGTTTTATGTATGATGGTTTATTTGAGATGCATTCCAGTTTAGGATATTGTTAGCTATGTGATCAGTTGTTTGGTTTTGACTCCTTGATACATGTGAAAATGTGATGTAGTCAAATTGTTTGTTTAATATTTTGACACGGAAATATTTTCTACACAGATGTGTATCTATTGTCTCAAATTTTTGGTTTAGCTGTGATACTACTAACTGGGAATAGAGGTAGATATGCATAAGGTGAATGCCCCGATGGAGGGCATCGTCCATAAGTCTGATAACGACGTCATATTCTGCTTGATTGTTTTTTGCTGAAACGATACACACACCATTTGAACACAATGGTGATCGATCAGGGTGGTAAATGACCACGGAAGCTATGACTAAATTTTGAGGCCATCTCGATGATCCATTAGCAAATCCAAAATAGGGTTCATTTTGGTGATCCATGGTGATACTTTGAGCACTTTTAACTAAGTCTTTGGTTCAAAATTTTTTAGTGGTTGGGTTTTTTTGTACTCTCACTCTAGGGGAAAGGTCGTTGGGGCCCCTATGGGTAGAATTTATTGAGGTAAAGAACATTGATGGAGTTGGTGAGGCAAGTCCTATCCGGTTCCGTCAAGATTTATGCCCCCTATCAGAGGCAGTGTTTAAAGATGCAAGGTCCTTTCCACAAGGTTTCAAACTTTCCTGGCCTTAAGGCCTCTTTTGCAACATCATATTGGACGACTATTTCTCCTTCGGTGAATGATTGAGGGGTGATGTGGTGGTTGAATGATGCTTTTACCCTTTTCTTGTGGGCCTCATTGTGTTGCAGCAACTGACGTCGATTTTCGTCGACAAGCTCTAGTTGTATGAGGCAGTGCTCTAGAGGTTGGGTGTCATTGAGGAGTTTGATGGTGGCATGCAAATTTGGGATTTTGCGGAAATCAATGCAAAAGCACAAGGTACCTTGATATTTTGAGACAGGAATTAGATGGAAATCCTGGGATGAGAATATGGTAGTAATCCTATCGCCAATATGTGATGATACAAATCGTATATGATGGATTGTGTCATCGATGTTTGGCGGGGGAGGAATATTTGTAATGGGATTATGTATGAGCATGAAGTTGGGTTCCCCGCTAGGATGGTTGATTTCTGGTAGGCGGAAATTGTGCCTACCACAAAGGTGCTTGAATTTTTTCATTAGCGGGCATGACTCTGGTGTGTCATTTTGGCCGGTGTAGATGCTGCATGGTATCGCTGAGTGAAGGGAGTAGATAGTGT
Organism: Pinus albicaulis; assembly: GCA_034641835.2. Taxonomy (NCBI): domain Eukaryota; kingdom Viridiplantae; phylum Streptophyta; class Pinopsida; order Pinales; family Pinaceae; genus Pinus; species Pinus albicaulis. Next base: position 76,694,771 of record CM076579.1, on the reverse strand, counting down.
GGGATTATATGATACTCGTTGCTCCTGATGTGGATGCTTAGAAAGGGTTGGTCGTAGAAGAGGTTGTCTTCTGCTTCCATTTCTGTATTGTTGGCTTAGGTGTGTCTACCTCTTTGGTGGAGTGTAGACTCAACACATCTCGTGCCTCTCTCAGCTTAGAGAGAAGTACACACTTAAATCTATGATGAAAGTGCGAAAAAATCCGGCAATAAGTGTGTGTGATCTTCTGTTGGTTTGATAGAAGTTTCCGAGGGAGAGAAGATACTATTCAAAGAATGTTTGCAAGAGGCTTTTTTTCTCTGCATTGGTTGACTCGCTGATCATTTAGATCACATAGGCCGTATGTTATCCTAGGCTTTGCCAAGGTTATGCTTTGTTGGTGTGTTGTCTTATCTTTCTTTATACACCATTGTGGGGGTGGTGACATTGACCCAATGATGTACCTTTTGTGCCATTCCCGGAGTTCTTCCTATCTCTTCTCTATGGCATTAATAATGTCGATGGTGGGCCAAATTTTTGAGGCATAAGTATAGTGTCCCTCATAATTATTACCCTGACATATCAAGAAAAATTTCCTTGATATGAAGGTTCTGTTGACTTCAGTTTGAGGTCTAATGGGGAACTAGCACCAAAAGGCTGCTAAATCAGGGAAATGGACAGCTGAATTATCTGTATTTTTGCATAACGTAAATGATAGTCGCCCCTATGAAGAGTAGTTTGAGGTAAATAGGGGTTCCCTGGGGGGTCGTTTTTTAGTTTTCAAGAACATGATGGATGCGCTCATCTCATCCGCTTGGGTCATGGTGCTGCCCGTGGACTTGGCATCCATGTCGTCCTCTTGGGAAAGGTAGACTATTGCTGAGCGAAGGCTAGCAAGGGCTAGCCGGAATCGAGGTATGTAGTGACAATATTCTAAAAGGTGATTGTTGGTGCATAATGAGCATGTCAATTGTGCTGCCTGCAATCCAACATAGTAAACCCTTTCGATTAGATACCATCTGTGGATGAGCTCTAGTGCTGCACACTCTTCGAGGCAATGTCCATGTTCATCGCATAGTGTACAATGTATAATAGGCATAACTGGGGGTCTTTATACAACCCTACGTTCCTCCTGTAGGTATAGGATGGTGCGAGGCTCATCGCTGACAAATTGGATGGAGGGATCCTCTTGATAGGATCGCTCGACTGCATGTAAGGCCTCCCTATATTGTGGTATTTCTAGGCAATGGTGGGTATAGTGCCCATAGTTTCTATAGAGAGCAGATGCGTGATTGGTACGCAACTCTTTTCCTTTACCTTTAGTGGTAGGTTCCTTTTTACAGGAACGTGGTACCATGATGTCTATTTCAGAGCCAAGGAGTTGTTTTAATTCATCCACCTCCATACATATATGGGTGGGATGACCTATTATGTCGCATATGACATAGACTAGTGATTCTCGTTGAATGGCGGGGGTCACCATATTCTTTCCTCTCTTCTTGGTTTTCCTGGCCATGATCACTAGTTTTGTAATGGGAACTTCCTTTACGGGGGTGGTCTCGACCGTTTCTTGGATGGGTGGGGGCTCTTTGGGATTGAGGGGCATCAACCCTATGGTAGTAGCGTGGGTGGCTCTTGCTCTAGAAGGAGGAAAGAGGTACCAAACTGGGAATGCAAATGATATGTTGGGTAACAACAGTGTTGCAAAAACCTGCTGGGAGACGAAGCTAGCTGGGGGGTAGAGGAAAGGGGTTTGGGAGGCAGCGTAAGCTAGAGAGGTCGTCATGGCCGATGCCTCAGTGTCGTTATTGCTTGAGTCTGTGTCTTGACTAGCCTCAGTGCTTGATGTTTAAATCATGCACACCGAAGCCCCTATGACATTAGGTGATGCCTCGGGGATAATGGGAGGATCTCCTGGGAATGACCCTAGAACGGACGATGGCTTGAATTGGCCAGGGCCATATTCTTGGTACCATGAAAGTCCGTCCGAGGCTATATCTACATAGCATAGAACTACATCTGTGGTGGTTAGGGGATGATTCTCACTGTGTGTCACTGGTCTACATTAATGATGCAGTGCTCGTGGGGGAACATCATAATGCGAAAGACGAAGGAGGCTATGGTGGAAATGGCATACATATAACTCCACCTGAGGAGTATATTGCAATACAATTGAGCATCCAAGACTTCAATGTCTATGTGGATTGTCTTTCAAGCTAAACAGATTGGGACATTTTGGTAGAGGCTGACGGGGTTCGAGGGATTACCGTCATATGCTTGAAGTGTTATGACTAAGGGTTTTAGTTCGGGAGAGCCTAACTTCTGCCAAAAATTATTTGACATGATGCATGTTGATGCACCCTCGTCTATGACACATCGGTGAATAGTGATATTATGGACCGCCACTAGTATCTGGAAGGCAACCATGGAAGGAAACCGGGGGGTGGCTTTGTCTAAGTAAAAATCCATCAGGTGCGTATCAGTAGGGTCAACAGTGCCTAACACAGAAATTTGGCTTTCCGTTGTTCCGGCCATGATTGCAAGACTTCTAAAGCTAACATGGCCATGAGAGATTGTGCTAAATTAGCCACGATGCTATAATTATGGGCTGCTTTGGAGTACTTTCCTCCTTGCATATTAGGTCCCTTTGTCATTTTTGGCAATGGTTTTATGGGAATCTTTGAAATGTTCAAAGGTGAGGTTGGCGCACTAGTACTTTTCCCTGACGTATTGGTTTCTGGTGGGATGTCGTAGTTGCGATTCCTTGTTTGGAAAAACATCTCTTCCCCAATCATGTAGATTTCATGGCTGCTTTTCCTGGAATCATTTGGTTTTTGTGAGTGAGTGCTTACCATCCTCTGGTTTGGGAAAGGTTCTTGCATCACAGCAGGTTGTTGGGAAGGTCCTCCTTGTCCTTGGTTACTCTGTAGCTTTTTTAGCTCAGGGAGATCGAGACAGTGGTGAGTATTGTGCTCGTACTCCCCACATATCAAATAGGAATGGTTTGTTTGAAGAGGTGGCATTTTTCTATGTCATTGGGCATTTCTTGGTTGCTGGTTCTGATTATGGTTGGAGTTACCACTAGCGTGGGATCGTAGTGGGTGCTACTGGTTGCTGCCCCCCTGTCCAGAGTTCCCTTTTGGCTTGTTTTTGGATTTTCTCTCTACCACGTTAGGAGGGTAGTTCTCCTGGTTATACTGGTGTCGTTGGTTTTGGGACGATAGCATAAAGTTCACCTGTGTGTTGGTTTGCAGAGGTGGGTCATGTGTTGGGGATTGAACATAACATTGTCGTAGGTTTGCAGCTAGTTGTTGGAGGGTAGCTCTTCCGTCAGTGTTTCTTTCTGCATACTGTGTCCCCTCAGCCAAAGGATAAGGTCCTCCCAGGTGATATGCTTACACACTATTAGTAAAATTTTGCTGAGGCATATGATGACTTTGAAATCATGGTTGAGACATGTTCTGGGTAGAAATATATCTGTAATCCGGGTTTTTACTATTGTTTCCTAGGTAACCTTTGGTCATTGACCCAATTAGCCCGTCTGTAGAGTTCGAAACACTTGGAAATTCTTGATAAGTTTGCAGATGTGGGGCGTTAGGCAGGATGTTGTAAATTTATCCTAACTACGTATAAATCAGTTCAAGATTTTGGGCTTTACTAACTTCATTCTCTTCGAATCTTGGGTTTTGATGCGCCACATCCTTTGAAATCTCCACCATCATATTTTTCAAGAATAAATCTAAGAGGACCCGATCATCGAGTTTAGCTTTACATAAACTGCACGCCGCCTCCATTCATGAAGATGGTCTGAGATATGGATGATGAGGGTTTGTCTAAAATGAGTAATTAACTCCATTCCCGAATCGTGGTTAATGGGTAACTGAAAAATATGTGAGGAATGCAGTAGCAAGAATGCTAAAGGCTCCATGTGAAGCTGAGGGTTGCTCCACGTACCATTTCACAGCTACTCCTGTAAGAGTGTGTTGAAATAGCGTCAATCGAATAGTGTCGTCGATGACACTGTTCGATGAGCACAACAGGTGAAAGGTCATTACATGATTATCTGGGTGTTGAAACGGGGTCTCCTAAAAAGCTACGAAACCAGACCATTTTGGGTTATTTTTGTTATATTTAGTATAGCGCAAGGGTTTTGGGGTGGGTCAAATCCCCAAAAGCATTGTAACGGGGTTAAAAGGTAAACTAGGGGTCAAAAAATGATGGGTTGTGGACCATAGGAATGTTAAAGCTATATTGTTATAAATAGAGAGGAATTTCAGATTGTAAGAGGTAGGATTGGATGAGCTATTGATGCGATTTGTTGTGTAAGTGATATTTTTGCGTTTGGGGGAACAGACTCCTACTAGATGTGTGCGTGGAGAACATATTCCAGCTGTGTGTGGACCCTGTTGTTGTGTCTGCAGGTTGGGAAGGGAATTGTAAGGGTGATGAATGAATGAATGTGTTGGATTATTAGATCTGAATCTGTGAGTACTATTGAATGGATTGTTGATAATTATTCTGTTATGCATTTTCTATCCTTGCACTGTGAATGTATGTATATTGAATGATTTGATCTATTCTGTTCTGGTTTTATCATGCTACGAAAGTCTGTGTATTGAAGTAAATCTAGATCTTTTTTTTCAGGTTATGTATTGTTGTGTTGATGTTATGAGAAGCATATAATTATAAATCTAGTGCACGTGGATGCACTTGGATACATACTTAATCCTGCGCAGACACGAGGTAATCTGAACAGAACACAGCCCTGCTTTCCTTACCCTTCCTTTCTGAGGATACGGAAACCTAGTTTCAGCACCCACCCATACTACTTTGGGTGAGACTGTGACCTGTGCAAGCAGGTCACTGCCGAAAGGGCCAGTAGTATTGGGGTTTGTTGGAAAACCTTACACATCGAACCTGGGTCAGGACCCCTCGAGCCAACAAATGGTTCTGTTGCCGGGACTGACCTGAGAAATGGATTGGGTAATGAAAAAAGAATATTGGAAGCCTAAAAGAGAAGAGATTGAGGACTGGTTTGAAAGGCAGATCTAGGATTTTGTAGTAAGAGAAAACCGAAGTGAAAAACTGATGGCGAAAAGGTGGAAGAATAGGTACGTTCTCACTAAAAGCTACGAAATATTCTTTGTAACCTTTGCAATTGAGCTTCAAGAGTGGCTGGCTAGGATGGTAGAATTCCATAAGTGTTGGAAGGACAAGTGAGTCACTCAGTGGACTCCAGATCTGCTTGAACAGCTAGAAAGAACCGATAACACTATTACACACACGGTGGATCACTAGGTGGATAGTGTGCTCAGAGGCTTTGTGACAGAGTTTGCCATTGATCATTCTATATCATACTCTGAGGCTAAGCGATGATTATTTAAAGGATTCCGGGGTAAGTTTCTGAGGATGTTACCTTTACTGACCAAGAATTTGTTGTGCGAGAAGAGAATTATGTATAGCCGTACCGACTAAATGACCTCGGATCCAAAAGGGAGTGCGACATGCAGTGGTAAGTATTATCTGACCAACCTTGATGGAGGAAGGGCTGCCTATAGCCCAGTGAGGGAACCAGCCACATCACCACCTAGGGCATGCAGAGGCAAGAACTCACCTATAACGTTGTCCCTAGATAGTGATATGGTTGCGTATCTTAAACTACCTGCCTTCAAGGGGGTAAGAGATGAGGACATGGATAGATTTTGGTTCATTGCAGACTTTATATGGACTGCACAGAACGTGGCAAGTGATTCAATAAAAAGGGTGCAGTTGTCTTTAGCATTCGAAGACAGAGCTCTGGACTGGTATATGTGATATGTTTCCCAGAATGGAACCGCCTCCATTCAGGATATTAACAATGCTCTGAAGCAACAATTCCGCAAACCAAATTCCTATTCACAGTTAGTGGTGGATGTAACGGACTCCAAACAAGGTGTGTCTGAATCAGTGTGGGAGGTGGATCAATGGTTAAAGAAGGCACTCAGTGATGGTTGGTTCGAATATGATGATAGGAAACATACGGAATGTTTCATTTCCATGTTGTTACCTCACTTGCGCACACCTATGAATCAACAGACCTTTGAATCATAGGAGAAATATATAGAAGCTGCTATGAAGTTAGAAGCTACTCCCTAGGAGGATACCTCAGCAGGAGTCCAACAAATCCAGGAACAACTTGGGGCTATGCATTTAGAGATACAAAATTTATGAAAAGAGCCAGGAAAAGACGTCTGCATGGATATGTGGTGTGTACGTTGCCAAGTGTCTAGTCACACAAAGGATCAGTGCCCTCTACTGACTGATTATATGTAACCTAGAGGACCTAGCCCGTTGCGCCTAGGGATAAGTAGGGAGCCCGTCCTGTTGCGACCAGGATCAAGCGAGTTTGCGCTATGGTGTGATGATTGTTGGGTAGCATGCCCACACGATACGCAATTTCCCATGGCTGGGTGTGTATGTCCCAGAGCTAAAACAAAAATGGTGCTGATTCTGTCAATCCATAGGACATGACGAGCATAAGTGTCGAACGTATGACTTAATGATGGATCACAGAAACCTATATCGGGTATAATCAGACCCTACATCGCCTAGACTAACTGTGCACTTTGGAGGATCACCGGCCCGAGGCAGAGGAGGTCGGGGAAGAAGCACAGGCCAAGGAAGAGGTCAGCTAATATGTTATAATTGTGGAGAAATAGGGAAATTTTCCAGAGAATGCCCTAATCCCACCAGGTCGTTGTGTAAATACTACAAATAACTGAACCATGAGGTAGAAGACTGCCCGATCTTGATAGCCAAAATGCAGGAAAAGCAGCCTACCCCTACATAGAACGTACAGAGGGTGAAGACTGACCTAAGAGAAGCAGATCCAAGCGTAAAGGTCGTAACACGTAGTGGGCTAGACACCAAGGAAAACAAAGAGGTACCGTGCAAAGAATAGGCACTTCCAGCAACCCCTGCACAGTCTCAGAGCGAGGGAGAAATTGAGACTTTTTTGAAGGTGTGTCTGAAATTTCTCAAGAACCCGTAGGCCGTAAGAAACCTCCTGGATTTAATGAATACCTACACAGCTCACCCTACCCTAATCCCTGAGAACAAGGACATGCACAAATTGTACAGCTCTAAGAAATGCACATGGAAAGAAATGCGGCTAACTGCACAAATCGGGGACTATGAAATGGATCAGGTTATTCTGGATCTTAGATCCGATGCCAATGTTTTACCTAAGAAAACCTGACTATGAATGGGGAAGCCCAAATTGGAATGTTCCACTATCCAGCTGTGCATGGCAAATCAACAAAAAATTATTCCCTTGTGGAGGTTACCAAAGGTTATGGTTGACATTGCAGGGGCAAGGGTCCTAGCTGACTTTGATGTAGTTGAGATCGTTGAAGATGTGAACCCCTACCCTGCGCTCCTCAGACTAGATTGGGCAATGGACATGGGAGGCATTATTAACCTAAAGAAATGAAGCATGGTGTTCGAAAGTAGAGGCACACGTGTCATAGTACCCCTTGATCACGCAGAAGGTGCCCGGTATACTGAGCCTGTCCATACGAAGGAAGAATTAGATAATATCTATAAGATCACTGCACAAGATGAATATCGGATTAACCCCACGGATGAAGGGATGCTCTGTTGGGAAAAGGATAGTGAATGCTTCTTCGACTCCAACGAGCATATGGATAATTAGCAGAGCTGGCTGCATGAGGTTTCGGCACTTCGCAGCCTTCAGACTGTCAGAAGCTTCCGTCGCATTTCTACCATGGAAAGAACCTTGCCTTGCCAAGAGGTCACAGAGGACACTCTGAAACCTATGAAGCCTAAGGGGTCCATAGAATTTAGGTATGAGGCACTACTACTAACCTGATATGAAGCACCTACGCAGGGACCTGTCTCCCCTACCTGGAGGAAGTATTAGAGCAGGGTGATCATGCGTATATAAATCCCCTTAGCTAGATGGGCCCCAGGATTGGTCAACCCACATCGTGACCTGCTTGCACGCAACACTCAAGGGTGCGGTCGATCCTTGACCAACCCGATTATGGACCTGTCTACAATCATGAGTATCCGGGAGAATTTGCGAGCGAATGACGAATTAAATCACCTACGGACATATCACGCAGTCATCCTGCATAAACATTCTCCTTCCATGAATGACATAAATGCTTCAAAAAGACTCCCGATCAACTTATAGGAACACCATGTGTCAACCTTCAGTCAAAATATGGAAGGACCCCAAATGCGTCGGCCACACCCTGAAATTCAGGGACACGAAATTGGATACAAAGGAGGAATGTTAGCACATCCCGAGTTAATGCGAAAAGACACTTACAAACGCAGAAAAAATTTGGTAGGTTATCAATATTTCCATTTATGATAGGCATGATTCGGCATATCAAAGGTATGCACCACATACGAGCTACATCGACATTAAGTAGCTTCGGTTGGAGCGTGGATGGAGGGAAGATGTTCATTTGGGCTAATTATTCAACTGTCAAGTGGTATTGGCTACCTGCATTATGGTTTTTTCTACTTATTCCTATGATTTATAATGATCATCTCTATATTATGGATCCCAACTTAGAGGAGGAACTAATGAAAGGGATGGAAGATGCTGAGTGCAGTAATAGAAGTGCACACGGACTACTACCTAGGAGGATTAGCTGTGAACCAATTTTGGTAGGAACGTTGCGGTACCGATACCTGCTACGACATCTCTGCCATTTCCAGTTCCCTCTCGCTAGAGGCAACATATGTTTACTCCCCCACACTATCACAATTCACTCTTCTGAACTAAATCATGTGGACATTCAAGTATACTTAGCACAACTATCTACTATAGAGCTACAAAGACTGTCTGCTAGCGTATTACAAGAAGTACACCACCGTGCCCAAGAACAGAGCAATACGTTTGCCATGACCCCGAAAGAATGCACCCAACGAATTGCTGTGGTCACTAACGCCACATGAATTATTCAGGAACAACTGAAATAGGGAGCCCAATTGTTTGAAGAGGCTATGCAGCTATGGATGAAATCACGGCACCACCCCACACTTCAGCATGCCCAATGGGAATTGGAGCAAGTAGAAGATGCTCTAGACTGAGTTCGGGCCTCCACACCTCCCCCCAGCCCCGTGCATGGCCTGGCCGCCATGCACTAGATTGAGGACCTTCGTCACTCCAAGAGGATTGCGTACAAAAAGTTGAAACCATGGTCTGATGCTGCACTCCAGCTTGGATAGGATGCATAGTCTACCATTACACACCTCCACTGGTTGTTGGAACGCATTGGTCTGGACCTCGATGGGCCTGCTTCTTTGACGATGATCAATATTTTGCCACATGCAGTGGCCCGAAGCAAGGAAGTGCTTCCACCCCTCCTTTTCTCCCTGTCTACCTTGCATGCATATATTGAAGGTGCACCACCAAAGTGACTTAGGACGAGTCAGAATATTGTGTTGGGGGACTGTTGGAACGGGGTCTCCTAACAAGCTACGAAACCAGACCATTTTGGGTTATTTTTTTTATATTTAGTATAGCGAAGGGGTTTTGGGGTGGGTCAAAGCCCCGAAAGCATTGTAATGGGGTTAAAGGGTAAACTAGGGGTTCAAAAACCATGGGTTGCAGACCATAGTAATGTTAAAGCTAGATTGTTATAAATAAAGAGGCATTTCGGATTGTAAGAGGTAGGATTGGATGAGCCATTGATGTGATCTATTGTGTAAGTGATTTTTTTGGTTTTGGGGGAACGAACTCCTACTGGCTGTGTGCGCGGAGATCCTAGTCAAGCTGTGTGCGGTCCCTGCTGCTGTGTGCGCAGGCTAGGAAGGGAATTGTAAGGGTGATGAATGAATGAATGTGCTGGATTATTAGATCTGAATCTGTGAGTACTATTGAATGGATTGCTGATAATTATTGTGTTATGCATTTTCTATCCTTGCGTTACGAAGGTTTGTATACTGAATGATTGGATCTATTATGTTATGGTTATATCATGCTGCAGAAGTCTGTGTATTGAAGTAAATCTAGATTTGTTCTCTTCGGGTTATTTACTATTGTGTTGATGTTATGAGAAGAATATAATTATATATCTAGTGCACGTGGATGCAATTGGATACATACTTAAACCTAAGTAGAAACGAGGTAATCTGAATAGAACGTAACCCTGCTTGCCTTACCCTTCCTTTCTCAGGGTGCGGAAACTTGGTTCCAGCACCCACCGATACTACTTCGGGTGAGAATATTACCTACGCAAGCAGGTCACTACCAAAAGGGCCATTATTATAGTGTTTTGTTGGCAAACCTTGCACATTGAACTTGGATGGGGACTCCTCAAGCCAAAACTGGGTCTTTCGCCTGCTTTCCTTCAAATTTTGGTATATCTAAAGGGAGCTTCATGGGCATGAGAGGCCATGTAGGATCGTGTGTGATGGGTTCATTCGTTAGCTTGGTTAAATCAGCTAGATTCAATGAAGCTAATAAAGGTGACTAGGAGGTTGACTCCATTACAATGTGTGAAGACACGACGTTCTGGTTAGAACGAGGGTTATTCTGTGACGTACCCTATTGTGTATTCAACTGGCTTCCCGAATGGGTGACACTCCTCTACCCCCTACGGGTCGAGGGAGGAGTGGTGTGTGGTGTGGTGTTGGGAGACCGACTAGGGTTCCTAACTATGGATGCTCCGATGAAGGATGAACCAATGATAGTGGCAGTGTTCTGTCTTTGACGCCTAAATGGTGAAAGACCTGGAACCCCTCCCAGTAATGGGGGGAGGTCCAAAAGATTCCTGGATCGATGAGATTCTGTTGGGACCATTCGTGTGTCGACTAGGTTAGGTTTTTGAAAAAATTGAAAGGATAGAGTCTATTATCAAAGAAAAATTATGGCCACATACATAAAACAAAGCGAAAAGAAAATAAATTTACCCCTTAAATTAATCTATGTGATCAACCAAGAAAACAAATTGGTTTTTGTTTATTTGCGTATGATACTCAAAACCCTAGAAGACCTACTGTGTCCTCACACACTCAAAAGTAACTGGGCCTTGAGAATATTGCTTGTGCGTGCTGGCACAACATCCCATAAGAGTTGGCGACACCCCTAGTCAGTCGAAGAGAATCCACCAAGGTAAGGGTAGAGGGTCTGGCGCTTGCCTGCACCGTCACCTATAGGGTAAAGGATGCCCTAGATTTTGGCCACTAAGAAACACCGTCCCACATGAGAATTAAAGTCTTGAGCTTCTTGATAGTCAGCTAATAGTATCGAGTACCAATCGGCTTAGGTAGCCCCAACTGATACCGCATGCACTGCACCTAAGCCTAACCCCCTCTGAATCAGGTCTCTGTCGCGCTCAGGTTTTATTTTTCGTGGGTTGATAAATAGATTTGAAGCTCCCTAAATACACAACTTATATATTTCAATATGAATTATGGTCAAGGTGGCTTATTGGATTTCTACCCCCTTGATCCTAACTTAAGCTATAAATTCTTTTGTGGCCCCTCTGGGGAGAATTTAGTGAGTTTTGTTAAGTTAGTTTTAGGTGTCTTTTCTTTGCTTAGTGGGTGAGTGTGTGTGAGAATAAGGTAAACAAGAACATATTTTGAACATGTGGATATAGTTGACCCTTTACAAAAACCCCCTATTTAAACTATGTTATATTGTTCCTGGCTCAAATGGAAAACATGTGCGGATAATGGGCTGCTTTCAGATTTTCCTAGTTAATCTATGTGACTAAATATAGGGAGATGGGGAATTGTGAATATTGAGTGTTCATATGCTTTCCTAGGATCATTGGAGGGTGAAAATGTATCATATATTACTTTCTCTTCTATAAAAAAATAAATCCTAGTCCCGCTATTCCTAATGCAAAAATTGAACTAAAATAAAAATTTTCTACACTAGAAAAAAGAAAACTACCTATGCATGTGTGGTCTTGGACCACTTACTTGGACTAGTTAGCTAGGTGTGAATACCAAAATTTTCAAAACATAAATTCTTCAGAACACAATTTAATTTTCCCCCTACTTAAACTATGTGGATTTTTTTGCAAAAATCAACTTGAATCAGAAACCTGACTCTAACCCTATGGAAAGAAGGTAAAAATAAGTTCTAACAAGCTGTGGGGTATCACAACCAGTGACGAAAGATGAATTAGGGGCTGCCATGCACCTTAAAAGCATAAAAAGGCAGAATCTTGGGAGAAATTTCTCATTTTGTGAATTGTGCACAAAAGGATGTGACAGGTGCGCTTCCTGCGCATGGGTCAGCACTGAACGTGCACCCTGGGAGTTTGTGAGCAACAGAAGTGCACAAATTACTACAGGTAAAAAAATTAGGAGTTTATCTTCTTCAGTCTGTCACTGAAAGTGAATCTAGGGACTGCAAGATAGATCACAGGACTATCAGCTCCACTCTCCAGCATAGACAAAGATCTCCTGCAAAAGAAGGAACAACCACATAAACTTGGTAAAATGTTAGTGGAGTCGCCAATCGTGTTATGGTGGATTTGGTGCATGGATGTATGAAATCATACCAGTTTAAGGGGTGTGGTTCACCCCTTTAAACTATAGGTAACAGGCAGAAAGTGGTGGAGATGAAAAACATACAATCTAGAGGAAAAAGCATGCAAATGTATACTCAAATTAAAATAAAACTAAAATAAAAATATACATAAGCTATTGAAGAGAGTCAAATGATAATAATGGAAATGGTGGCTCTAGGCCTCTTCTTATTAAGCATTTTATATGAATAATAAATTTTACCCACTTGCCAAAGGGCCCCTAGATAATGGTTCTTGGTCCCGATGCAAGGATTTTGTTTTCCAAGCTCGCCTCGATGTATTCTCCCTCTCTCTCTGCTGTGATGAACTAAGATTTTTGGACGGCCAACAATTGAATCCCCTCTATCTCCAGCTTTGGGTCACACACTACTGGTATTGCTTGGGCAATTCTGGCCAGCATAACAATGTGATCACCCATTCGTCATCTCATGGTGGCTTTTTATAGGGGATTTCAAATCCTCCTTCCCTCCCTTGGTACATGGTGGATGGTTACCCAAGGGATATGTATGATTCCATTGTGTGCTCCAAAAATTCCATTGTGTGCTCACATAGTGTCTAAGGATGCATTGGTGGCTGTCTTTAGGCAGCTTCAGGTAAGGAGTAACTTGTCCTTTGCTTTTATGTGGTCCCAGATAGTGACATTTCGCCACTCTCAGTAATGCATGCTTATCAGGAAGAAAGGTGCACAAAAGGCTCTCTTCTTGAAGGATAATGTACGCAAATATCATTTTATGACTAGTTCAAATTTTATTTCCTTTAAACCTTTGATATTTTAAATAATTTCTAGATTCCATAATGTCTTCCTACCATGTAAATCCTTTGGATTGACATTAATTGATTTCACCTTATGTTGTATGATTTTATAGTGTTAACAACCTTCATTTTCACTTTTGAGACCCTTCACCTTCTTCCTAGTCTCCTTCTCAACCAATGTCTTGTGTTAAACAAATTTTGAGAAAAAAATTTCCTTCTTTTGAATGATGAAGATCCAATATTTTATAGAGATATCATCAATAAAAGTAACATATTAATTATGTTTTTCTATGGAGGCTGTAGAAAAGGGTCCACAAACATCACAATGGACTCACTAAAAAATTATATTTGCTTTGCTATATTGGCCATGGAATGTGGATTTTACATATTTCCCCAATTTAAAACCCTTACAGAAATTCTTCTAGTAAAGGGAGCCTTTACGGATACCTATGGTGATTTTATAGATGATTTTTAAGGCACAATGGTGTAGATGACCCAATATCCTGTGCCATAGTTCTCCATCTTGATTCTGTGCCTTTTATGCCTTGCTACTAAATGAAACACATTCTCCCACCTCAATATTATATAGGTTGTTTAGTCAAACTCTAATCTGATTCACTTGCGCAGTAGCTATGTGTCTAAGAAAGCCTTTCTCTTAATAAAAAAATAACATCATAGCCTCTATCCCCCAATAATTCTACAAGGATTAGGTTCTTATTCAAACCAGGTACAAACATAACATCTTTTAGGTGAATAGGAGAGAATTAATCCTTATTAGAGGTGACAGTACAATTCCTATAGTAATGTGCCTCTAGTCATCCGCCAATTCAATATGCATATGGAGATCCTTCTCCTCCGTGCTATTGAAAAAATCCTTGAACCCTCACATATGGAATGATGCACCATAATCAAGGTACCACACACTCCCCATAGAATTGTTGGCCATGCATGATATTAAAATGAATTCTAACTCAAATTTTGAAGCTATTGCTTCACCTCCTTCTCTTCGTAAAGGTTTCTTGTTAAACTTCTTATGCATAAATGTTTTTCCATAGTGTGTGTATTCGTCGTAGAGGAATTTTTTTATCTTGATCAATTATTTACTCTTTCCATTGTTTTGGTTGGATTAAATTTTTATTTGGGTATTATTTAGTTTTCCCATATTCTATTTTCCAACCGAGGAAAAAGTTTCTTCATCCTCTTCTTTAAATTATGTTCCATATTTGGTATTTTTCTTGAACTGTTATTGAAAAAAAATAGACCACAATCTTTCCCAATTTGGTAATTTTTCCATTCCATTCACAGAGTCTGGGTAGCTATGTGAATATTTTAAAATACCTAGAAGACCTAGGTTGAGTAGGTCATATTCTAAACCATTCACCCCAATTCCTCCAAGCTCATCTCAAACTTGTGTGAACTTGGAGAGATATTGTGGAATATTATCATTTTTCTGCATCCTAATGTTTCAAAGTTTGTCTTTTAGGGTCAATCTTATATGTTCACACCTATTTTTCAAAAGATAAGTTAGTATCATCCACATAAAAATTGGTGTCTCTTTTCCATGGAGATTTTATACCAGATGGTCCCTCACACCTTCTGAAAGAATTCTCCTGCCCTTTGAAACATCCTTTTTCCACTAGGTTGACTATTGTGCATCTGATTGTGGAGATTTTGCAATATCAACTATAACATATTCCAAGAGACCATTATCATCAAGTAAGTCTTCCATTTTATCCTTCCAGACAATGAAATTCGAGCTACCCTCCATGTAATACTCAAATATTAGTCCGTTAATAGACATTGTCTCAGTCCTGAAGAAATATTTATGCATTGAAACTGAAAATTCAAAATTCCTAAGGTTACAATTCAAAATATCGGTTCTAATGTGATTTTAGGGCTTTGATAACATGCACAATTTGATAGAAATTATTACTTCTCAATATTTTAAACTTAAAAACAAGAGACATAATTCTACTCTATCGATCTACTAAATTAAAGTCATAATTTGAAGAAACATGCATAGATATTCAAAAATCAAAACCACTAGTACATAATGGCTTCAAGGGGAACCCAAATAGGGAAAACCCCTCAAGCCTCTTTTCATTAATCAGTTGAATATAGAAACTATTATAATAATTTTCTCTAGATCTGAGCACAACCTGAAAAAGAATAACTTTTCTCTCAACTGCATAAGAAACTCTAGCAAAGTCTTAGCCAATCATCTACTCATATAGCCTCTTATTTCCTTGCAAAAATATGAGAAAATTTTAGCCCCTAAACAATAGGTAAGTTCCCATTTCCTTGTGTAATTCCCAAGTAATTTATCTCTTGACTCCATGCAACAATTGTACACTCAAATAGTATACAAATCATGTTGCACTTCCCTTGTCTCCTCCATCTCAGGTGAGAAATTTGAACTCCTTGCATGCATTATCTTTTTTGGGATTAGTGATCATTTAACTTACATATATTTGAGTTAGAATACTGACCCACTACACAACTGACCTTCAATTGACTCTATCAATAGGTAGAAGTTAGTTAACTGAATACAACTAAAAATAATTGAACTATAACACTAAAATTTAGCAATTACACATGCATAACTAAACTCCAAGCCCAATAATTCAAATTTACTGAGCTAACTAAGTGACAAGAGCCAAGTCACACTAGTTAAAAACTTGCAAGTTGTATTGTTGAAGTGGAACTTTGATTTACTCAATTTCACTAAGGCTAAAGTCAAATTGAGCCTTTCTTGCTACATTTTTAACACTCAACCACTGAACTGAGGTATCATCATAGAATTATGTACCAAATACTTCATATATTTTTTATAAAATTGTGCATTAATATTATAGAAAAGGAACCTTAGAGCTTTCGATTAGTTTAAGAATTTTTTCCACAAAGAGAACTTCAAATTATACATAGAGATATCTTAGTTTCAAGAGTAGGATTTCGACCTCTTTGATTAATAAATTGAGGGCTAGAAGAGATGATAATTAAATTTTTTTTTTGGCATCCAATAATCCTTCTTCAAATTCATTTTGGATTAGATTTGTGTATGTGTTATATTCTCCAATTGAGATATGTGAATGGGTTATATATATTCTTCTCCATAAGAAAATGGGTGTCATATGTAGCTAAGCTGATTTGATGGGTAGGAGGGTAGAATTGACATCTTGGTGAGACAAATGGCACTTGAAAAACTTTGAGTTTATTTATTTTACAAGGGTCACGAAGAAGCTTCCCTTTTACATTTTATTTTGCGAAAAAAAAAGCATGAATAACATGCTAGAAAATAAAAATAAATTTCCTTCTTGTGCTTTACATATTGTTACAAGTATAATGATAATTTTGAAGACCCACCTTAGTTACATTTTCCAACGCTCCCTCTTAACTAGGGAGGTATTCATAATCATTTATTTCTATGATATAAATTTCAATGCTTCTATAAGAAAGGATCTAGATTGATAAGCATCATTCATGATGACATCATCAAAACAAACATTTTCAAAATACCAAGGACATATCTAGTAATCTATATCTCTCCACTATATTAGAGTGCAATGATGGGAGGAATTCATAAGGATAGTACACTACCTCTCTGAAGCACTTAGTCCACTTAGGTTCACCAATGTATCTCACCCATAGGAACATTTTCTAATAAATTATAGCAATAATTGACACAATGAAATGTCAGTCCACCAGACCATTCGTATACCGAATAAATGTACTTGAATTTTTTTTGTTAGTCTTAGTCATAGTACATGTCTCAAGAATGTGTCAGAAATAATCAGAGGGAAGGCTGAAGTAGTATTTCATACTGAAATAATTTTTACTTAATTTATCCTTTTGATTTTCAAATTCATTTGATCCATTATTTCATTACAAGAAAAATTTGTTATAGATCTAGATAAGTTCAATAAACCATGGGAAACATTAAAAATATGAACATTTAACCATAAAATATAAATCATGTAAAAAAATATGGACACTTGATCTTAGGTCGAAACCCAATGTGGGAAAAACTACGTTTTTTGTCATCTCTATCTTCATTCTTATTATGAAGAAATTTTTTCATCGCATATTGTATTGGTGCATACTCTTATCGGTACATAGACTCCTACCTATAGGAGCATATTGCCTCTGGTTACCCCAACTCCGATTGGAAGGAAACTACTACTCCCTGATTAAGTTTAGCAGCTCCTACCAAAAGGAAGCTACTACTCACTCGCTGAAGACTATGACACTCATCACCTATGTGGACCACATTTCAAAATTTTCATATTGGATCCACCTATCTCAGTCAACCATCAAAACCAAAATCTGTAGTCCACATGAACCTACACCCAACAAAATATTAATACCAATATACCAATAAAATTTATGAAAATAAAACCATTTCTCAACCAGGTGAAATCCATGTTAATACTAAGCCACAATCAAATCAATCATGTCAAATGTCAAACCAATCTCATGGTCATCTAACTGTAACTGAAAAATACTCAATAATATTGTACTAAGGAGACCTATCGTAAGTCTAGTACATGTGACAATCCTACAACATATCCTAAAACCCTAGTACATTAGTTACCAAGCCAAATTGTCATACACCATATCTATAACATGCCTCCTACCACATCTATCCACTTTTAATGACTTGCCTGAGGTAAACATGGTTTGGTGGTCAGCATGATAAGACTCAACCTCCTACATGACCTTAAAGAAATGGAGTCAACAACTTAAGACCTTATTGACTTCCCTCAGGTGCCATAGGACCCTTAGGAGAAACCCAACCCCTCTAGGTGTTCAACGTCTTAGATCCCCAGTTTCTGCCATGCCAAGGCCTCCAAGCAATTATGTGTATCTACATTAGGGGAATTTTGAGGTCTAAAATGGGCCTCCTAAGGAAATTATAAAATAATATTGGAAATAAGAAAATAATATTTGATTACATAATCAAATTTAGGAGGGAAAAATGAAAAAACTACTTTTTCAACTCATATTTTGAACTTATCTCCTTAAGGGTTTACCCAAATTTTGAGCAGGAATACGTGTTGGACACAAAATTTAATTTCTCATTCAAGGAGTACCCATGTTGCATAATTTTGATGGAATTTTCTACACGAAAAATGAGAATTACAAAAAAAATGTGATTATAATCATGTTTTTTATGTATTTCTCATTTTTCATTTAGAAGGGTCCATCAAAAGTATGCAACATGGGTACTCCTTGTGTGGGGAATTAAATTTTTCATCCAATGAGTATTCCCTCTTGAAATTTTAGTAAACCCTTAGGGAGATATGTTCAAAATATGAGTTGAAAAAGTAGTTTTATTACTTTACTATTTTTTAATCTTTTTACTTTTTACTCAAAAAATGGTGAATCATCCCCCATGGTTAACATCATCATCTTGAATCCTATTGGTTCTTATAAATTTTATTTTAGTTGTACATTTTTCTTAAGAGGCCCATTTTAGATCTCAAAATTCCCCTAATGGTCGCTCCCAAAAGCCTACTTGAGTGCGCCTGTAGCCTTTTTATTTTAGTGCTATGGCAGTGACTCTAGGATTTAAGGAAATTTTCTAGGGCTAGGTATTAGCCTATGTATATAGCTCTATGAAACTTTCAAAATTCATAAAAAACATGAAGACAATGCTTCTAAACCAAAAACCGAAACAAATACTTGACCTAACCTTCCCCAACCGAGACTAATATTCAGTCAAACACTTGCTACATATGCAACCTACAACTCATGAATGCAAGTTTGAGCGTAAGGAACTGTAAACGTATCTTAGATTTAACAAGAAGTGTCACTACCTTATCACATTAGCTGTCATAACGTAAATTAGGTCTTTCATTCATTATTCATTCAGTTATGAGTAAAACCATCAATAGAGACATTCTTGATATATGTCATACAACCACGCTTATAACCACCATATAACTAGATAAATAATAATGAGAGAACAAAAATTGAGGCCACATTACAATAAGTGAAATTCCTCATCAAAAGAAATAGAAACTTACCTCTTATTATACATAGGAAAAAGCCAACCACGTTCGGTACATCCACGTACCACTCGACCATATATTGGCTGACCCAATTATTTATTTCCACAAATTACCCTCTTTCCATATTACAAGCATGAATGTTGGATCACATGGGATAAATGAATCCAAACATAACCAATGGAATCCAAAGTGTAAACCACTTCCACCCTCAACATACCATGATATCACCTAAACTGGAGCTAATATCACAAAACCAAACTGAGCTTGGATGCCTCAGAATTTTTTCTCCAATAACTTGAGGAATTTTCTCGTCTCCACCCTCAAGATTTTCCATGTATCCCTCCTTTACTGGTCAAGGGATTCCTACGCCTTTTGGAATTTTCCTGAGACCACCTCACCTAGATAAAAAAATTTATCCAAATCTCAAACCAAGAAAAACCCCATCACACCATGGTTATCCAGAAATCGAAAGGCTAGGCTAAAATCAAATGTATAGCCTGGAAAAGCCCATGCCAATGATTAAAAAAGAACCAAATACTGATGTGCACATACCATGCGTGTCAAAACCAGCTAGGAAATCATACATGCTACATCTTAGCTGCAAGTATTCCCACTGAAGCTACTTGATCCTTGATTTCCTTTGCTTTCCTTTCCTTTCCTTTCCTGTCCTTTCCTTTTCTTTCCTCCTTTATTTCTCCTCTTGGTGCTATTCTCCTCTCTATGACTAATTCCAAAACTGGACTGACAAAAGGCTACCAATTGATAAATCAAAACACCCCACTATAAAAAGTTGTGATTCGATGCCACCCAACTCATAAAGTAAATATGTGAATGACTTTAAAAAACCTTAAAGGAAAAATTTTCTGATAATAATAAATTTTGCAGTAGGTCCTACTAATCTGCCACATCACCTATCGCTTCCTCGCCATCGCAAAATCAACATTTGTTTATCATTGGTAATGCTCGCTCCAATTCTCTAATGCGATATATCGCAATCACCAGATTGATATTCCTCATTGCACACACCTATTCCTCGATATTTGTGATCACGATACTTTTATTGCATCGTAAAACTTCAAACAAGCTTGGTCTTCCAATTATCCGATGCGCTACAATTCTAATACGTGCTTACCTTTTCATTTTAGTTTCTAACTATGACAAGACTCAATCACATATCGACAAAAGAGAATATCGCATGTTTTAATATGTGTTCTTAAGAAAATATGTGATGCAAAGTGTCCAACAAGGCACTGAGCTATAGGTTAAACCATGTGAACACACATTTTCATTTATTACTGAAGCATAATAGTATTTATTTTCTTGAGATCCCAAATGATTTGATTGATTTCACTTAATGTTTTGAGATTTTCTGCATTAAAACATATCTCTGATATCACTTCATTATTTTGTCATAATTGTCTCACATCCTAAGTGTTGTTCTTCATTCTCTGCTCTTTCTAGCTAGTGTAAGCTGGTATTGACAAGCAAGAATGTAGAGAAATGTTGAAAGCTAACAAGAAGAACAAGAAGCCTATGGTGGTTCCACCATAGGAAACTCCTCCTACTCCATAGATCAATAAGATTCCCCCATTGTGCTCTGATACAAAATGCACACAAATTATAGAACTTCTTTAGGGGAATCTATGTACAAACTATTAGAGGATGAAGAACCAAAAATAATTCAAAGGGTAGCCACAACCGATGGCTCTTCATTGTCTTCTGAAACAAATTATAATGATGTCACCAATTCCTTCCTTCATTGAATTGTTGCTCGACCTAAGATTTAATCCTATAGATACATGGCTAAGTGGGTTATTGTTAATCTAAATATTACATAATGGAAATTTATAACTTCATGGCAGAAAACAATTGGGTCATTCAAAGTTCAAGACTTGAAGAAAATGTATCCTCTTCTAGACCCATGAAAGATATATGAAAATAATTTCCTTCAGAAATTTACATATGAAAATAAGGATGAATTAGAGCCTTTAAGGTAGTGGAGATGGGATCTAAATAAGCATAAGCACGGCGAAAAGGGTATGTATTATATATCTTCTGTTGTTGGTCCTCATTTCTATACTAATTGAATGATGTGTAGGTTGTTTCGGTATCCCAATACAACAAAGTTTTCAGTTGAATGGGTTACCTTCATTGATGCTGTATCATATTCCTACATAATGGATTGGACCACTATCATGTCAAATAATATATCCTCCCAAATCCTAGCGTACAGAAAAAACTGAAAAATCACTACCAAGATAGTTCCCCCATTTTATATGAGCGCATATATTATGGATTTCATGTGATTTACCTTTGATTTCCCATCACTGGGATGGAAATATACTTTTAAAGACCCCACCCATATCCACATATATCATAAAATCCTTTGGGAATCTAATTTCCAACCCCATTTTTATAAAATATGTCATGGAGTCATGTTACCTTTACATCAAGATGTTTTTGGTGGAAAAACCCCAATGTTATCCAATGAAGCCAAATATTATTTTATAGCTACACGAAAGTGGTTCAGATAATATTTATTCACGTATGTTAGGGTTTTTGGTAGTCTAGATAGACCTCATGTTCTCCCACTCTATGTCCTTGACAAAAAAATTTCTCGAGAAGTTTCCTATGAAACGGTGGCAAATGGATTAACTAAAGCCCTGAAAGAATCCAAAAAATTCACCTAGACATCATTTCCCATCCATTGTGGCATATATGATCTGCATAATTTCAAGAACATTGGGCTTGAAATTAACCAAATATAGTGTCTAAAATTTCCCACCATTCTCGGCAGGTAGTACGACCCAAACAAAGTGGCTCAAATTTTCATAGCTTAGGTTAAAGTGAGACAATTAATACATGGGTTTGATGACTTTGATGATCTATTTCAGTCTTCCCAAACATACCTACAGGTAGAAAAGTTGGCAGAAAATCATCTCTTTCCAGAGCAACATGATGAGTTCAAGGAATACAGGAATAAGAGGTTCGAGGATCTGCTTCTTGACATGTTGAGGGTTTCTCTGCCAGTTTTACAAGCAGAGTAGGATTCAACACAATCTTCAAATGACATCAATGTGACATAGAAAACAAAAGAGACCACTTCTATAAAGAAACAAAATGAAGAAATTATGTTTAATAGTGATCTAGATAAGGTTCGGTATCAGTTTGATAAAAAAACTAAAGTATCACGAGAGGAAAATACCTCAATTCCAAAAGAAACAATCAACACTCCTAAGATTAATAAGAAGAGCTTGCTTCCTGTTGGGGCTTCTGACAAATTTGTTAATGCAGAATATGTGGAATTCATCCTCACATACCCTTCTTCAAAAATTATTGTTAATATCAAACATATTCCTCCTCTTGACATGTTTTATAGTCCCAAGCATAGGGCTGTAATGAGAAGGAAAAGGAAGAGGAGGAGAGCTGAGAAATCCCATGCACTAGTTTATGGAGATGTACCAATGGATGTTGTATGGAAGGATCCACAACGAACCGTCTAATGACTTAACGAGGCTATCGCAGTTCGCATGGGCCTATGAAACAACCACCATTGTTAAAGGTTTATAAGTGCAAAAATTAATCAAAAGTAAAGATGAAAGGATTCAAAAAATGGAACAATAATTGGTAAAAGAAAACGAAAGCAATGATCATCAATGGCAGGAACAATTATCACAATTGCAACAGGCCTGTAATTTAATGAAACTCCAGCATGAAGATGACATTAAGGTTAGATATGATCAGCAACAAGATCTCTAAGCTAGAATTGAGCAGTTGAAAGATAATCCTAAAATGTATGATTTTACGAAAGAAGAAGTGGAACTTAGCACCCTCCTAGCTCAGCAGCAGGTGTTCTTTTGCCAAAAATTGGTAGTAATCAATGATCTATGTACTGCAAGTGATTCAATGAAGAATCAATAATCCGATCTGAGGATGAATTTCAATGACATTGATGAAAATATTTCTAAATATATCACATATCACATAGTGTAGAAGGAAGAGCAACAAAACTTCCAAGGATAGAGGATTCACACAAGGAAATCCTCTTTACAAACTGAGATATAAAATTAGAACAAGAAGAAAGATCTATCTTCATAGAAATAGATATCACAAGCCATATTACTGAAACTATCAGCGATAACCTCTTTAGCTCTAATATAATTGACGAATTCCCAATTGGTTCCTTGCGCGATATTAAAATACTAATGAAATCACGGTAGGAATGGTCCAAGAAGAAGGAGGATAACATTAATAAATTATCAAAGTTAAATCTTGAAAAATATTGGCAATATCTGGTAAAGCCACATAGCTAATGGCTAATGTTGCAATGCCTTGCAGACTCCACTTCACACATGCTTCCTATGCTTTCAGATGCAATGTATACAGGACATATGCACATAAGGCCATCTCAACCTCTTGACTTGAAACCTATCATGTATATCTATAAGCTAAATCAACAAATGGAAAAGCAAGCAATGTCCCATTCTTGAGATTATTGTTCAAACATACTCTATTTTTGTTCCATTTACTCTTATTTTAAGGATGGTTGTTCAGACCTCCTCAAAATTTTATTTATTTACCATTTTTACAGTTCCAATCTTAACTACAAAATCCCTTTCATATCTTTGACAAAAGGGTTTTGGATTTTTTTAAGAAGGCTTTAGAAATTTGCACTAGCGTACCTTTGTAAATCATCTTAATAAGAAAACTAGACCAAGGCTATTTGTTTCATGAGCAGAGTTATGATATATGTGTACTTCTATCTTTATATTATTGTTGTGTTTACATGTGATTGATAGTCATATTTCTCTTCAAACCGTTTTGTTATATACATTCCTTAAATACAGTTGAGCATTAATTCGCTACTGAAGATGTGAGATTTCCATCTTCATATATATGTAAAAGACAACCAGTTATTTCATGCGTTTAACAATGAATTTTATTAACTATTTAATCAAATTAATCATCTTAATTGTAATTACTTCTTTAAGTGTTTGACGATCTATATTATCTTTCATTCAATAAAATCTTTGAAATCGCATATAAAGAGTATAATTAAGTCCCGAGATATAGAGAAATAGACATATACATACTTAGTTTGTTGTTTCTTCCATTTATGACACCCGTTTCACTTATCCCAAGTGAGAGACTTAGTTTGTTGTTTCTTCCATTTATGACACCCATTTCACTTATCCCAAGTCAGAGCCACTATTCCAAACGGAAACGGAATGGTTTTCAAGTTCCCAACAAGGTGGTTCTCCCTAATGTTGAGACAACTATTTTTGAGCCATCAACATATCCTCCATGTGGAAAAATCAATAATGGTGTGGGATTCTACCAAAAATACATCCTTTTACAAAACAATTTCACTAGAAACTTTAAAAAAAAAAAAAAAAAACCAACATTTGGAATTTACCATTATTAGGCTGTTTTGTTCCAAACTAGCTATCACCTTGGATCCATATGCCGATGAATGTTATAGTAATGTGGACCCTTGTACTAAAAAAATACACTGTAAATTAAATGACTAATATTACAAAAGCACTGAAAAAAAAGAGAGGTAGGATTCATTGTTAAGTGATCCTTGATGCAGTCTTAAAAACATTTGCTTGTCACCTAATTTAATGAGAGAATGAGATCGACCTTGGTAAATATTTATTGCAAAATCAATTTCTATCTTTTTTCTTCTACTAGAGCTTATCGATCGCACTGTCAGCATATCCTCGTGCTCGAACAACGGCCGATAGAGAAAAATTGTGAATGATCCCACGTATATATTTTTCTCCTGTAGGTGTTCGTTGGAATACGCATTTTATCGGCAATGTTGACATCTACATTGCAAAGGCAAGCCCATGATAGGAGTGGTCGAGGCAGATGCATTTGCAGCGCCTCCTCGGAGAAATTGAGCTCACATGGGTTCTCCCTACTCTTTTTAGCAAATACAAGAATAATCTCATGCCCGAGAAGAATATTTCTATCCATATGATACCTTGGATATATTACGTCTTCAAGATCAAAATATTGCACAAAAATAAAAACACGAGGCTCTCAGGTACGAAAGACTCTTGGGAGATAGTGTCCTTGAAAGGTCCAAATAACCTAAATTGGTCTCGAAGGTCATTCACCTTCTAATCTTGATGGACATTGCAAATCAAATATATTAGGACTGACCCTCGACCTACTGTCGTAATGACCTCTAGGACTAGAGTTAGGGCTTCTTCGAAAGTAATGCCGTCTCCTCGGTAGAGGGATATAACTTGTTCTTCTGTAACCCTTTCTTTACACTACACATATTAGTTTTTGGAGGATATTTGTAGAGACTACTACTTACACAAGAGAAGATAGAGAGGATATGGAGAGGATATGTAGAAAACATGCTTGATGCAATCCGAATCCTGCTTTCACTAGGTTTATTAGGGCATGTAAAAGCACCAAGGAATGAAAACCAGAGCGAAGGATGGTTGCAAAGTAGAAAAAATGAAGATAGAAAGACTTGAAATTTTTCAAGCTCAGCAAATTTCTCCCACATAAAACCGCAATTCCAACCTCAGAGGGCATCGCGAGCGATGTATTGAGGTAGTTTTTTTTCCGGATGAGAAGCTACCTTCCGTTTGAGCTCTGTTTATTTGTGCCTTGCTACGGACCCGTCATCGCTTAGTTTTCTCAATAATACCCCCATATCTCTCATGTCCAAAATCATCTTACTACAGAAATCAACAAAAGAGGAATCTCATGAGTACAAGGAAGAGTGGAGGATATAGTGCTGGTGGATGAGCCCGTTATCTGCTTCGCAAAAAGAACTATAGTGGTGTATCAAATTTGAATTCAAATATTGATCACTAATGTTAAGGCACATGCGAAATTAGTCTTGTTATAACATATAATTATGTATCGTCCTTTACATTTGAGCCCACAAAGGGAGATAGAAGCTACGGTTTCAACACTTGTCGCATATCCACCATGATCCTAGCTTAACAAATGATCTTGAGAGGGGTTTTTGTCAGACCCGAGATGGAATATTGATAGGATAAGATCATAATATAAGGGGTTTTATAACTATGGACACACAAATAAACAACCAAATATTTCAATACTCCTATGACATTGTTGGAATGTGCAACTGAATGAAAGAAGAGGCGTGAGTTGCGTTTCATTAAAAAATACACATATGAATAACATATCTTAACCGTTGAATTCAACTTTCAAAGTTTTGATCTTGAGAGGGGTTTTTGTCAGACCCGAGATGGAATATTGATAGGATAAGATCATAATATAAGGGGTTTTATAACTATGGACACACAAATAAACAACCAAATATTTCAATACTCCTATGACATTGTTGGAATGTGCAACTGAATGAAAGAAGAGGCGTGAGTTGCGTTTCATTAAAAAATACACATATGAATAACATATCTTAACCGTTGAATTCAACTTTCAAAGTTTTGATCTTGAGAGGGGTTTTTGTCAGACCCGAGATGGAATATTGATAGGATAAGATCATAATATAAGGGGTTTTATAACTATGGACACACAAATAAACAACCAAATATTTCAATACTCCTATGACATTGTTGGAATGTGCAACTGAATGAAAGAAGAGGCGTGAGTTGCGTTTCATTAAAAAATACACATATGAATAGCATATCTTAACCGTTGAATTCAACTTTCAAAGTTTCTTGGATTTTTAATAACAATCCACAATAACCCTAACATATTAGGTGTCCAACAAATTTATTTTAATTAAAATATTAGCCAAAAAATATTTTCATTTATATTTTAATTAATTAATTATATATTTTTTTAACGGATATGTTTATGATCTCTCTCAATTTGTACTTAAGTTTATCATTTATTCATAATTTTAATAACATGATAATTGTGACGAAAAAATATGCTACAAGTATGGAAGATAATAAAAAACTAAACCATTTTCATTTACATTAAGAGGTGTTCTTTTACTCAACATGATAAAGATGTTTTAAAGTAATGTCATATAAACATTTTAACTTGGTCAAAATAAAATAGATAAAAATAAAAATAAACTAATTTTTATATTAATATTTATAAATTAGTATCGATGGTTTTTGAGCTCTAGGTTTATGAAAACCTATGGTGTTGACCCATGGTATTCATGTGGAATATAACCTATTTAAAGGGAAAATTAAACCAACCTAGATCCATTTTAGCTCTAGATATACTAAGATATTGAGATGCAAACCTTTTTTAGAGTGAAGAGAGATTTGGTCCCTTTGGATGCTTGGTAGATCCAAGATTAAGATTGATATAGGATAGTAGTATTTTTTAAATATATTTAAATGTAAAATGTTATGATAAGTATCAAAATAATATTAAGCACACTAGGTGTATAATTATTTTAGTGTAAATATTATGAATTTAGTGATATATTTTTAGTTTGCGGTGTACTTAATGTGTTTGATGAAAATACATTTAATTGTTTCTATTTAGAAATTTTAATTTTATTGGAAAAAGTTAATATTTATTCATAATTTTTAATAATGTAGAATTAGATAGATTTGGCATCATTTGAAATTTCATTAGGGAAAATAGACTAGTGATACTGAATCAAATTCTTAATAAGTAGAGTATGGGATCCAAAATTAGAAATAAAATATCCTTATTATATTTTCCGAAAGTGATGATATTTAGCTAATTAAAATGATCAAACCAATAACTAAACATGGAGGAAAAGTAGTTACTAAACAAAAAATAAATCATGAAGTTTAATTGGAATCAGAAGGTCCCACCTTAACAATCACTTTTCCTTTTTGTCTTGAGCTCCTAGATCAAGTGAGAGACCTAAATGGTCCTCAATCCTATCTATTTTACAGTTTTTTTTCTCCATGTAAAGATTAATTTCATCAAGCATGAGTGGTATATCCTCTTTGGCCTCATTTATGTCCATCAACACCTTCCCTAATTGGGTCTTCATGCACTAATACTACTTGGTGGTGTGGAGGTGTTGATTCTTTATCCCTCAAGTGTGGTCCATGACTAGGATCTAGGGATCTATATCAAAAATTATGTATGTATCTAAGAAACAACCTTTCCCTCGTATTATATGTTATCCAACCTCATGGAGCTCACTTTATATACCCAGTATGATTTCCTCCTAGTACTACTAGGTGAATAATTCCATGTGAAGGGACGCTTGTGACCCACCTCTTTCTTTGCTATAAGAAGAACTTCATTGGAGGTTAGCACTTTGGTGAAACATAGGTACATCCAATAATTGAAACCGAGAAAAAGATTTTATGTTGAAGGAAGAAGAAATAGAGACTTTAAAGAGAAGATATTACAAATAGTGTTAGCATAATTGAGATACACCCTACTAATGTGCTCCTAAGAAATGTGTCCATTGATACATGAATTTCAATGAATGTGCTAATGTAATTGAGATACACCCTACTAATGTTCTCCTAAGAAATGTGTCCATTGATACATGAATTTCAATAAATGTGCTCCTGGAATGGTAGTTTGAGGTTGGTTATCTTATCAAGAAACAAGATCAAAAATCGACAAAGAAATTAGATTTTCTTGGAGGATGTCTATAGGAATATTTCCATTCTAACAACAGCTATATAGGAGAAAAGTGCTCATTAAAACCAGATTTAGACATAAATTCAGGTTGGTTATCTTATCCAGAAACAAGATAAAAAATCGTCACAGAAATTAGATTTTCTTGGAGGATGTCTACCGGAGTATTTCCATCCCAACAACACATATATAGGAGAAAAGTGCTCACTAAGACAAGCTTTAGACATAATTTCAGGTTCAATATACTCGCATGTAGGATTACATCCTATGAATTCCAAGATACACGATGAGAACTAGAGTGAGGTATTAACAACTCTGCGGTAATAATGAATCATGATGGGATTTGGATTAATTAATGAAGAAGATTTATATGCGGGAGGGATAGGTTGACACATCTCTTCCTATGGGAGCTGGAACAAATAACAAAAAGAAAATGTATATATTCGAGGGGTGGCTTGACATGTCCATTCCTATAACTACATGGGATGGCTAGCGTTCCGAGTCATCATTTGTTACTTGTTACTTCTCACCTTTAGGAAGAAATAAATTATAACTATTATTTATGGACTTAAAAACTAAAAAAAATATGGAATAGATAATATAATTGTTTTTTACTTGGCTTTTATCTAACAAGGTAATTATATGATTTAGTAGATAAGTTTTCCTATAATTACTACTTGGGATGGCTAGCGTTCCGAGTCATCATTTGTTACGTGTTACTTCTCACCTTTAGGAAGAAATAAATCATAACTATTAGTTATTGACTAAAAACTAAAAAAAAATGGAATAGATAATATAATTGTTTTTTACTTGTCTCTTATCTAACAAGGTAATTATATGATTTAGTATAGATAATATAATTGTTTTTTACTTGTCTTGTATCTAACAAGGTAATTATATGATTTAGTAGGTAAGTTTTTAGTGACTTTGGTTTATAAATATTTTAATATATTATTTAGGTAGGGTTAAAAGTTTGAATAATTATGAAAGGCTAACTAACTGATTAAATGATCTTATTTTGGTTAATTTTTACTATATTTTAATTTATATTTTAAAGAATTATAATTTTCAGTTATTTAATATACTATATTTGAATGTTTTATGGTGATAAATCTATGTATGCATTCAAAAATATATTTTTCAAACCAATAAATTATAATAATAATATATTTTAATATATTATTTAGGTAGGGTATCAAAATTTGAATAATTATTAAAGACTAACCGGTTAAATGATCTTATTTTGGTTAATTTTTGCTAAATTTTAATTATATTTTTCGGAATCATAATTTTAAGCTTCTTAATATATAAAATTTGAGTGTTCTATGGTGATGAATCCATTTATGCATTACAACACTATTATTAAATATAAACAACATATAATGTTGTTTTATTGTTTATCTTACTATTTCCTTATGCCTATGAGTTAAACCATACACACATGCAGGTTGCATTAAAATAGTATAGGATATATGTGTGTTCAATGAATTATCATGGTTATTCAAATAATTTATTTAATTAGCTTGTATATACGTATTATTATTCTTTTTTTTTTTTTAAATACAAAAAGTTATATATCAAGTGAAAACATAATATTTTTATTTTATTTTTAATTATTTTACTTCTTTTGTTTTTATTTATTTTACTTCTTTTAAAATTAATAGTAAAAATATGATTTTAATGTTTTATAACACTGTTAATTAAAACTAATCAAATATGTATATCCATTTTTTTTTAATCATATTGATTTTTTTTAATTTATAAAGCATTTTATTTTTATTGGATAAAAAATGCACTTATCAAATCAAATCCAAGTTAAATACAACGAAAATCACACATTACCCTCATTTTGTAAAATGAGATTCTCCACACAAAAATGTGAAATATTTCTCTTACAAATTTACAAAAAGAAAATATTGGTTAGCAATATTAAAATAATTTTTTAAGGAATAGTTATACTATATCTTTATATGTTAAAGACTTATTTGTATTTTAGGAATAGTTATACTTTATCTTTGTATATTAAAGACTAATTAAATTTAAAAATGTGTATTTAGAAAATTGGGTGTGTATTAATCATAATTAAAGTGCTCGAATAATATAATTTAAAAAAATTATTATAAATACTAATATGGTTTATATTATAATATTAATAATTTAATATTTTTTATCAAATAAATTATCGGAGGTTTAATTTATTTTAGAATTGAGTTTTTTTATGTTTGGAATTGTTTTGAGTTTCTTTTTCTAGATTCATTATATTAAATATTTGTGTGCCTAATACATCTGGAATAATAAGTTGTTCGTCATCAAGATACATGAAGAATCAACAAAATAAATAAAAACTTTAAAATGTAAAGAATGGAATAGACAATTTTATTATTATTATTATTATTATTATTATTATTATGTAGAGAGGCATATTCTACAACTTAAAATGGAGATATGTGATTCTATTTGTGCATAGATTTGACACGTATCTTTTTTAAAGTAAAAAAGATATCTTCTCTAAATAGAAAATTTGTGCAGTTTTAATTAAAAGAAATATAAAACATTCATAAGCTCAACCTTCTATGGTCACTCAATTTGTTGTTCATATTACGACGGAATGTGGTAAAAATATTTCACTCACTCTCACTCATAATAAATATTAATATGTTCACAATGTAATATAATTTGTCAACTTAATATGTCCACAATGTAAAATAATTTATAAAATTTAAAAAGAGATTAAATAAGTAAAAAAAAAAAAGTCAGTAAGATGTTTAAACCTTATAATTTTCAAAATATTTCAACACATGATTTACATAAACTATTTGCTATGTTAACTAATCTCTCTCGATATGAACTTCATATATATTTAAATATATAAAAAAAATGTTAAAATAAAATACATCCTAATAAGAATAATAAGAAAAGGCATCTAATTCGTTCAATTCTTAATATAAAATTATTATGTGGCATTTAAAAATAATTATAATAATAATAAATTTTAATGTGAGTCATCAATAAAGTATTTTAATATGAAATATCAAGTAATATGTGACAACTTCATTAAGTTAACTAGTGTTAATTATTTAAAGACAATTTGTTTAGTTTTCTTTTATTTGGCAAGAAAAAACTCAAATAATTATTGTTGATTAAGCAAATTATTAAGTTGTTGATTTATTAGAAATAATTAATTAATTAAAGGAAAAATATTTTAACATAAAATATACATAAAGCTGATGGTAAAGAAATTTTTCCAAGAATAGGAGGTGGTTGGGGGACAGTTGGAATGACAGTTACCTACTCCTTTGAGGATAAAGTTGAATCCCAGAGGAGGAGTAGGGGTTCGGTGCTAATGTGGTAAAGGGGAGTATTTTCTAGAGCTGGTGATGATCAGTTGACAATAAATCACAGCATACCTTGTAAAACAAGACTTTTTGAGTTTGACTGGATTGGCCATCCAGAGGTCATAGAAGAAAGTGAAACCAAACCACTGTTTAACCCGAGACACCATCTAGATTCTGGAGCTAGGGGGCAATCGGGGGACGTAATATCCTCCCTTGATGGTTGGGAGGACCACAGCTTCAAACTACTCATTCCAGGTAAGTATTAGTGTGAAAAATTAAGTGGATTACTAACAAGTTGGAAAGAGTGTTATACAGTATTACACTTGAGTAGATAATGTTTTAATAATATACATGTAAATATGTGAATATTTGTTACGAATGCTTGAGACAGGACTTGCAATCTGTAAACAACCTTATCTCTCAATTATTGAGATAGAATAGAAATAATTATTGGTAACACTACTTTTTTTTCTTTTACTAACCTGATATGAAAGAGTTACTATTTAAACCTCTATAAGTTGTTTGGAAAGAAAACAGAGAACTTAAACAAAAAAAAACTATTGTTGCGGTCACTGCATTAGAGGGGTAACTTAACAGTAGTATTACTGAAAAAGGAATGTGTCGTATAACTATTGTAGAAGTGATGAACATAATTCATGTATTATTTCTTGTTACTGTGAAAAAATAAAACATAGGTGTAACATACCCTTGCAGGTATTGAGCTGTAAGGTAAAAGGCACATGATATTCTGCATGTCTAAGTTAAATTAACCATAACTAGAGGATTAGAGTCGACAGACTATTGACCCTACTTCCGGGTATGAACCCAAAACAGGGGTATGTCGTCCGTGGCCAAAATCCCCAAACTAAACGCGAGCGTTAACTTACGGTGGCCCAGACACCTTAAAGAGAA
Source organism: Pinus albicaulis (assembly GCA_034641835.2). NCBI lineage: Eukaryota > Viridiplantae > Streptophyta > Pinopsida > Pinales > Pinaceae > Pinus > Pinus albicaulis. Next base: position 76,661,660 of record CM076579.1, on the reverse strand, counting down.
ACCTACTAATTGATTGAGAAGAATTAGAATATTAACAACTCAATAAATTGAGCAAGTGAAAGAACGTTGGTATATTATCGATAGAAAATTAACTGATGCAGAACTAATGATAAGAGTAATCTCTCAAATTTAAACAACAAAACATTTCTCAATAATTAAAGGAAAAAACCCAGAATTTCCACTAGAAGCTTAAAGAATATTTACATGTAAAAATAAACTAGCCGAGGACTGGGCAAGAGAACATTATTAAACTTGAAAGTGTAGATTGAATTCATTATGGATAATAGAAACCAATCCAGTTCTTTTCAAGTAAATGGTATATGATAGAGCAAATACAACTGCACATGGTGAAGCTTATTTCAAAATATAAATATATCCATGACATGCTTTAGGGTCTGTAATGAGCTATGAGCTTCATGAAAAAGAAACTCGGGACTAATCCCTAACAAATTATTTATACAAGTGTTAACAGAAGGGTTTAAAACCCTATTCTCTAAAATTATTTATTGGAGAAGAAAAGGCCGAGCATGGTAATCTAGAACCAGACCAGCATATTGTAAACCTAGGAAATTTGGCCTCTTGCCGAAAACCATAGGGTACCTGAGAAATACAAGGGTGGAGATGTCAGTTGGGGCCGAAGCGACTGCGTCAAGAAAAATCCTGAAGTAGAGCTTGATGCTTGAATAATGGTGGGGAATGAACACAAACCTGCACACAAACAACCAATGACAAGATGTAACTTTCATCTGCAAAGAAATCATTTATAGAATAAAGAAATTTAAAAACCCCAAAAACTTTTTGAGCGAATGATACCTGAAACGGGACAAGACACCCAATGGGTCGCTCTGTAAAGTATCAAAACTCAACATATTAAACCCCTAAACACGCAGACAAATCGTTGGTAAAAAAACTAAACTCTACGGTAAGAAATATTTATATATTACCTTTGAAGCTCGCGAATAACAAATCCTCCTGGAATTGGCCATATCTGGCCTAACGTTGCAGTGCTAAAAAACCTTGTAGAATTTATTCAACATAATATAAATGCATTTATAACACCGGTGGACAACTTTTCAATAGAAAAAAGAAGCTGTGAATGAAAAAACAACTGAGAAGTTAGCAAAGGTTTTGAGCCATTCAGAAGGGGAAGGCAAACCTATAAGGGTGAAGGAGGATTTCACAATGAAGGAGCCAAGCTCTGGAGACCGCTGAGAATTCAATGGAACCAAATCTTCTTTCACATCTAACTGTAGAGCCTACTGGAGATTTCCCTTGAAAAAAAAACAGTATCCTATGCAATTCCAACTGTATCTTGGAGATTAATCCGTCGTACTACCATTAATGGATGGAGTTGACATATCTCCACGGAGGAGCATCAAAAGTGCCATGTGTAGCACAGAAATGATCTCTACATGAATTTCCTTAAAAGCTCCATATCAGAACGGTTATGTAATAATTAAGTGGATTAAATTTTTTTATTTGCGTTTGATCAAATAACATAATATCAGACCCTGTTTGAATTCCCAAGGTAGTTAGGCTACAAGTTGGCGATCTATTTGTTTAATGTGAGCATTTATATAACCCCGAGGTTCCATAGAGATCCACAAAGTTGTACTCGTACAATGATGCAAATGATATTATAATTAAAGAGTAGATTATGGATTGAATTTTCTACGGTGTCATGGTTCAATGGTATCTTATTAATAATATTTGTGAATCGAATTTCACACAGTGATATAAAAGGTTCTTCATAATATTATTTAAATGTTATTATAATGAATAGTATTATGGTAAGTAATTTTTTTTTGATATTGGTAATAAATCTAGGAATGAATGTTACAAGTGGTATCAGAGCCAAGTTAGTGCGTTGGGACCCTCAGGGTCTACTAATATTGAAGTTGTGTATATGAAAAGTGCATAGAGAAAGGGAGATAATGAGAAGAGCATCTCAAAAACCACCAGAAGAAACTGAAGCACCAACAGTCATGAATCCGGAGATGTGGGTAAAATTAAGTGTAGAGCAGCACCAAAAGACCAGTCAGTTAGTTGAAGAACAATAGCATCAAATTGGTTTTCTGTTGAACATGGTGCAACAATTACAAGAATAAATTTTGAGACTCAGGAAGGATAATGAGTGACTATTACAATATCAGGAGAAAATACTAAAGAGTTTATCAGACAAGAAAAATCAGGAGATGGCGCATCCAAGTGCTGAAAAAGAATTATCAGTAGAAGAAGAAGACCAGCAAACCAGAAATAATACTACAGGAAGAGCTGAAAAAGTCCCTCCTAGAGAAGAAAAAACAAGAATTACAACGAGGCAGATTCGGGTAATTTTTCTAACTAGCAAGACAATAAGAAACAGAAATTGAAACTGCACGGGGAATTCTGCAAAATTAAACCACTCACATTTGATGGTGAGGAAGAGGAGGTGGCTAAAGCCTGGTTGATCAATATAAATAAGTACTTTCAAGTATATGAATATAGCAGCAATATTAAGGCCAGATTGGCTATATACCAGTTACGAGAAAGGGCCACCCTATGGTGGGAAGAAGTGAGAAATGTGCGCAGCATTGATGCACATGACATTACTTGGGAATTGTTCCAGCAGTACTTTAAATACAACTACTTGACAGAAATGTTTTATGATGACAAGGCTAAGGAATTCCATGATCTTCGGTTGGGACAAATGACCATGGATGATTATGTCACTAATTTCACCTCCCTTCTACGTTACGTTCCTTACCTTCGAGAGGAAAAATCCAAAGTGCAGAGGTTCTTAAGTAGCCTACCTACTCATATGAGAGAAAGGATAGAATTTGTTAATCCTCAAACCATGGATGAAGCCATTCATAAATTACGAATGTGCTATTAGCATACCAAGGCCAAGGGAGAAGGGGGAAAAAGCTGGCAGCCAAAGAAAATTCAGAAAAATAGCTCCAATTTTAAGAGCAGTAAAAGTGGCAACTTTAAAGGCTCAGCACGAAATTCTATCAGTAAGAAATTTGGTAGGAATCATCAAAGAACCAAGTGGCGAGCGGAAGAGAAACCCACAGACGCATCCAGTAAGTCGGAGCAGAGACAGAGTAATAAACCTCCTTTATAGTGTTGGGGCTATGGGGAGGCTCATTATTATAAAAATTGTCCACAACGAAATAGAAATGAAACTATAGAAAACCTGCAGGAAGCATCTACAGTGGTGGACATGCCACACATCATACCTCATATCAATGCAGCCTTGGAAGACTGGCAGGCTTATTTTCAACCCACAATGATTTAATTAGAAGGTACCTTACTAACTAAACCTGTTTCAATTTTGGTAGATCCTCGAGCAATTTTGAGTTATGTAAGTCCAAAAATAGTGGAATTGTGCAATTTAAAAGAGCAGAAATTTAAGAATTCCTGGTTGGCACAGTTAGCTATCCAGGCAAAGTGAAAAGTAACTGCAAAAATCCCTAACTATATATTGGAAGTGGAAAAACAACAGTTACAATTAGATTTAAATATCTTACCATTAGGGTCTTATGATGTGTTATTGGGTATGGATTGGTTGGAAAGACACTAGATCTTAGTGGACTGCAAGGAAAAGAAAATTTATTTTAGAATACAGGATGGCACGTGTAAAGATATTCAAGGAATTAAAAATCCTATGCAATTACGACCAATAATAACATCTCAAATGGGTAAGTGTATCAGAAAAGGATTTCAGTTGTATGCAATTAAAGTGGGGTACACAGATTCCAAGAAAAAGGCACCAATGATGGAAGAGATTCCTCTAGTACATGAATTTCTAGATGTTTTTCCAGAAAAAATTCTTGGTTTACCACCTAAGAGGGATATTTACATCACCATAGAGTTTTTTCCAGGAGCCTCCCTGATGTCGAGAGCTCCTTACAGAATGAGCGTGTAAGAATTAACTAAACTGAAAATGAAGCTACAAGAACTGCTAGACAGGTTATATCCATCCAAGCGTGTCTCCATGGGGAGCACCAGTCCTATTTGTTAGAAATAAAGACGGAACCTTACGTATGTGCATGGATTACAGGCAGCTTAATAAGCTAAATGTCAAGAATAAATACCCCTTACCTAGAATCGATGACTTGTTCGATCAAGTAAGAGGGGCTAAGGTGTTCTCTAAGATAGACCCAAGATCTGGATATCATCAGATTCGGATTAAATATGAGGATATTTGTAAGACTGCATTTTGTACTCGCTATGGACACTATGAATTTGTGGTTCAACCCTTCAGATTGATGAAGGCACCAACAACCTTTATGAGGTTGATGCATGGCATCTTTCATCAATTTTTGGATAATCTTGTATTTATTTTCATAGATGACATATTGATATATTCTAAAAGTGAGGAGGAACATAAAGAGCATTTGAGGATATTTTTGGAGATGTTAAGGAAGCATAAGATTTATGCCAAGTTCAGTAAATGTGATTTCTTTAAAACAGAAATCCAATATCTGGGACATGTTGTATTAGCTGAGGGAATTGATGTTGATCTAGAAAAGATAAAAACTATTATGGAGTGATGAGTGCCCCATAATGTAGCTGACATTAGATCGTTCATGGGACTAGCTAGTTATTATAGAAGATTTATAGAAGGATTTTCCAAAATTTCTTTTCCTTTCACATCTTTTAAAAAGAAGGGAAAGCTTTCCAAATGGAAAAATGAGTGTTGGAATAGCTTTGAAAAGCTGAAGCAACTCTTGACTACAGCACTAGTTTTGAGGGTAGAAGACCCTGATAAAGATTATGAAGTTTGTACTGATGCAAGTAAAGAGGGTGTTGGGGAAATATTAACCTAGGAAGGCAAAGTGGTGGCTTATGAGTCTAGAAAACTAAAGGACCATCAACAAAAATATTCTACTTATGACCTAGAACTTACAGCAGTGGTACATGCCCTCGAGGTGTGGAGGCATTACCTACTGGGTAAGAGGTTTGTGTTTAAAACAGACCATAGTATCTTGACTAATTACTTCAAGCAAGCGGATCTAAATTACAGGAAAGCAAGATGGAATGTCTTTCTAAGTGAATTTTATATGGAAATTCAGCACGTAAAGGGAAAGGAGAATCGAGTAGCCGATGTGTTGAGCAGAAAATTACATGGCATTTATGCATTATACTATAATCAACTAGAAACTAATTTTCGGAACAATTAAAATAAGAAGGCAGAATCTGAAGGCTGCACAAGACTGATAAAAGACTTATGTAGATAAGAAAAGGTCTTACATTGAATTCATGGTGGGGGATCATGTTTATGTGAGAATTAAGCCCAAGAGGAGTACCCTGAGGTGGACCTCTTGTGCTAAATTATCTCCCAGATATTGTGGAACTTTCCAAATAATGGAAAAGGTAGGAACAATAGCTTATCGATTGGATTTACCCAGCCACATTCAAGTCCACAATGTGTTCCATGTGTCCTTATGGAAGCAATATGTTCATGATGAAAAACATGTGATTCATTGGCTAAATATTCAGGTAGAACCGGACGGAGAGTTTCTGGTCGAGCTGCAATGCATACTTGACCGAAGAGAAATCGAACTCCGCAAACGAGTAGTCATCCAGGTAAAAGTGCAATGGAAGCATTTCGGACAGGATGAAGCTACTTGGGAGGATGAGAAATTTATGCGGGAAGCTTACTCGCACCTCTTTATAGAGCTGGGCTGAAACACCGAGGACAGCGTTACTTCCAAAGGGGGAAGTTGTGACAGCTTCATTAAGTTAACTAGTGTTAATTAGTTAAAGACAATTTGTTTAGTTTTCTTTTATCTGGAAAGAAAAAACTCAAATAATTACTGTTGATTAAGAAAATTATTAAGTTGTTGATTTTTTAGAAACAATTAATTAATTAAAGGAAAAATCTTTTAACATGAAATATAAATAAAGCTGATGGTAAAGAAATGTTTCCAAGAATAGGAGGTGGTTGGGGGACAGTTGGAAAGATAGTTACCTACTTCTCTGAGGATAAAGCTCAATCCCAGATGAGGAGTAGGTGTTCGGTACTAATCTGGTAAAGGGGAGTATTTTCTAGAGCTGGTCATGATCAGTTGAGAATAACTCATAGCATACCTTGTAAAACCAGACTTTCTGAGTTTGTTTGGATTGGCCATCTAGAGGTCATAGCAAAAAGTGAAACCACACCATTGTTTAACCTAGGACACTGTCCATATTCTGGAGCTAGGGGGCAAGCAGGGGACGTAATAGCCTCCCTTGATGGTTGGGAGGACCACAGCTTGAAACTACTCATTCCATATAAGTATTAGTGTGAAAATTTAAGTGGATTACTAATAAGTTGGAAAGAGTGTTCTATAGTATTACAGTTGAGTAGATACTATTTTAATAATATACATGTAAATATGTGAATATTTGTTACAAATGCTTGAGACAGGACTTGAGGTCTGTAGACAAACTTATCTCTCAATTATTGAGATATAAAAATAATAATTATTGGTAACACTACTTTACTAACCTGATATGAAAGAGTTACTATTTAAACCTCTATAAGTTGTTTGGGAAGAAAACAGAGAACTTAAACAACCAAACAAAAATATTGTTATGGTCACTACATTATAGGGGTAACATAACAGTAGTATTACTGAAAAAGGAATGTGTTTTATAACTATTTTATAAGTAATGAACATCATTCATGTATTATTTCTTGTTACTGTGCAAAAATAAAACATAGGTGTAACATACCCTTGCAAGTATTGAGTCGTAACGTAAAAGGCACATGATATTCTACAAGTCTAAGTTAAATTAACCAGAACTAAGGGAGTAGAGTCGACGAACTATCGACCCTACTTCTGGGTATGAACCCAAAATAGGGGTACGTCGTTCGTGGCCAAAATCCCCAAACTAAACGCGGGCGTTAACTTATGGTGGCCCGAACACCGTAAAGAGAAACCTACTAATTGATTGAGAAGAATTAGAGTATTAACAACTCAATAAATCGAGCAACTGAAAGAACGTTGGTATATTATCGATAGAAAATTAACTGATGCAGAACTGATGATAAGAATAATCTCTCAGATTCAAACAACAAAACATTTCTCAATAACTGAAGGCAAAATCCCAAAATTTGCACTGGAAGTTTAAAGAATATTTACATGTAAAAATAAACTAGCTGAGGACTGGGCAAGAAAACATTATTAAACTTCAAATCTTAGATTGAATTCATTATGAATAATAGCAACCAATCCAGTTCTTTTCAAGTAAATGGTCTATGATAGAGAAAATACAACTGCACATGGTGAAGCTTAGTTCAAAATAGAAATATATCTATGACATGCTTTAGGGTCTGTAATGTGCTTTGAGCTTCATTAAAACAAAACTCGGGACTAATCCCTTATGAGGGTATTGTATTGCGGCTGCACATTGTATGTGTATTCTATGAGAGGGAAACAGATAGGGAGACTGTGAGAGAGAAGAGAGGATATTACAGCAGATCTGTTGTAGGTTTTGTTTCTTCAATTTTTATTGGATAATAAAAAGGAAGGACTGAATGTTCGGGGTGGATGTAGCCCAAACTGGGTGATCCACGTATATCTATGTCTCTCTGGTGTTTATGTGTTTTGTGTACTTGTATTTTCGCATATTTTATGTGTTGCATTGCTTTGTAATATTTAATTTTCTAACAACTGGTATCAGAGACAAAGGTATATTTGGCTTATAAACTCGCATGAAATAAGGGTTCCTAGTTCAATTGGGAGTAATGGCCGAAGATGCTAAGTTTAGGGTTGAGAAATTTAACGGCCAAAACTTCCTGCTGTGGAAGATGCAGATGGAAGATTATCTGTATTAGAAATATCTGTACCTACCATTGAGCGGAAAAGAAAATTAGTCGGTGGCCATGACAGACACAGAATGGAACATTCTCGATAGAAATGCACTCAGAACAGTACGGTTGTTCCTTGCAGCATCAGTCGCCTTCAATATTTCGAAGGAAACAACAACAGTGGGTTTGATGCAGACGTTGGCGAAATTATATGAAAAACCCTCGTCCTCAAACAAGGTATTTCTTATGAAATGACTATTTAATATGAAGATTTTGGAAGGTGGATCTGTTGCAGGCCATTTAAATGATTTTAATATAGTTACCAGTCAGTTAAGTTCTGTAGGGGTAGACTTTGATGATGAAGTTAGAGCTCTGTTATTATTTTTCTCATTGCCAGAGAGTTGGAATGGTTTAGTAATGGCCATTAGTAACTCTGTCTTTGGATCTAGTACTTTAAAGTTTTATGATGTTTTCGGTGCTATCCTTAGCGAGGAAATGCGATGGAAAATCTCCAGTGAGACATCGGGTAATTCTTTGAGTGCAGAGTCTAGGGGAAGAAGAATGGAAAGAGGAAAGAGCTCGAGATATCACAGTAAATCAAGGAAAGGCAGATCCAAGTCTAGATCAGGGATAGTGTGTTGGAAATGCAGAAAGAAAAGACACCTAAAGAAATACTGTAGATCTCGGAAGGGAAAATAAGGAGATGCACAACAAGAAAATTATCATGAAGCAAATGTGATAGGGGATGTGTTAGAAGATGCTTTGATTATTTCTTTTGAAAATGTTACTGATTCTTGGGTTGTAGATTCAGGGGCTTCATTCCATGCCACACCTGATAAGAAATATTTTCATGACCATGTTCAAGGAGATTTTGGACAAGTTCATTTGGGTGATGATAAACCCTGTAAAATTTTTGGAATGGGTAAGGTTCTTGTAAAACAGAAAAATGGAAACCAATGGCTACTAAAGGAGGTAAGGCATGTTCCATATCTAAAGAAAAATCTAATTTCAACAGGGCAGTTAGGCAGTGAAGGTTTTGTGACAACTTTCACAGATAAAGCTTGGAAGGTCACCAAAGGAGCCCTCGTAATAGCAAAAGGAGAAAAGGTTGGTACATTGTATTTATGCAATGGTATTTCTAACTCTGTTAATGCTTTAACTTCCAAAGGAGCAGATGCAGCACTATGGCATTATAGGCTCAGACATATGAGTGAGAAGGGGATGAAGATTCTTCACTCAAGAAATTTGTTGCCAGGTTTGAAGAATTTTGATTTGGATTTCTATGAGAGTTTCATTTATGGAAAACAAAAGAGAGTCAGATTTCTTAGAGTTGGGAAAGAATATAAGAGTGAAAAATTGGAGTTTGTGCATACAGATGTATGGGGACCTGCTCGGGTATCATCTCTCGGTAGCTCTCGCTATTATGTTACATTTATTGATGATGCAACTAGAAAAACTTAGATTTATTGTATTCAAAATAAATCTGATGTATTTGATACTTTCAAGAAATGGAAATCTTTGGTTGAGATTGAGACAGGAAAGAAGTTAAAGTGTCTCAAATCAAACAATGGAGGTGAATATTGCAGCAAAGAGTTTGATAGGTATTTTTCAGAGCATGGAATTTGTAGAGAAAAGATAGTTACAAGAACACCACAAGAAAATGGTGTGTTAGAAAGGATGAACAGAACAATCATGGAGCATGCAAGGTGCATGAGATTGCATGAAGGATTGCCTTTACATTTTTGGGCAGACACTGTAGATACTGTTGTTTATCTAATAAACAGAGGGCCTTCAAGTTCCTTGGATGGTGGTATTCCAGAGGAATCATGGACAGGTAAAAAGGTAAACTACTCTTTTTTAAAGTCATTTGGTTGTGAGGCCTTTGTACATATTAATAAAGAAAATAAAACAAAGATTGAGGCAAAATCAAATAAATTTACCTTTATTGGATATGGTGCTAATGATTTTGTTTATCGCTTATATGATTATGAAAATCACAAAATCATTAGGATCAGAGATGTAATATTCAATGAAAAGGTCTTGTATAAGAATCAGTTGCAGGAAAATAAACAAGAAAAAGAAAGAAAGGAATACACGATTCTTGATGAGATAACTAAAAAATTAAAGGTGTCTGAAATTGATAGTAATCAACAACCACAGCAGCAGCAACCACCACAACAGCATCAGGCACCTCAAACACCTTAAAGTGGTGTTAGAAGATCTACCACGATAACTAGACCCCCTGAAAGATACTCTCCTTCATTATATTATTTATTGCTGACTGATTCTGGTGAACCTGAATGTTATGAAGAAGAAATGAAGGTTGAAAGCAGGAAGAAGTGGGAGCTAGCCATGGAAGAAGAGATGGACTCCTTAATGCATAACCAGACTTGGGACTTAGTCAGGTTTCTGGTAAAGCACATTACGAATAAATGGGTTCTGGTGAGGAAGATGGGAGAGAATAAATTGGTAGACTTGTGGTGAAGGGGTTTGCATAGAAGAAAGGTATTGATTTTGATGAAATATTTTCTCGTGTTGTTAAGATGACTTCAATAAAACTATCTTAAGTCTTGTAGCATCGGAAGATTTACATCTTGAATAGTTAGATATAAAGACATCATTTCTCCATGGAGATTTGGAGGAAGAGATATACATGCAACAACCAGAAGGATATGAGGTCAAAGGGAAAGAAAAATTGGTGTGCAAGTTAAAGAAGAGCTTGTATGGGTTAAAACAGGCTCCAAGGTAGTGGTATCTAAAATTTGACAAGTTTATGTCTGAACAAGGTTATACTAGATGTCACTCTGATCATTGTGTTTATCTATAAAAGAAAAATTATGGCAGCTATATTATATTGTTATTGTATGTAGATGACATGCTTGTTGCAGGATCTAACATGCAGGAAATAAATGTGCTCAAAAGAAAATTGGAAAATTCATTTGCAATGAAGGATTTGGGAGCTACAAAACAAATCCTTGGTATGAGGATAACTAGAGAGAGGAAAAATCACAAATTCACACTATCTCAGAATGAGTACATAGAAAAGGTGTTGAGAAGATTTAATATGCACAATGCAAAACCTGTTAGTACACCTTTTGCTAGCCATTTCAAACTTAGTAAGGAGATGTGCCCAAAGACCCAAGAAGACATGGATTATATGTCTAAAGTTCCATATGCATCAGCAGTTGGAAGCTTAATGTATGAAATGTTCTGCACAAGGCCTGATATTGCACATGCAGTGGGAGTTGTAAGCAGGTACATGAATAATCCAGGATAAGAAGATTGGATGGTAGTAAAATGGATTCTCAGATATTTGAGAGGTACCAAAAATCAAGCATTATGCTTTGGTGGTTCAAACATTGCTCTATAGGGATATGTTGATGAAAATATGGCAGGTGACAGAGATAACAGGAGGAGCACTACAGGATATGTATTTACTGTAGGTGGAACAACTGTTAGTTGGGTTTCAAATATCCAAAGTGTTGTTGCACTTTCAACAACAGAAGTAGAGTATGTTGCTGCTATAGAGGCTAGTAAAGAAATGATTTGGTTACACAGGCTTATGGGTGAATTGGGTAAGAAGCATGATATGGGCACGTTATATAGTGATAGCCAAAGTGCCATTCATATTGCGAAGAAATCATCATTTCATTCCAGGACTAAACACATACAGCTCAAGTACCATTTCATATGGTGAGTATTGGAAGATGGACAATTGAAGCTGGAAAAGATACATACTAGCCAGAATCCAGCAGATATGCTAACAAAAGTTGTAACCAGGGAGAAACTGAAAATGTGCTCAGTTTCAATTGGTCTTCAAGGATGATGATGAAGATGAGGAACAACCAGGTCCAAAGAGGAGTCATTGTCTAGCAAATGAAGTAGTGGTGGAGTTGCTACAGTCAATCTCCAAGTGGGAGAATGTTGGGTGTGGAGCCTGATTTTCTTCCAAATTCAGAGATCTTTGTTTTAGCTGGATGTATACCCCAGGAAAATTGTACACCCCTGTACGCGGGGGGGTGCAGGGGGGGGGACTCTCCCCCCAGTGGGGTTCGGGGAGGCTGACCCCTTGGCTGGGGGGTCCAGGGGCCTGCGGTCCCCCAATGGGAATTTCGGGGGCAGCGCCCCCGAAGCCAAAAATAGATGTAAAATTTCCTTATAAAAGTATAGTAATTTCTAGTCAATCTGGGCCGTTCATTAGGCGGATGATTTGATGGTAGAAGTTATGTTTAGTTTAGGGTTTTTTTCCCTAGAAGGCAACCCCTTGCTTTTATGAGTGTATTGTATTGCGGCTACGCATTGTATGTGTATTCTCTGAGCGAGAAACAGATAGGGAGACTGTGAGAGAGAACAAAGGATATTACAATGGATCTGCTGTAGGTTTTGTTTCTTCAATTTTTGTTGGATAATAAAAAGGAAGGACTGGTTGTTCAGGGTGGATGTAGTCCAAACTGGGTGAACCATGTATATCTGTGTCTCTCCAGTTTTTATGTGTTTTCTGTGCTTATATTTTCACATATTTTATGTGTTTCATTTCTCTGTAACATTTAATTTTCTAACAGGTAAAAGAACTAAACTCTGCGGTAAGAAAGATTTATATATTACCTTTGAAGCTCGCGAATAACACATCCTCCTCGCATTGGCCATAGCTGGCCTAACGTTGCAGCACTAGACAACCCTATAGAATTTATTCAACACAATAGAAATGTAGTTATAACATCGACGGACAACTTTTCAATAGAAAAACGAAGCTATGAATGAAAAAAAAACTGAGAAGTTAGCAGAGGTTTGGAGCCGTGCGGAAGGGGAAAGAAAACCTACAAGGGTGAAGATAGAGTTCGCAAGGAAGGATCCAAGCTCTGGAGATCGACGAGAATTCAATGGAACCAAATCTTCTTTCACAGCTAACTACAAAGCCTACTGGAGATTTCCCTCGAAAAAACAAATAGTATCTTATGAAATTCTAGCTGTATCTTGGAGATTAATCCGCAGTACTACCATTAAGGGATGGAGTTGACATATCTCCATGGAGGAGCATCAAAAGTTCCATGTGGAGCACGGAAATGATCTCCACATGAATTGCCTTAAAAGCTCCATATCAAAACGCTTATGTAATAATTAAGTGGCTTAATTTTTTTTATTTGTGTTTGATCAAATAACATAATATCAGACCCTGTTTGAATTCCCAAGGTAGTCAGGCTACAGGTAGGTGATCTATTTGTTTAATGCGAGCATTTATATAACCCCAAGGTTGCATAGAGATCCATGAAGATATACTCGTACAATGATGCAAATGATATTATAATTAAAGAGTAGATTATGGATCGAATTTTCTATAGTCTCATGGTTCAATGGTATCTTATTAATAATATTTGTGAATCGAATTTCACACAGTGATATAAAAGGTGCTTCATAATATTATTTAAATGTTATTATAATGAATAGTATTATGGTAAGTAATTTTTTTTTTGATAATGGTAATAAATCTAGGAATGAATGTTACATAGTATTACCATATACTTAAACATATAATAATAATAATAATTAATGTTAATGTAGTTCACAAATAAAATGGCTCAATGCACATGTTACGTAAAATATTTATATATATATATATATATATATATATATATATACATGCACACACACAAAAAAAAAGACTTGAACTTACAAATTTAAGTTAGGTACTCTATATCTCATTCAAAAAGACAATTTAAATAATAAAAAACTACACATTCTATATGTATAGAGAACCACTACAAAATCATTGAGATCTATAAAGGGATGGTTTCGATTTTTCAAATTTTGCGCTCTAAAATTAGTTTGCATGTGAAGAGTTTTGATCCCTTTGAATACATGTTAGATCCATGCTTAATATGAATATATACAAGTTTATTAAATATAAGTGTTTAAAGGTTAGTTTCTAATTTTAATTTAAAGTAAAATTTAGTTAAAGGGGAAGGGAGGAAACAAACAATGGTGTTATTTAACTATCAAATGTTTTTACCATTAAAAATAGGTTGTGTATTTTTGCTGTTTCAAATACGTTTTTCAATACATAAATGGATTCAACCTTATTGCTGCCAATTACAAAGAAATTCAATTGGAATTCATGTAAAAGATCTTACAATTGAAACATGTAATACATTTTTTTGAATAATATTAATAATTGTTTCAATAGAAAAAAATAATTAATAAATAGATGAAAAAGGCGGATAAATAATATTAATAGCCATTAACATAAATAATAATGACTAACATAGAACTCATTAACGGCCAATATAGAAGTTACTATAATAAGTATAAATAATTAAATAAGTAATGGGATGTGTTAGTATAAATATGTTCTGTGATGAAATATGCTCTTTCAGTTTACTTTTTAGTAGTCCTAGGTCAAAATTTTGTCTTTTAAAACAAGTTGTAAAATAAATTTTGGTCACTAGATATAATCTAGGTCTAAAATTATACTCCCCTCATCCCATTCATGTCCATCATCATCTCAGAGGTCATGTAATTCCTTCTAATCTAGGGTCATAGATTAGCCACCCCATCTCCATCTAGGTCTATGTCTAAGTCAATTTATTTCATCAAACAGGGCAAACAAGACTTCATTGTCATCATGCATGTCATTTAAAGGGAGTTAGCATAGGTAGGGAAATAAATTAAGACAATTTTTCTTATTTCAAATCTTGTTACATTGTCAAATTGTTTCAAAAAGGAAAAACTTTCCTCAAAGATTTTGGCTTTAGTAAACGACAGAAATGGTCATTTCAAGATGTTATAAACAGAAAAGAATGTTTATTCCACTCATTTTGTCTTTTCATTTTTGGTAGATCTCCTCTCTTACCTTTAACTTACTCCATAATTGTCAAGGGTTGGAATAAAATCAAGAAAATTTCTCTAAACAGATTTCTGGTACGCATCTGGAAGGTTGTGTTATGATTCTAGAATACTCTCCTACACTTCTAGAATGCTCTTCTAGGCATATGGAAACTAGCACTACACTTCTAGGAGTGTGCTACGCTTTTGGAATTTGGCTCCTAAATCACTCATCCAAGCTCAAGGATCATAGAAATAATTTTATCAAGCTTTTTCAACAGTAATTTAAGATCTCACATCCTCCTTAAGTCAATTTATTAGGCAGGGTATTTATTTTCTTGCTTACCTCCTCTCCCACTACGTTTTCACTTTTTCCTATCATTAACTGATTTCAATGGACTAAACCCTAACCCTATCATCTAATACCCTCAAACACCTTCCCCAGACCATACTCTATCATTCCCTACCATTCACAACTTCCATAAACACCATTCCCATGAAAACCCTAATTTCCTACTATTTTTCTATTGGAAAACTAGGAAATCCCTATGATTCCGTTATTTGATCACCTTACATCCATTTCATCAAATTTCACATATAATTTGAAGAAAAAATATAACCCTACCTCCTAAAAAAAATTTGGGATTTTTTTCTTGGCTTCATTACCCTTCATCTAATCCTTAAAACTTATCCTATCCTTGTCCTTTGTTTTTCGAAATTCACTTCCCATACCCACTACATCTAAACACCTAGTGTTTCATCGTTTTGATAGAAATTATGGAAGGTGAAAATAAAATCCACAAAGGAGGCTGCCACTTCAGATTTTATCCATTCACCTTGCCATAAATCAATGCCTCACATTTTTCCAAGAGATGCTTTAAGAGAACTAGATGTTTGAGGTTCTGTGAAATAATTATGGAAGAAGGTTGTCATCTCCAATTGAAAATCCTAATTGTCACTAGTTTCAACATGGGAAATACCGTAAATGTAGGTGTAGATTTCAACATATCAACAAAGGTGATTTCTTCAACAAGAAGTATTCCTAGTCATGGAGAAATGTGGTTCAACGGCATGGACTTAGACCTTCAACATTACAAATTTCTCCTCAATCCTCATTCCAAAGAAAACACTGAGTACATTTTTTCCTTTCAAGGACCTACTTGAAAAATATGCTCCTTTTATGAGTTAAATTATGAGATATTTCAAATGTGAAGGGATATTCTTTAGGTTTTACAATTACCAGTTAGAATGATGGTTCATTTCACCTCTACTAAACCAGTTCACATGCAAAATATTTATACAAAAGTCCTCTTAAAATGACTGAAAAGGCTCAGATAAAAAAAAAAGATCACTATCCAATTCTATTCCACCATGGCCTAGTCAAACCCATTGTTTTTCATCATCTCTCAGCCATCAAAATTACTTCGGAAACATTCATGGAGAAAGTAACAACTTCGACCACTACTAGTTCTCATGTCCTTCATAGCATACAATCACCATCAATATCAGAAAAACTAATGGAGATTGGCTCTTCCATCAAGCAAGCTCATATTTCAAAAGATCCTTAGGTTTTTGAGCTCACTCACACCTATGATAAGGGAAAGAGACAAGTTTTTTCTCCCAAATCCATCAAAAGTGCATCTACACTTGGTACTATAGCTGAGAAAATATAAATATAGGCAGAAACACCCATGCATCATATTAAATCACCATTGCACCAACATGATGAACAAGTGCCCTTGGAGGTTGAGGTGGCAAAGAAGACAAAAGATAATACAATTGAAGAAAACATGAAGGAAAAATATGAAGAGATAGAAGACACTAAAGTCAATATCTCCAAGGCTAATGCCATGGTAACCCTACTACAGTAAGAAAATTGACAATTGAAGGAAAAGCAACTCATCCAAAGTAAACCTAAGGCAGAACTAGAGGCAGATAAGGGTAAAGGGAAATAAGTAGTGTATTTTGATCAAATGACGGACATAGACACTGAAACACAGCCAATAAGGCCAAAGAAAAGAGGCCTTAAGAGGGTGCTGGAGCTAGAAAGACAGTCATCTCATCCATTTGAACAGTTGACCTTTGATGGGTTAATAGCTATGGAGATCAATCAAGAGAGAGAATAATTGTTAGGATGGGAAAATTAACATTTATAGAATCTCTTGAAAAGAGCCAAAAGACATAACAACCTCTAAATAAACATGGAAAACCATTATTGTGCCAGAAACATAATTTCCCAAATTAGGCTTAGGTAGTTGACAAAAAGCCTTAAGGAAACTTAAATGAAGCTAAAAGAGAAGGATAGATTGGATTTTCTTGTTGAATATTCCTTAGTTGTTTAGAACATCATTGACATGTCTCATAAAACAAATTTTCAGAATTTTCGAGCAACTTGGGTATTTTTTATGATCTTTTCACTAATCTAGAAAATTTTCCTTCACAAAAACGTAGCGCCAAGGTGCTACAATTTTTCTTAGCAAAACTAAATGAATATTGGCTTATATGGTTGGATGCATTTTGATTAGTACATTCCATATATGGAACTATTTTTGCAAGACAAGCTCTAATTTTGAAGAAAGATAAAAAAAAAAAAAACCACCATTTTTCTATGCTTCTTCCAATGTTTTTAACGAGGCACTATGCTTTTGGAGGCTTTCCAGTGGGTTTTTTTTCAAAAATTCAATATTTTCTAGAAAGTAGACACACAGGGCTAGCTGAAATATCATTCAAATTTGGATTTGGAGTTCTAAAAGTCCCTAAAAAACACCTCCAATGTGGCACTATTCCTTTGGAAAATGGTGCTATGTTTATGTCAACATGCGTTATGCTTCTGCATTGGATTCCCTCAGGACACATGTCAAGCTAGAAAAAGTTAAAATTTTGAGGTTTAGCTATCGTTTGAGCTTTCATTGGAGTGATTGAGTTTTTTTTTTTCTTCTTATCATAAGGACACATTTAATTTAATGTGGGAGACACACACTCCTAGTCTTTATCTTAATTTGAGGGAATGGTTTCTAACTTCCCTAGATTCTAGGAAGTGACTCATATCATGTAATTACGATGCATTTTGGATGGGATTTAGACCCTATGAGGTTTCATTGTTAATATTTCTATAAGTACACCCACTTTAGTCTTTCATGGGTTTGATAGTCGTTTTTTTGCAGTGGAGCTATTGCACAAGCTTATGGAATGAAATCAAACACAATTTTGAAGAATTTGTGTTGAGACTCCTACGGTATGCCTTGGAGAATTTGTTGTTTCTCTGTATGTTTATCTTATCAAGTTGAATGATATAATACCCTATTTCGGATATATTCTTTTATTTGTTTCTATTTTAGTTTATAATCAGAAATCATGCCTTATCATGCTCTGTTTTAACAAGGTTTACATTATATGTCTCTATTCTTCTAAATGAATGAATTCACCTAAATGCTCATTCAGATTCTTCTTCATTTTATCCTATACACAATGAAAAAACTAAGAATGCTTTCAAGCTACCTACCTGGCCTCATCCATATCTCTTCAACTTGACCTTGAATTTTGACATGAACCCTAGACCCAGTCTCCTAACTTTCATTTCCTATACAACATAAGAAATATAAAAAAAAATCCCTATTTACTGAGCTTATATACCTAGACTAAGATCATTATATATTCAGTCATTTCATTGACTGCAAAGTGGCATTGAGAGAACCCTCTCTAGTCCTGGTAGGGCTAGCTATCTCACCTAAAGCTTGGTCTGTGGTTACCTCCGTTCAATTCCATTCTCAGCCTTGGAAATTTGGGGGGAGTGATAACAAGATGAAAAATTATAAATGAAAGAGATGCTAATAAATAACAAATTTTATTACTATTAATAATATTAAAAATCTAATGAGTAATATTAAATAATAATATTTGTATTTATTAATTAATATTGTTTAATAATGGAGAAAAAATGTTATGTTATTAATGCTAATATGAAGGATTTTTCTTTTAAAACCATATTGTTGGTGGACATCTTTTTTTTTTTAAGGCTTGGAGTTTAGATGTACGGAACTTATTAATGGAAAAGCTAGGAATATAGAAGGCTACCAAGCTAATTTTTTCAAAATACAAAGAGCTTTCCTCATCCCTCAAATACAAAAAACTCCTCCATTTGGTAATAAAACAAGGTTTCCATAATATTTGGATGCAAATCCTTATTGTCATATATCGAAGTTAAGAAACAGTGTGGCCTATTCCCTACCATTTTTGGCATTTAGATTGATAAGCTAGAGGAATGTTTGGAGGTTGTGGGATGTAGAGGCCTCAAGATCACTGGTATGGTCATTACTCTTCTCGTTTATGTTGATGATATTGTTCTTTTAGCTATAAGCCTCGATGATCTTTACGAATATCTTAGAATCCTCAAATACTATTGCTCCAACATGGGTATGACTATTGATATCGACAGGACTAAAGTCATTATAATTGAATCCAAAAATTTCAACTACGATAATATCATTTATGATAATAACTACTTGGAGAAAGTTTCCTTGTACAAATATCTAGGAATTAGCATTCATAATCAGCTCAAATACTATAGAGGAGGACATTATAATATTCCTAGTTAGCTTTTAGCTAGTTAGACTATTAAATTTTTTTTTTTCAACAAGATAGATGAATAAGAGGGTAGAGGTACCCATAAATCTCCTAAGTAGGAATAAAACCACCTCTAGTGTGAAATTGGATCAGTGTATCTAGTTGAATAAAGCACTCCTTGGTGTCAACGGGAGTCAACACATGTGGATGGTGTCAAGATTGACCAAATCAACATCATAGTCATGGAGGTAGTGCAGAGATATTATAGGAAAACATAGTAATAATGAGAGGGAGTCTCCATGAGAGTAGAATATTTAATGAGTGGGACTAAGGGGGAGGATGATCACAAAGCATATAAGGAAGGGGATGAAAGCCATAAAGGGCATTCTGAATGTTGTTTATGTTTGGTCTTTTATGAATTTCTACAAGATTCAACCATTTACGGTGTCTACTATGGTGTTTATCACAAGGGTATTTCTGGGTGGAAATCCCACCCTCATCCTCGGGGTACTTCGAGTGCTCACTCGGGATAGATTCCTTTGAGCTTCATTCCATCATTCGACATCAGGCCTATCTTCAACCACCTTCAGCAGTGTAGTCTCCTTCAGGAATTGCGCAATCCAGGAGGGCAGTTTCAGTGGAGGGTTGATAACCCAAGTTCTTGAGCTTATTTTCCTATGAGGGGAGAAACTCTTCATCTGAAAAGATATTGGGGAGGAATATCGGCTATTTTTATATCATATCAGCCATAGATCGTAATTCAGCCCTAGGGCTGCAGCTTTCATATTGTGTATTTTCGGAAACCCTTTTTGGGTTGTCTTGGAATTGTGCTAGAAAGCCTAGATCTGTGATCCTGGCCTTTTCTGAGAACTCTATCAACATATCTACACATTCCTAGTTTCTAGAAGAAGTTATTTACAACAGGATTGCGCAGTCATGGCCTCCCAACAGTTTATCTAGCATCAATTTTTCATGTATTGATGTATAGGTTCATTTGAGGCTTGTTTTTCCTAACTTGAGTGTCTATTCCTCAAGATCTTGTACTTCATTTTCTACTATCATATATAATAAAATTTCTCACTGATCTGCCCATGTATTTATGTGTCGATGTTTACTGCAGTTTCCAGTTTTATTTTGAATATTCCTATTTTTCCTAATTTGTAATATTACAGTGGTATTAGACCATAATCTTGGCTGAGCCTGTGAGGCATCACATCTATGTCATCATAAGAAGGAGAACCTCTCAAAGAACGGGATAATCGATATATCAATAGAGGTCAAAAGTTTGATTGTAAAAAAAACAAAGAAGAGAAGGGAAAGACTCCTATATCAGTAGAAATGGATGAAAAGGAGTTTCCAAAGCTTTTTCTCCAAACCATGCAAGATATTGCCAAATAAATCAAGGAGATGAGGATGGAAATACAAAAGGAGACCCCAAGAGGGTTTCTACATGGAGAAAGCTTCGATACTTCACGTCACTAGTGTGAGAAACCAGTAGTGTAGCAACTTTCCCAATGCTCCACCATGCCTACATTCCCAGCAGTGTGAAATGGGGGTGGAGGACCCCAAGAACAAGAGGCTTACTTTCTATAGTATGAATTTCAATCTCAAAGGTTCAAAGAGAATCTGAACTTCCAAGAGTTCTGTCAGATCAAGGATTATAGTAGACCCCATAATAATAATAGAAATTGAGGTCACATGTAGAAAAATTATATGCAATGTACTATGGATAGATTATTTTTTCCTTCTTTTGATGGGTCATATAGGTGCACATCCAAAAATTGGGTGGAAAAACTAGACATCTATTTCTAGTTGAGCCAAGTACCAAAGTTTGAAGCTATTAATATAGTAACGTTGCACCTTGAAGCTAAGGCACATGAATGGAAATTTCATGGTTTATCTACATTGGGCCATGAAAATGTGATTGCATATGCAGAATTCACCCTGGGGTTAGTAGAAATATTTGACCGAAGGGATGAAAAGGCACACTTTGTTGAGCTAGCCAAGCTCAAGCACTCAGGAAATCCAGAGACCTATATCTCTAAATTCCTAAAAATTCCCATCATGGTGCCAAATTTATCTATAGCCAAGAGAGTATATACGTTCATTGATGGGCTAGCAGAGCCTCTGCATAGGTTGGTAAATTCGACCAGACCAATTACACTCCAAGATTCCATTGAGAGGGCTAGGGACTTATAGGATAATTTTCCAAGACCAAGACCTCCATTTCAACAAAAGCCCACTTTTCAGTCAAAGGGGAAAGTTGTAAAGGTTCCTCCCCTAAAGGAGAACCAAAGAAAAGGACCTATTAGTGATGATGTCTGAAGAGATTTGAGGAGGAGGAAGCCTTGCTTCACTTGCCAAGAACCATGGGCAGTAGGCCATCAGTGTGTTGCGGGAAAGGCACACTATATTCAAGTATTATATGATAGTGAAGAGGAACAAGAAGAGGAGTCAGAAGGAGACATCACCACTATGGCAATAGGAGAGGATACACCACAACCAGGAGGTGGAAATGGGGAATCTTCTCCAATTGTAGGGGCCCTTACATATTTTTGGTGAGTACCAAAGTATCTGACCTTGAGTGTCTGAGGTATAGTTCAGAGGCAGCGGGTGTCAGTATTTATAGAAAGTGGGGCTACCCACAATTTTATTGATGCTTATCTAGTGTATAAGATAACCATACCCACTGATGATTTTGAAGGGTTATTAATTTTGGTTTTGGGAGCTAGATGCATGTAAACTGTGAAGTATGTTCCGACATTGTCTGTGACCTTGGGGACATACACTTTGACTGATCACTTCTTTGTGGGCGATATTCATGACACCAATGTGAGATATTAGGTGTGCAGTGGTTGATTACACTGGGGAAGGTCACTACATATTAGGATACCGTGCATATGGAATGGACAGATAAGATGAGTGGTAAGCATCAAATGATCAGGGGCATGCACACCTATCCACCTCAGGAAGTCTCCGCAGATAAGATCGAGACTTCTTTACATAGAGATGGCAGGAGAAAAATAGTATACTCAAATATGTAGTATACTCTAGGCCATTAATTTATAGCATTTCGAGGCATTCCACCAGGAAGGCCCCAAGATCAGAAGTTGGTTAGAGAGTTCTCACAACTAGTGGCACCACTCACAGATCTTGCTAAGAGGGGAGATTTGGATGGGAAAATAACTGTGAAGAGGGACTTTGATTGGCTTAAGGAGGAAATTAATATTTTTTTGGTATTGATATTACCAGATCTCACCCAAAATTTTGCGTTGGAATGTGATGCTTTAGGGGTAGGTTTTGGCACAGTTATGGTGCAAGGAGGCTATTTCATAGCCTTTTAGAGTCGGAAGATACTTACACATAGAAAGGTTTCTTCCATATATGAGAATGGATTAGTAACCATCATGCATGCATTGACCAAACTTGGGAAATATTGGGTGGGAAACAACTTTCAAGTGAAGATTGACCATCACAATCATCAATATTCTCTTGAACAAAAGCAACTGTGAGAGAGGCAACAAAAATTGGGTAGCATAATTCCTGCATATGACTATGAAATTTAACATGTCAAAGGGAGAAGAAATGAGGTAAAAATTGCCTTATCATAGAGACCAGAAGAAATGTCATTGATGAGTGTGGATTCAGATTGGGAGTCCCAGTTGTTGGTGGAGTATTCCAAGAACCACTTCAGATGTGAGGTACTTGATGGGAAGGTGACCAATGAGAGGTATAGAGTGATGGATGGGGTCATCTACTACCAGGATCAGATCTTCTTGATTAGAGATTGTGATCTCAAGGAGAAAATTCTACATGCAATACATGATTCACACCTTTCCAGCCACCAAGGTTTCACAAAGACATATCAGGCCATCAAGGAGATATTCTAGTCGAAGGGTGTCAAGGAGGACGTGCTCCATCATATCAAGAAGTGCATATTTTTCCAGAGGAATGAAGAAGAAAAAAACCACCCTACAGGGTTGTTACAATCATTTCCTTTTGCGAGAGGGGAATGGGAGATCCCTTCTATGGACTTTATCACTATTTCTCCAATATTACATGGTAAGGATTGTATATTTATAATAATTGGTAAACTAACAAAGCTTTTACATTTATTTTACATATATTTACAGTGTAATACTTCAAGAGGGGGCAAGCTTCTCCTTAGACTTTATGGTTTTCCTAAGAACATAGTCACTGATAGAGATAACCACTTCTTGGATGGCTTTGGGAAGTAGATGTTACATTTGGGGTGTACCAAGTTGATATAAAGCACTAGTTATTACACCCAAAAAAATGAGAAAACAAAGGTAGCAAACAAGTGGCTGGGAAGCTACTTTCAACCAGAGTAGCTGACAACATGGATGTGTGGGCTCCGCTTGGGGGAATATGGTCACCATACGAAATTTTATATGGCATTTAGTGTGTCTCCATTTTTGGTCCCATATGGTGATGATTCTCTATCAGTTTTTTCTATGATGGTTGGAGCAAGAAAGGCTCCCAGACTCCATGTTTGGAACCAAGAGAGTCAGGATATATCTCGGTCTCTTAAGAACAACATTGCTACAACCCAAGATCAACATAAGTTATATACAAATTATGGGTGGGTAGAGAGACATTTTGGGGTGTTTACTTTGGTATATCTCCATATTAATCCATGCAAACCATATACATTGAAGGACAAGGGGATTGAGAATATTTTCTATGGGCCATATACGGTGATCGATATTATTGGGGGAGTAGCATATGGGTTGGAACTGCCCATTGGGAGTAAGGTCCCCAACATTTTTGATGTCTCATGCCTCAAAAGTGTCATTGGACAACATGTAGTTGCCACCATGGATCTCCCACCTCTTTATGATGTGAGCCATTTTTTTTTATCACTAAAGGCTAAATTGGACACTTGGGAGGGGTAGCTAAGTGTAGGTTTTAACCCTCAACAGAAATTATCTACACACGAATCTTATAACATAAAATAAACAATAGCGAGAGCATAAAACATAAAACAGATAAACAGAGAGATTTTCCCCTGGATCACAAATCGGGATGACCAGCTTGATTTTTCATTATATTCCTTTTAGTGTTACAACACATATATACATGTTGAAGCATACATAAACCCCAATCCATTAACCCTGTATTAGAACATAACCATAGTTCCCTTGACCGGATCTAAAAAATACTAGTGTTCGAAAACCATCATACCCCAAAAAACCATGTACAAACTCATGCACAAAACATTGGTGGGTCCGCCTATGAGTGGGACCACACACCAAAAAAAAAAATCGCCGAGGCGCTGCCCCGAACCCTGACGGGGGCGGCTGCCGCCCCCTCTGTGAACCCCCTGCTGCGCCCGGCGCAATGTATAGTGCATGGGGCTAGTCGTGGAAATAATATAACACATACCAAACATTCTCCCACTTGTTGTTTTCTTTCCACAGGGGGCCACAGGAGAGCTTAGTCATTGGGCCAATTCTTCAACACCCATTGTTTCTCTACACCAAGAGAACTTCTGAGTGCTCACAGACTTCGTCAATGCATCTGCAACATTCTTCAAAGTGTCCACCTTTACCAGCAACACCCTTTTGGCCTCAACCATATCTCTAACAAAGTGATATTGAACATCAATGTGCTTTGTCTTTGAATGATAAGCAGGGTTCTTAGCCAAGAAAATTGCACTTTGGCTATCACAGTCTATCCTTATATCTTGTTGTACCAACCCCATACTTGAACACAATCTCTGCAACCAAAATTCTTCCTTTATTTCATGAATGGTTGCTATGTATTCTGCCTCTGTAGTTGAAAGCGCCACTATAGACTGTCTTTTACTCATCCAACTAACTGCACCTCCAAATAGGCTAAACACATACCCACTTGTAGATCTTCTTTGGTCCAGATCTCCAGCCCAGTCTGCATCAACAAAACCATGAATTTCCAACATTCTTTCTAATCCTGGTCTTCCTTGGTAGCACAAGCCATAATCACTAGTGCCACGTAAATATCTAAAAACCCTCTTCACTGTTGTCCAATGTTCCTTCCCTGGGTCTGACGTAAACTTGCTTAATACTCCCACTACATGTGCAATGTCTGGTCTAGTACAGGCCATTGCATACATCAGGCTACCCATTTCACTTTCATATGGAACACGGGACATATCCTCCTCTTCTTCTTATGTCTTGGGACATTGTTCAGCAGACGATTTTGCACCTACAGGAATAGGAACAGTCACCGGTTTACTATCCTACATATTGAACCTCTACAATATAGTCTCGACATACTTCCTCTGGTTTAACCAGAGCTTCCTCTTTTCCCGATCTCTCTTAATTTCCATGCCCAAAATATAGTTTGCAGCACCAAGATCCTTCATGTCGAATTTGGAGAACAGTTGGGTCTTCAAATCTTGGATAATTTCTTTGTCATTTTCAATCAACAACATATCATCCACATACAAGACCAAATAAATAACACGGTCACCAATTAATTTAAAATAAACACAGTGATCCTCCTTTCTTCTAGTGAAGCCAAGTCCACGTATATAGGTATCAAATTTCTGATACCACATCCTTGGTGACTGTTTTAACCCATACAGAGACTTCTTCAACCTGCATACCAGTTCTTTCTTACCCTTCACCATAAAGCCTTCAGGTTGCTTCATGTAGATCTCCTCTTCTAGATCCCCGTGAAGAAATGTTGTCTTCACATCCATCTGTTCTATCTCAAAATCAAATGCAGCAACAATAGATAAAAGTAATCTAATAGAAGTAACTTTGGCAACAGGAGAAAAAATATCACCAAAATCAATTCCTGGCACTTGGGAATAACCTTTTGCTACCTGTTAGGTTCCCATGATTTGGCTGATTGGCAAGCCAAATGACAGTGTAACATCAAACCAAGCTTTGGAGCCCAAGGACCTAGCCTTCCTGGACTCAGAGAGGGCTCTCTCTATATGTGTAAGGGATATTTGTGTGTTTTCTTATTTGTGTTCTGATTTTAGGCTAGTTATGAAGTAATTTTTTTGGTTTTTGTTTTTTAAGTTGTGAGGGATGAAACTGATCAAAGATATAAAATAGATAACCAGATGTTAGATTAACTGGGCTATGGGGTCAAAAGGTCAAGAAAGCTATTAGATGACGATACAAGGTTGTTGAAGGGCCGATTTGATTCAAGGTAGAAAGGATCTTTGGGAAAAATGGAGTAAATGGACATTGAGCTTGTGAGCAACAAAGAGTTTCAAGCATTACTAGTTCAATAGATAGCACAAACATGGTAAGGAAAACCCTTAATCATGCAAAATGTAACTATAAACTAATCAACACATAGAAACAAACATTCAAGCCATGCATAGAAGTATAAGACCCTCTAACTTTGGGAAATGGCTATCAGACTTTGGGGAAAACACATAAGATGGACTAACAACTCAAAACACTATGCCGGAACGCCTAAACACAGTACTTCAAGTCATTGGGCACTTTGAACAACAAGATTTGCATAGTTTTAGGCAAAGGGCTAGATTGGGACTAGGCCTCCTTGGTTCAAACAAAATGATAATCTTAATCAGTCAAAGAGATAGTTTCATGGATGGGACTATGGACAGTCATAGGTAAGAAGGGCACACCATACATCCTACTTAACATACATAGAACTATGAATGAAACTAGCAACAATATCCTCAAGTTGTTAAAGAGCAGTTAAGAATTCTTTAATGCAACTAAGGAAGAAGAAAACATAAAAGCTATGAAGATTCAGGAATTTTGAGGTGCCTCCATGGGCATATCTCAAATTTGTTCTCTATTGATCTATAGCAAGCAAGAAACATGTATCATGAATGAAAACTAGAAGACAACAACAAAGCAAGAAACACTATACCATTCTACCATGTCATGGAATCCATCAACAATCCTTCATCATCCATCCAAGAACATTCAAGAGGCAATCCAAAAGCATAACACAAGTATTTTCTCCAAAGCTCATATAACCGTATATTTCTTCTCTTCTCAAGTTCAGCCTTGTTTACAATGAGAGCCTTTGGAATATATAGGCTCAAGTGAGGAAAACCTCATGGTTCAACTTGCATCCTCATTGGCCTAATCAAAATATCTAAACTTGTCCTTGAGGCTTTGCAAAGCCCAAGGCACAAAAATATCTCATAAAATATCTAAAAATTGCTAGAAAGGGGAATTTAATTGACTTTGCATCATTTTCCAAGTGTAAAAATAGCGAAACGCACATTTGGAAAAAGCAGATTTTAGAGGTTCAAAAATTACAAAAATATTTCAAATTTACATCAGAAAAAGGTCCCCTGACTTGCCAGAAACATTTGGCAGCCTTCCTGGTGTCTAAACGAGGCTCATGATAGCTAGTTGGAAAGCTCTAAGTGTCTAATTTCCGGCACAACTGAAATTTCTTCAATCAGATGCCCAAAAGTCCTCCAAATCTGCACCTGTGTGTAAAAAACCAGAAAATAATAATTTGCTGATAGACCGGGCAGAGTGTGCAAAATGAGAGCCTTTTTCACTGTTTTGAATGGGAAAATGATCTCCAAATTCTCTGAAAATTGCTGAGGACGTGATCATGAAATTATGGCATCTGATGGTACCATTCTCTTCCCTTGACGAATCCTCAAAATGAAATGGCAAATTTATGAGTTTTTGACCAAAAACCCAAAAATGCCAAAAAACCAAAAATTGTCAAAATGGGCTCAAAATTGGGGTGCATGACCCTCAAGGGTCCTTGGCAACATGTTCTGAAGCTAAAGCCAAAATGTCAAGTGTTGATATGCCTTTCTTCTCTTTCCGTGCCGGGCGCTTCCCCTTTTCTTCCTTCAGTTTCTCTTGGGTGGCCTTTAGCTTGCGTCGGGCAAACTGATTCAACTTTTGATAGTGCTGTGTCATCTTCCTTTGTAGCTCCAGGTCTCTCTTTTCCTTTTCAAGCTTCATCTCCAAGTGTTTATTGGCTCTTTCTAGCCATGCCTCCTTATTCTCTTCAATTTCTTGCTCATGTAGTGCAGTGAGGGGAAATGATTGAAGATGGGCCTGTTCTTCTTTTTTTTGCTTATCCAGGGCTCTTTTAAGCCCTATGGTTCTAGGCCTCTTCCGCCTAGGCTGGTCTTCTTCTTCATCTTCATCAAATTCACCGATGAGCTCCTTTATCCTCACTTGTGCTTTAGCGGCCTTTTTCTTGTATTTGATTTCTCGTGCCTCATGGACAGCCATATGGACATTCATTTGTTTATTTTGGATCTCCAAAAAATGATTGAAGGTCTTTGCCCGATGAAGGTCATTCTCCAATGCTTCAATTTGACCCTCGCGATGGATTAGAAGGTTTTCAAGAATGTGGGTTTCATTATCGCTATCATCACTTTGGATTGGAATGACAGTCAATGCACCTCCTTGTTCTTGACTTTCTCCTAACTTGCCTTTCACTTTGCCTTTGAAATCTAACCTTGCACTCTTCCTTCTTGGCATGCTAGTGGGAGACCTCTTTGGCGATTTTCTTTTGCTAGGGACAACTCTTGTTACTTTTGGAGTGGCAGCCTTAGGCCCTTTCTTTCTTGCTGTGTTGGGCTTTGTCTTTTTAGGAGAAGGAGGTACAATTGCTTTTCCCTTGTCATCTTCTTGAAACTGCTGCTCTCCTTGAGGCTGTTGTGTGTCTTCTTCAGGTTGCTTCTTCTCTTCAATTTCATGATGTTGATCTGTCTCAAATTATTGTTTCCCTTGATCATCAACATTATGCTACTGCTGTGCTTGGATTTCATGTTCATTTTGTGGCTCAAGTTTTTTTTCAAATTTCTGCCCAAACTGTTGTTCATGACCTTCAATATCAAGCTGCTGCTCTTCCTCTTGTCCCTGTTGTTCATTTTCACTGAGATGCTGTTGTTCATCACTCTTTTCTTCTTGCTCTTGTTGCTGACCTTCACCACTGTCCTGCTGTTGTTCTTCATCTTCAGTTTTCTGCTCTTCATCCCTTTCTTCTTGCTATTCAAACTGCTGCCCCTGTTTACTAACATCAAGCTGCTGGTGTGTATCAACTTCATGCTCACTTTGTGGCTCAAGCTGCTGCCCCTGACCATCAAAATCATGCTGCTGGTCTTCATCAGTTTATTCATGTTTGTCCTCTTCTTTTTCTACCTGTTCATGTCCTTCTTCTTCATGCTGTCCTGACTGTTCTGTAGTAATATTGAGCCTTCTAGGAGTAGGCATGCTGGACAAAGGTATGGGGCGATGAATAGGTGGGGTGGGAGATACTTGGACCGGAGGAACAGTGGAGAAGTCTGGGTGACTAATGAAAACATCCCATGGAACCTCTTTCTTCTCTAGCTGGTGTAGGATGATAATTTTGATCATAGAATGATGGAAAAGGGAAGCTATTTGCAGAGATAGAGTTTTCTTCTAGACTGTGGATGCCATATTCTCGATGCTTTTGTATAAAAAGTAAGGGAGATTTAGCTGCCTTGTTCTAGTGAAATGCATCAATAGTCGGACATGGTAGGTATAAACTCGAGTAAATCTCCCTTCACAAGTAAAATACTTCATTATGAACTTCATTAGAGGAGCATAGCTGGCAAGAAGATAAGAGAAAGGAAAAATAGCAGTGCAAGTATCTCTATGCTCGGGTTTGATGAAAGTCTTGTAGTCATCCAAGTCTAGATGGGTCTGTTTGAACCATTTCTCGCCATGATATGGAATTTTGGTGGCTTTAGACACTGACCTCGGGGAAAACTTGAAATCAAGGTCTGCTACCTCGAAATGCTTGCTTTGGAACCTCAGGGCGCATAGGTGTGTCAAGGGCGAGAAACTTTTGACCTCCTATACCTTCTGGCAGAAATCTAAACAACCTACCTCATGAAAGTTGAAGAGGATGGATGGATGTGTATTGACCTCCTCTGTAGAAATTGGCTCATATCTTCTGTGTAAACCACTTCTCCTATCTTGCCTGGGTGGCATTTTGGGCTGAATATGTTTTGAAGAACCAAACTGTCTCATTGTCTTTAAAATGCCTTCTTGGAGCTAAACTCTGTCAATCCCACTGTTTTGATAGGGAAATAATGTTTTCGGATGTTTTTGCACAATAGCCCTCTCCATACAAAACCTCTGGTCCTTAAAATGAATCCTTCCCCACTTTTGATATGTAATCCAACCAGCAAAACCCTTTAAGAAGAAGATATAGTGAAAAGAAGATACCCAGTCAATGTGAAATTGTTGTGCGTGGTGATAGGGTCACCTTGCCCTTTGAAGTTTGGAGGTCAACAACTATTTTTTGTGTCTTTGACTGGGGTATACTTCTCAATTTCAAAATCATGCCCTTGTCCTAGTATGCAACTCAACCAACAAAATTTTCACCAAAACACAGTCAACCAGATTATATAAACAGACAGTCACAATTTACTGCCTGTAGGACAAGGTGGCAGAGCTTTGACATGCTTCTGAGGGTTTAAACAAAGGTAAGAGTGTTAATCAAACAAGGCTCTTTTCAACAAAAATACTTCACTGTCATTGGCATAATTTTGACAAAAACACCTTCAGATTATAATGGCAGATTCCTCACTGGCTCTTCTCTATGGGATGCAAGTTTAAACACTGTTATGCTTTGTTGACACAGAGGAAAACTGGACAAGGTAAAAACGTTTATCGGATGCTTTACTATTTATTTAACAACAAGTGTATTGCTTTCATCTGACAACCTTTAACCTTACATTTCCCAAACTGTTCCACCTTCCCACTGTGTTTTTCTTTTGGGGGTATGCACTTGGGTCTTATACCAACAAACGCAGCAATTCTAATATGCAAACCTCAGGCTCATAGTGATATGGTAATCTCGAGTGTTTAACCACAAAACACACCTCTCTTAGCAAACTCAAAATAGTGATTTGGACTGTGATTTTTTAACCCTTTTTCATCACTGTGCAGTTTGAAAAACCAAGGGAGGCACGTAAAAATACCTTGAGAACTTGATGATGGTTTTGGAGGCGAGGTTGAGCACACTTCAGAGGTGTTTTGAGGGTGTTTTGAAGGCCAAACCCGCGCGCGACGCGTTTAAAAGGAAGGGCGTCGCGCACAATAAGGTGTTGGGTCACCTGTCGGGTCGACAGGACCCGAGTGCACAGGCACGCCGCGCGCATGTACAGGTGCGCCGCGCCACAGTTCGTTGCCCGTGTATTTCTGCCTCTGAGCGTGCCGTGCGCATATACAGGTGCGCCGCGCGGTGAAAACTGTGACAAACCCGTGAAAAACCTCAAATTTTCTTCTTCGACTTGGTTGATCCGCGAAAGACGAAAATGCTCGTGGATTTGAAATGTCGAATAAGTGGGAACAACGGTCTTTTAACCTTTAAAAGCAACAAAAACAAAAACCCTTTGGTATCCGAAACAATACTTTGTTTTCTTTTTTGACAACCCAAATGTTTTTTTATTATTGGCAAAGAACGTGCATGTGCTTTAAATAGCTTTAAACATGTATTAACCTCTTTACTTCATAATATATCCAAAAGGTTACACTTTCCTCACTGTGCTTCCACTTTGAAGGGTATTTAATCTGCTTGCTTTAGAAGTTCAAAACCATCTTGTGCCTGTAGCTTCCTAAAAACTATTCTCTTCATCAAACATGTGACAGAAGGGTGTTTTGACTTGTTTTTTTTTTAAATAATCTGCCTTCTTAGTGACAGTGGCATGTGGGTTTTTCCCTTGATGATTTCCAGAAACTGAAGAACTATGCCAAAGCACTCTTGTACTTGATGAACCTGTAAACTTACTTGTAGGACCCTTTGCTGCAGAATAAATTGAACTTTTGCCTCAATAACTTTTATACTTTCTGATTCTTGAATGGCATACTTGTCTCTGATATTTGAAAGGAGATGGTTTACCCTTTTAAACTTGGTTTGACAAATTTTGCGTCCATGCGCTTCATCAATTCTTTTCCCTAACTGTAGGTGTCAAAAATTTCTGCATTTTGCCATGGTCTTTTGATTAAGAAAGGCACCTTTTTCCAATACACTTCTCTGCTCAGAAAATATTACCATGATGTCTCTATCCACTTGAATAAAAAAAAACTATGTTTGTTTCAAACTTTCCAACATACTGAGAGTATGTCAAAGCATCTCTTTTTCCTATTATGGATAATTATTTCAGTCGTGATGTCTCTTGGTAATAAAAGCCCAGATTGCCTTTGCCAGCTGTGATAAAAAGTTTCAAAAAGACACCTATCTATGATTGGAGTTACTTTCATTAATGTCATGCCTCCCAATGGTCTAAAACTCAGATTCATAAGCTTTTTATACCTTTGTGCTGAGGAGACAAACATATGAGGTGTGGCATGACTGCTAGAATATTTCATATGTACCAAGGCTTTTATCAGTCATTCTTTTTCAATGGAGCTTTCAAATCTCCAACCCTACTGCACCTGAAGGATACATTTGTCTTTGTGGTGGAGTGTAAATTGCAACATCTGAACTTGCATTGGCGCTTTGAATGATATCAAGATGTCACATGTCTGGGAC